>JAFBJR010000060.1:3054737-3315151 GCA_016785285.1 Brachirus orientalis
ACCTGCACACACACACACCCAAAAATATATATATATATATATATATATATATATATATATATATATATATATATATATATATATATATACATATATATATATATTGTTCTCCACAGTGTTTGAACTGACATGTTTATTATACGCTCACTCATACACTCTCAGTCATCGCATTCTCCACAAATCAAGTGGATAATATCCCATTCTACACAGTTACGTTAAGCACCAACTAGTGTCTAATGGGGGCAGCAAATATGACTTTGACCGGAGTATTGTATATCAAGAAAAAAGAACATTTGCACTATTGTATTGTATATCAAGTCATTTGAACAGATTGAGAACGAGACATGTATATGTTGACATCATACATATAGATAATGGGCCAGCAGGTGCCGCACCTACTGTACATAATGAAGAGATTAAATTATCAATGAAATAATCAGAACAAGAAAATTTGAATCTACAATAAGAGCTCAGCTTGATCATGTTCAGCAGGAGACGCGAAAACCCCACACACCTGTGACAAAGTCACAATCAGCTCTTTGTTGCAAATGTGATTATATCCATTACATCCGATCATATTATCTGAAGGATGACGATGCATGCATGAAAAGTGATTTTGTGACAAGCTCCCATCCTAAAGACGTATTGTACTAATACGCCCTGATTGCATGTTTTGTTTGAGTTCTGCTGCCTGAACATACACAACTGTTTGACCTGAATGCTGTTATAAAACGCTGATTACAGTCTTTGACTGAAATGTTTTTCGTTTGAACGTTCCCCACTTAAAGTAGCTCTGAAGTTTCTTTTCTCAACGGCTCTTTCTTTGGCTTTGGACATTTTTGCGCTATGCAAGTTTTGTGTGCATCTATATACTGTAGGTTTCTGTGTGCGCAATTGTTTCTTCAGATTTGAGGAGGAATTAACCACACAGAAAGTGGTAAATGGGTGATTATTTGTCCATAACTGCAACAGCAAATTCTGTGTTTGCCTATTAATCAATTTATTTATTTATTACTCTGGATAGTTTTTAAATTACCACTAACTTGCATCAACCTTTGTTTTAATTCTTAAAATGATTTGCTGCACATAGCAAATTCTGTCCTGATAACAATAATTATTATCTATCAAAATTATTGTCGCCCCATGAAGCTGGAGCTTAATCTATATGTAAAAATTTGGGAAAAAACTATTTTGTGTCTAAATTTTCCTGAGAAGATTATAATTATAACCCTGAAAGCTATAAATTACACAATTTTTCTTGTGTGAAAAGTTACTGCGAATATGGCAGTCAAGGGTCATAACTGAAGACACTGAAAACTCAAACCGGATTCTCAGTCATTCTGGACACAGTGGCCACCATCAGGCTCATTCCACATCTTGTGCCAAAAACAAAATGAGGTCAGATTGAGCTTAACCTATAGCCAGCATGAGGCAGTCTAGACATAACCGATGACCACTTGGCACTGTGTCATATTTTAGTCATCTGAGACTTAAATAATGAAGCGGGCACATGTGAGGAGCAGCAGGTGTAAACACTCAGCGAAGCCCGCAGCTGCTCTTCACTTCATATTAATTACTGGTGTCCATCAGCAACAAAGTTTACTTTGAAAAATTCAGACAGATCATGTTTCCTCGATGAACATATGGTACACATTGGACTCGCAGCAGAGAGAACCGTATTGTTCCACTGATGGGTACAACTCTTGTGCTGAATTCTGATTGGATGTGTGCTTTGACATGTTTGCTGCAGTAAATTAAACCAAAGGGGGGGGGGGGGGGGGGGACAAAATTTGAGTATCCATTATCACCACTGTGGAAACCCATCATCAGCAAAGTAACCTGATGCTAAATGTTTCCAAAAAAAATTTTCTTAGCATCTGTGAAAAAAGAAAAAAAAAAAAAAAGTAGGTCCCTTCATCTTTTACTGCTTTATCCTGCACATGAGGGTCCTGGAGGGGACTGGAATTACTCCCAGCTGAAACAGGGAGAAATGCACGCTACACACTGCCAATTCATTGCAGGGCTTTTTTTTGTTTGTTTTGTTAGTTTTTCTTTAATTTTTTGAAATCATGACTTATTTGAAAGCAATAGTTGGCAACTTTTACACAAAAAAACAAACTTCTCTGCTTTAGGATCATTGCACACAACTCTTTCATTTTTTCTCAGTATAACAGTGTTTTAATTGCCCATGTCATTGTTCAGCGCACACAACAGCAACACAGTACTAGTAGAGTGAGATGACTGCATACAGTCGGAATGTGGTTGAAAATGCCAAGAAGCTGCCATGAAAAGTTTCAGATTCTATAGGTAAGAATAAATGTTATGAAAAATATACGGCATAGACGCTCAGGTGGTCTTCTCAATCACGATTGTGGCGTCTCACAAACATAATCATCAGACATGATCAGAAAATGTGTGCTTTTCCAACAAAATCCAAAGCAAACATGCACTCCCTCCCGGGCTGGCTATGAACCAGCATGTGTAACAGCTGCTGCTGTTCCTGCAACATGCAGCTCCGAGTTTCCTGGATGTCTGAAGTAGCAATGTTACATTAAAAGACAACGACAAACGAAAAATTGAATCACTTGTACAGCAGTAGGGATCTTTCTCTCGCTAACTATGTTTCATGGACACAATTTATCAGAATAAAAGCCTGGTTGGAATAAAAATATGTGTGTACATACACCACAATTTATGTGTCCATGTAAATGATGAAACTGTAAATTCATGTGGAGGGTTTGTCCTTCAAGGGCCTAAAAAAAATCGGGTTGGAAACTCGGGTGAGAAGAAGTTTCAGACCTGCAGCACTGATTAAGTGGTTAGGTACAATCAAGGGAGTTTGTTTTGATTCTGACACAGTGTGGGCATCAAATAAATTCCTTAACACACCTGGGCGGGCCTTTGATTGTTTGGTTGCTTTTTTGGATAATAAACTACAGAAAATGGTAATAACTTGAATTATGCATTAGGTTTCTTTCAATTGCATTAGATACTGTATATGACTATGTTGTAATAGTGGTGCTTTGATTAAGTTAAGTTTGATTTGTTTTGGGTTTTATTTGACAAATGGCCAATATAAAGTCTCTATGTAACATGAACTCTCATTAATGTTACACACTGGACCTTAAAGTGGAACTTGGCAGGGCCCTTTTTTTTGTCTTTTCCCTCTATGAAGCTCCCCCTTCAGTTTTGAGTACATATTTTTTACGGCACCAGTGTAAATATCCATTTATTGCCTACAGCTTTATCCTCACTGTTGTAAAAACTCACCACTGATGCTCCCCTCTTTTGACAATGTGCTTTTTTTTCCAATGGAGCAGGCAAACACAAGCCATGGAGCCATGTCCATGCCAGTTGGCATCCATTTAGCATGGTTCTGTGTTTTTGAATTTTCGCCATTTGAAAAAAAAAAAGAAAAAGCTAGTCCGATGTTTACTCGCGTGTCCCCTCGCTTGGCCATTTCCTCTTCCTCACTTCCTCCTACAGTGGTTTTCTTTTCTGCTTCTTTTTCGCCAGCTCTGCCAAGATGAGCGTCTAAAATGCCACTATTGCTGCCTTGATGTGTGTGTGTGAAGTACCATGAAGCAATTTGTGTCTCTCACAAGACCCAATAGTTCATGAAACCACTTGATTCTGCAAGGCTGAAGTTCCATTAATGACCTTTTTATGATACAGTTTTAGCACTACTCTTTTTTTTTTTTTGCTTTTCCATTGATAGAACCTGGTACTTGGTGTTTTTTTTTTTTTGGTACCTGAGGCAGCTGACATTAACAGACTGCCAGCCACCGATTGGTCAGAAAGTGTCGTCTGAAACAAGGATCATTGGAAAATGACATGCCCGATACCCAAACCGAGTAGAGTCGAGTAGTGATACAACTATATAATGTGGTGGGGGGGACAGCCCCCACTCTCCCCAGAACAAGCCATTTAACCATCACAATGACTCTGAAGCTGTTAAATTAGGGGAGAAATCCTGCATAGTTCTGCTTTAATAAGTACTTGTATTCAACATTGGCACTTAGGGGACTTAGAAACGCTGGAGTCTGATCAAAAGCAAAGCAACACTCAGGCAGTCATTACCACAGAAGGAACCCAGGGCCTCAAGATATCGTCCACTTTAGTTCTTACCACGAGCTACGTTCTCCTAAAATTGTATGACTGCAGTGAGTTAAGCTCTGTCAGCACCTGAGCTTGATATGTATATCTTGTATTAGCAGCTCCCTTGTTGTGCAATTTGTGCAACATAACAGCTGCGGAGCTGTGCAGCACAAATTGATTTGAAAGGGATAAAGTACACGGAGGGTGATTTGACACAGTGTATGATTTGGAAAATGACACCATTTCTTACAGAATGCACATAATCTAAGCCAAAGGTATAAAAGAAAACGTGTTTCCTTAATATTATTACTATGACTTTTGATTTATGAGTCCTCTGATTACTCCCTGTTATCATCATAGGTTTTTCAGTGTCTGGGTTTCCATCATTAGGGCATGTGCTGTCCTGTTCTTAATCACCAGCCCCTGCAGCAGCTAAAGGGCTTCCAACTTACACTGTCCCATTTCTAAACTACTGACAGATAAAATCACCAACTTGTAATATACAGCTAAACTCACAATAACGACCTGAAAGCTTTCCCAGACACATACAGCTGATGAAAGCAACCAAACAATGTAATATGACCTTTTGGGCAACTGCCATGTTGCAGGAACATCAGTTGTGGTTTTAAATTAAGTTAATTATATTTGTATATAAACTACATTAAAGAGAACAAGTAAGGAAGTGTCTTTAACACGAGTGAATTACATCCATGCAGGATGTGGTGCAGCCTGCAAGTTTATCTTTAAACCAGACAATGACCCTAAAGCAAACAAGTTACATGTACTGAAGACTGCTGATAAACTTTCCTGTGTAATACACTTTGTATTCAGCCACTAATACTGCAATACCATGAGGCTATGATTGTATCCTAGAATTTTGTTTTAAATTAATGTAAAACGCAAGGCTTCAGTTTTATGAAGCATAATATGAAAAGAGCCAGAATCTGTGCAAAACACTAAACCTCCTCAGATCTAGGTCATGGATGAGTGTTGCAACAGTGATACAGGAGTTTTTTTTGTAGAAAGACGGGAGAGGAACTACAACACAAGAACACAACTTTAGTTGTTTATGTTCAGTGTAGTTTTACTGATTTTAACTGACAAGTTTGCAGAAAATACCAAACAGTACTGTCAATTTTAAAGAACTAAAGAATATCATTTAAAAAAAATAAAAAAGACAATAATTAAAATAGTCTAGATGTCACAGAGAGGAACAAAAAACATCACTGTTCATCTGTTTGGGGAAGAAACCACAGCTTCCACTTGCACAGAGCAATGTCATCTGTGCAGTTCATCAGTGTCCATGTTAAGACCATTATTCCAGGTTCATCCAAGTGTTCTGTATTAGTTTGGATCCTCAATCCTCCGGAAAACAGCAAGGAAATTCTTTCCTCCATTTCTCTGCACTTTCTTTCCTTCTTCTGTACATGAACCTAAACGACCCACGATGATGTCGTCAACCTGCCACAAGTTAATTCAACACATTTATATTTTGAAGATACAAACATGTCTATTATTATAGTGTGCTTTTATTCGCTTCCAACAGATGGGTATCCAAAGCACTCAGACAGCATGTGGTTGACGACATTAAAAATAATGAAATAGTAAAAATCCTGAAGCAATGAAGTGGTAAATTTTAAGCTTCTTAACCAAGCAGATTGCTCTCTTCTTCAGTGTTGGCTCTATCAGGTATTTCTTTTCTTCTTCTTAAGTAAAATGACTGAGCACCAGTTTTTTCATCCCAGTAAAACCTTGCTTTCTAGTCCTAATCATTTATTTGCTTAATTGTGTCAGGCTTGATATTAATAGTGATGGCGTGTTGAAATTTAGTGCCATTTATTCAATGTGCCATTGATGTGCAAAGCAATTGTTGTATCAGTGCTTGATTTCCATTCCGAAGTTTGTGCTAAATTCTGCTGCATTGAAGTCCTTCGTTTCTTGCCTATTCTCTGCGTAAGCGACAGAATTTAGAGGGTCCAATTAACAATGATCAATGGGGATAGCTTGTTTAAGGGTACCCCAGCCCTTGACCTGGCAGGGACTTCAACCAACAACCCTTTGGTCACAAGCCATGTACCCTTTCCGCTTGGCCATGGGCTGTAAATTCACTGTAGTTAATGACATTTATTACTAATAATTATTCACAAAAATTATATAAAAGCATATTATTTTCAGACTGTTTGGTATATTATCATGTAGAGTACAGCAGTGAGATGTGCAGAACATTTATAGGGTAGAAATTTATTCCTATTTATAGGGTAGAAAAAATATTTTGTGACTGATGATACACATTTGTGACCTTTGTATAAAAGTACACAATTTACTGGCACGAGTACACAGGTGTTTTGCTACCAAAATACCTTCATAATAGGGCTTTAATGTTACAACCTGCAAACCCAGAGATGGGAAGATCCACACTAACGTACCAGTTCGTCATCAGGGACACGTGAAAACAGCGGATGCTCAGTGAAGTGCTTCACCATCCAGACGTGGACTTCCTCCACATCAGTGATCGTATACACCAAACCCTAACATGACCAGGCAAACACAGTGAGGTTAGTAAAACAGTTCTGGGAATAAAAATGCAAATTTTTTTTTAAAACCACTTTGGCTTAACAGTTAAATGGTTTCATCACCGTTGGAGATCAATGGTCTCTCTTGAAAAGATAAAAATAACCTACAGACAACACAGAGGTTAATGACCTATGTCATTGTCGTTTACTTAGGTGGCTGGAGAGATAACTTGACTAGAACAGGGATTTCTTAGAAAACTCAGCGATGGCACAGATTTCCACACCAGTGCCTTTTGGCACGTACATTTTTTGTTGCTTTTCTTTTGCCAAAGAATGTGTGTCAATCGTACCTGCTTTACAGTATCAGGTGCTTTATAAGAACATTTAACAGATAATAGAAACAATAGATTTTAGATAATGCTGACATATCAGTCTGCCTTTTCTTGACAGCCCCTTCCCCCAGCAGCACAGTTTTGGTGGTGCTCCAGTGGTGAGAGCATTCACCCAAAAAATGAAAAATGATAAAAACCAATCCAGAAATTCAGACAAGCTCTCCATTGTTTCCCACCACCTCCATCAGCCGTCTGATGGAAGTGTCCCACTGCTGCACTGACGGCTCTGACAGGCGGCAGCAGGGTGTGTAAAGACACCAGCCAGCTGCAGGCCACACCGGCTGCCCACTTTGACTTCAGCGGATTAATTAATAAAATCTACAGCAGTGCCATTTAATCTAACCAGAAAATATTTATATCTCTCTTAGAGTGTTCATGGGATTTCAGCTGCACAACCCAAAAACCCTCTGATTAATCAACTTGAACTATAAATTCTTAAAAGTAGATATCTGATATGCAGATATATTGACAAAGGTCACTTAGTCTCTTCTAGTTAAATTAACATAATATTTTGTCTTCTCAAGTCGAAGGAGTTGTAGATGTCTATTTGGATTGTCTTTACCTTGTCTTGCGCAAAACAAATAAACGGAAAAAAATATCTTCTACAGTTGTAGAAGGCGCCAACATAAAAGTCAAGTAGGGAGTGGCCTATTTAACCTAATGTTGTGGTCATTAGTCATATCAGCAGATCTTGGTGTGTTTGCTGATATCCAATAATAGTTTTTAAAGCCAATATCTGCCAATACTGATATTGTGCCAATAATATGACGCACCCCTACTGAAAAGTCCAGTGTATAAGAGTTAGTGACATCTAATGGTTAGACTTTAGAATGCAAAAAATAAAGGACTTCTTCACTCACTCCTCCCTCTCACATGCACGTGAGGGAACTATGGTGGCCTTGGCATACCAGAAACGATGTCATTCTTCATTTACATTATGGGTTTTTGCTTTAAAAAGGCTTCCTCTCACAGTCCAAAAACATGCAGATTTGGGGATTAAGCCAACTGGACACTCTAAATTGGATGTGTGGATAGTTGCCTGTCTCTATGTGGCCCTGTGATGGACTGGTGACCTGTTCAGGGTGTACCCCGCCTTTCGCCCTATGTCAGCTGAGATGAGGCACCAGCACCTCCCGTGTTCCTCATGTTGAGGATAAAGCAGTAGAAAGATGAGTGAGTGAGTGATTCAATAAAATCCGAGTCTATACACACACTGGCAAGATGAATATTTCTGCCATATTGATTTATTTTGGCAAAGCTCTAATTCTAAGGGTACAAATAAACATTTTACACGATTATACTCTTGTACAAACATACACCAGTATGTAGTCAAATAGATCTTATTTCTTTCGTCACAGAGCCCCATTATTGTTCAGAACCATTAAACACATCCATGAGCCCATACTGTTAGACTGGGTGACATGGGCACTGTACTTTAATTGGAAACTGCTGCTGTTAACACTTAATTGTGCACCAAATGTGCTTTAGTCTGCAACTTAAAATAGTCCCCAACAAATGCACTTTCCTGTTCTCTGAGAAATGTCAACTAAAAGCAAAAGTGCAGATGCTTTAATAAATTACAGAACATTACAAGCATATCAGTGACGCATATACAATATATTCTTACATTCTTGTTTTTATGAGTGTGACTGATTTATGTCTTCAGCAGGAAGGAATGAGACAGACGAAGCAGGGTGGAAAGTATGTGGAGGCAGGCATAATGTATTTGTGTTTTTTTCTTTGTTTTTTTTAAATGGGATTATTCATCAATAGCAAAATTATTCTTTAATAGAGACAGATACCAGTTGCAAGGGGATAATTTTTTCTGTATTTTGGTTGACATGACCATTTAAAAGACAAGTCTTAACAAAAACTTCTTCTCGTCTTATAGTCCCAAACCCAATGGCACGCGCTTAACAATATAAAATAAAAATAGGTGTAAAAACACATATTTCAGAGGCTTAAATATAAATGATAAATGTAAAATAATTTACAAAACCGATCATCATAATAATTGTCTGTTAAAGTTTTGTTGATTTAACGGGTCATTTTAACATTAGCTCTGACTTGTACATACCCCAACTTTGAGTGTGTAAGCATATTCTGCCAGCAACGTGGGACTGATGATCCTCCATTTGTGCTTGGTCTTCTTAAAATGAGGGTCAGGGAAGAGGAAGAACATCTTACTGAGCTGAAAGAAGAAAAAGAAAAACAATCATAAACTATTAAGTTTCCACTAATCTCTCATTAATGTCACTCACACACCTAAAAGCTAAAGTAAATATTGTATTTTAAGGGAATATGGTTCTAAAAATGTATAAATGTCATCACCTAAATATGGCCTCCATAATATTGTGGTTGGCTGTTATGCACCGTGCAGTGCAAAACTGGAATTTCCCTCCTTTATTTCTTTTATCCCCCCACAGAGTTCCCTATGCCTCAGTCTTTGACAAGTGTGCAAGTGCAGACTCCATTGATATTAGTCTTTAGGGTGATACATTAAAACCACTCCAGTAACTTTTCATGACTTAAAATAAATAATGGCAGGTTATAAAGAGAAAGAGAGTGATAATCACTGGGGACAGCTGCAGCCTCGGGGGTCACGTCACATCAGTGCTGATGGACGATGGGAAAACCTTAGCACGATTAGTCGTTTACAAAACATACTACAGAGGAAACAGAGAGGTCAGAAAAGTATTCCAGATCTTTAGAATATGCTGTTTCAACACATGGTTCACAAATCATGCTTGTGAGCAGGGACTACATATTAAGTGCTAGTCTGGGTGGTTGACTTTTACTCCGCTACTTTGACAAAATCCGTCTGGTGAATAAAGGGACGCTGCGCCACGAAAAATGTTATTCTTTGCTTAATTTCTATAAGTTTAAGTCCCTGAAATGTCATAAAAATATCTCTTCTGAATTTGCCCCCCCCCCCCCCACAAACCCCCCAAAAAAAAAGGAAAGAAAAAAGTTTTTTTTTTTTGGTTTTAAATGATGTCAAATTTGGGACACGCGGTGGAACGGTGGTTAGCACTGTTGCCTTCCCACAGTCCAAAAACATGCAGACATAATTAGATGATTGGTCCCGCAATGTAGTTGGAGTTGGTCCTGCAATGGAGTGGCAGCCTGTCCAGGGTTTTCCACGCCCTTCAACTCTGTCAACTGAGATTTGCACCGGTGGCCCCGCGACCCTCATGTGGAGGATTAAGTGGTAGACAATGGAAAGATTATGTAAAATTCAACATTCTCTGCTCTGAGACACTGGGGATCTGTCCACTGCAGGAGTCCACACACTAGTGTAGCCCTAGTGTCTTCTTGTATTCATCAAGTGGTTTAATTCTAATAATAACCTTTTTTAATATGTTTTTATTTTATTATCTTATTATCATGCCTGCCATGTCTGTAAGATGTTTCTCAAAGTATGCCTTTGTCTTCAAATGGTGAAAAAGTGACTTGAGCTCCAGCACAATCAAACATCAGCAGATAGTTTCAGAGATGTCTCACGCTTAACTGTCACATATGAAATGAGTGTGTCTAAGGATTCTAACAAGTTAGTGTTTGAATATTTTACAGCAATCCTGCCTAATGCATGAACAAGCTGAAGAAAAGTGACTGTCTACAAAGTAAAGCACCATAGTGCAAATTCATGCCAACATTATTTTTCCACTATGTACAGCATACATGCCAAACACTTCAAACCTTGGCTACAAAACAAAAAGTATGTGAAATTGCATATTAAAAATAAATACATACATTTATGGATACCTAATATGAAAAGCCTATATAATGTGTATTCCATAAAAGTGGCAAAGCGTTAAAACAGCGATGCTCATTTCTCACTTTACACTCTGATGGGGCAGTTGAGGTGAATTTTTTCTTTTAATCCGGGGCACCTAAATTAACCCTGGTACACTAAGCCTACTGTGTAATCTAATGAGAGAATTTTAACAAGTCATACACTAGTGCAGCTAATTGCACTGCTCCATACTCAGCTGATGAAAAAAAAAAATTGTGTGCGTCAGTCAATGACTCCATTGTTGGTAGATCATGGATTAATGAGCAATCTGTAAAAATAAATTGAAACATGAGGAATGCATAAGTATATTGAAATTGTTGCCACCTACTAGAGAGTTGTATAACTCCACAGTTATACATTAACAGTTATTTTTAGCCTTTATTACTTGTTCCCCAGTGCAGGCCCAACACCTTTGCAGTGAGAAACATGGTTCCAAAGCTAAAATCTTAAACACAGAAGGGAAAGAGAGCGTCTTCAAAAACAATTAGAGGGAGATAAATTATTTCTGAAATATTTGTATTTCCTGGTATTTATTGTGCATCTTAAGGTCTTGAAGCAGAGCTATGAAGGATTTTTACCCTAATTTAACAGCTTTGGAGTCATTGTGATGGTTAAATGGCGTGTTGCAGGGGAGACTGGGGGCTGTCTTCCCCCTACTGTCTGTTAGCAGAAAACCAATCCTGCAAAATCAGGGACACCGACACCGACACCGACAGCACTACACACACCCTAGCCTATAAGATCAAGGCATCAAATGCTATTTTAGACGTTCATCATGACAGAGCTGACGAAAAAGAAGCAGAAAAAAATGTTGTTGGAGGAAGCGAGGAAGAGGAAACGACTGTTTGACTGAGCGAGGGGCCACACACGAGCAAACATCAGGCCGTCTTTATTCAAATGAGGATTGATAAACAACAAAGCGTGCAAAGCGGATGATGACTGACATGGACATGGCTCCACAGCTTGTGATCGTTGGATCTGTTAAGGATCTGTCAGGACATTTTAGGCGTGACCAAAAATAGTTAGCATTCATCCACCTCAAACACTTTAACGATAAAGAAACTGCAAGCTGAGACTTCTTTATCCTAAAAATGAGTCTTACCTCGATGCAAAAACTGAAATAAAGTAGAGCGGAAGAACAGAAAGAAGAGTAGACTTCTGCTGGGAGGCTGCGCATACAACAGCTCTGTTTGTGCACAGTATAGCCATGTTTCCACCAAGTGGAAAAGCGTTTTTTTTTTACATTTCCATTAGGAACAATACCAAAATAACTGTCCCCTAACATTCCATTTTTAGGCACCCTTCCCTTGGGTACCAGACTAAAATGGTATGGTATGGTTAGGGTGGAGCTAGACTGACTCCACCCATGACAGTCAGCTGATTGGGCGACAGAAAAACATCACTCCCTTGCGACTGGTGTTTCTTTAACGCCCGCAGTCTATTCCCATTCAAAGCTTGGCGTCTTGTTGAGACAAACAGCTACAAACCGAGCAGGAAAAAAGAGCTGCTGGACGTCGCAATCAATGTCGTTCATGAAGTCACACTGGTCACTCTGTCACGCTACGCAGCCATCGGACACAGTCCACACCCGGCTTACAAAGTAAAGGTACTGTTCTGTCAAAATGCAAGCCTGACCCAGGGTTTTATCATTCCAAACCATACCGTACTGTACCAAACCAAAGAGTACTATGATGGAAACACAGCAAGAGTCAGAAGAGACATTTTCTATTTGCTTTCCACACATAAAGGAACAGTCTTACTTCAAGTTGATAACATTTAATATTGATTTACACAATTGTAATCTGGACATTAACGACTCACTTTTACTGCAGCCTCTTTATGTTTGCGTCTTCTGTCTTGTGAGTGTTGCTTGCTTTGTGCAAAAATATTTTGAGCTGTAATGATGCATGAACTTGGCCTGGTTTATTACTATGAGTGTGTCCCCACAAATATAGCTCACTGTCTTTCACTTAGACAAAAGAATATGTTAGAATTTACTGGGAAAGCATGAAATTTCAGGCCTGCTAGACATGTGACAGATATGTGTGTGTTTCATTCACCAGAACCGTGACCTCGTGACCTGACAGGCACACAGCTGGAAGGGACCACCCAGAGAGACATCTTAATCTACTAGAGTTATTCTGCTTTCTAGCAGTAATTACTGTCATGAGAATTCTTTGTCCGAGCTAGTTTTTGGGTCAGATCTCACTGGGTCCTTTGGGCCTCATATGATACAATGGAGACAGGACCTTGGTTTACCTATCCTCACTATTGTAAGTAACTAAACATTTGTAAACCTGACTTACATTGAAAACTATCTGAACATAAAAATTAATGTTTTGATTATCAGAATGGGATTAATGACTCATTCCAAATGACTTCAGGAGAATGAAAATTGTGTGGTTGTTCTTGGAGAATTGATGGACTGAATGGCTGCAGCCATGATATTAGCAAAATCTTAGCTGCACATTGTTGCAAAAAAAAAGTGTGTGTGTGTATATAATGTGATTATTTTTGACAGATGTGATTGTAATATGATTCATGTTCAGCATCTTTTTTAGGAACATGAATTAATGAATTAATTTGACAGTTTAAAAATAACATTTGTATGAGCATTCGCACCAAAAAAATAAGATCAAAATCATAAAGACTTGGCATTTGACAGAGTCTGTCACACAACACAATTTTTGGGCAGTTGAATTCAAAGCAGAATTGTCAAACAATAACAATGCTGTTTTGTCATGCATTTTTATCTCTATCAAAAAGAAACCGCAGTGTCTTTCCATTTTATTTATTACACTGCTGGACACTGATTTCTATGATTTTGTGATTAACTGTGTGCCCTGGCTAGCAGTTCAAACCTATTTTCTTAATATCAACAAAATCTTTTCAGTTTGTCTTAACTCAGACTTGAGCAATGATGACTCGGACATCAAGTCAGACTCAAGCATTGACTTCATTCGTGCTTGGAAGGCACTTCACACACACACTGTCCCGGCTTCCTATCTGGGGCAAGAAACCCACCCAACACAGGCACAGACTCACCTGTCCTTTAGTGAAGAAATTGGGGAGATACTTCATTGCATTACTACGAAGGCAGGCAATGTTCTGGAAGCTTCCAGGTTCAGAGGCACGCAATGATTTGATACGATCCTGGACATAATCTGAAACTTTGACTCTGATCTCCAGGCCCAGGATGAGTTTGTCTGGGAAAAGTGGCGATAACTCCACTGAGGGAAAGCAAAAACACTCAAACAGAGACATGAATAAAACTTACAGTATATGAGTATGAGCTGTACACACTGCAGATGTCAGATAAGTAACATCACTAACCTAAAAGACCCCCATATCCACATCCAATGTCTGCAAACTCCACTCGTGGCGTCTCCTTCTCCGAAATATTTCCAGTGAAGAAGTCTGGATACAGTTTGGACCAGTCCATTTCCTCCGGACACACGGGACTGAGAAAGTAAGAGGGGGGAAAACTGTGATCCACAGTGATGGTTAGGAGTTCTTTTGGTCACATTTGTCTAACTATAAACAATAGAGAATGGTCACCCCACCCTGGTTTGGGTTCAGACAAATATCCAGGCTCAGGTCGGGTACAGTCACGACAAGTTGTCTTTAAAATAAGTAGTTATATAATGTGTACAAATGTGACAATGTTGAATCTGAAATGGCCTGATAACTCCTAAATGCTGGTGATAACATAAGGTGTGTGACTTGTGTCTATCTGTGCATGCATGTGTACTCATCATTGTACAGTAACAGTAACATTGTAACAGACACCCTAAAGACACCCTCCCTAAAGTGACTCAATAATATTGAGGTCAGGAGACTGAGATGGTCACTCGAGAACCTTCACCTTTCTCTGCTGTAAGCAGTGACAGGTCAACTTGGCCTTGTGTTTAGCTCATTGTCATGTTGGAACATCCAAGTAAGTATGTCCCATGCACAGCTTCCGGGAAGATGACGCAAATTTTCTAGGGCTGCAGCTATCAAATATTTTGGTAATCGAGTATTCAAGTAATCAGATAAAACATACTTTTATCCTATTCCTCCTATTATTTTTGCTTTGCTGCTCATTTTCGCTGTATTCACTGTTTTCGGTCCCGGCGTCTGCCATTCTGTACAGCTAAACTGTCCACACACATTACCCAAAGCCTGCTTCCATCTTCTTCCACTTTGTAGGGGACGCATAGCCTGTGACGTAAGCATGTTGTATCACACTAAAAAGAATCCGTGCGAAATATGAGCTTTAAATTTAATTAAACGAGGCTTCGAGGCAGAGGAAATTCCTTGATCATTTTTTGTAATTACTCGAGGAATCGTTGCAGCCCTTAAATTTTCAGTCATCAGTAATTTCTGATAACATGCTGCATTCATCTTGGAATCAATTTGGAACACGTTCCCTGTTACTTTGTAGCTCACACATCCCCAAAACATCAGTGATCCACCTCCATGTGTTACAGTAGGAATGGTGGACTTTTCATCATAGGCCTCACTGACTCCTCTCCAAATGTAGTGTTTATGGTTGTGTTAAATTAAATTGTGTTAAATTTTCACTCCAAATAACTACTTCAAGTGGTTCCTTGTTGTGCATCTTGAAACAGTCAAACCACTTTGAAGTTATTTGTGGGTTTTTCTTTGCATCCTGAATAATTTTCCTGGCTGTTGTGGCTGAATTTTTTTGTTGGTCTACCTTACTGTGGCTTGGTTTCAACAGAATCCCTAATTTTCTTAATTAGAGTTTGAACACTGCTGACTGTCATTCTCCTTGGATATATTTTTATATCCTTTTCCTGTTTTATAAACTTCAACTACCTTCTCCAGCAGAACTTTTGATAATTGTTTTGCTTCCCCCATTACTCAGAATCCAGCAAAGTGCAACACTGTATGAAACACGCACAATGATTACAAGCAAATAGATCACAGGTGAGGACAGTTACCTAAACCTGTGCCATGTTATCAGGCCAAAACCTCCAGGGTATATAAACTTCTGATCAGGGTCATTTAGGTAGTTTCTGCTGTCATTGTTTGATGATAAACAGCTTCACCCAACCACTAACATGAGTGAAAGAAAAGATTTTGTATTATCATTTATATTCTCTGAAAAATCACACTCAGTATCTCTCTTTAGGGCTGTGTCCCCTCATGTGTTCATTAAACACCTTTGACTGCTCACCTGCTTTTCCCTCAAACACTATCATAAAGTTTGCAGATGACTTAGAACAGACAGGTACGAGTCCGCCAACAAAAAGGAAGTGTAGAATTTGTCTGAATGGTGCTGTGCCAATAACCTCATCCTAAACATCACAAAACAAAAGCACTCATAATAAACTTCAGAAAACACAATACATCACAAACCTAAACTCTCTTCATAAATGATGAGTGTGTAGCAAAAGTTCATACATTAAGATGCCTGGACATCCATATCACCAACTGTCTTGCATAGTCGATTAAGACTGAGGCAGTGGTCAATACTTGCACTTTATTTCTTGGTGTTCTTTTAATGATCTCTTTTTTTATGTGTCCTTTTATGACTTGCATGCACCAGTGGAGTTGCACTCCTAATTTAGCTGTATTGTTTTAAGTACAAAGGCATTTATGCATTACGCAAACATTAAGTATGAGAAGTTCTCCGTCAATAAAAAGACAACATTACAACCACAATTAACTAGGGGCGCAAGTCATGATTATCATGATTATCGGTTAAACTGTCAGTTAATTGCTGGGGAAGATGTAGTTAAATATATCGATCAGTATTTAATGAAACTCAAAATGATCCTTCAACGTTATTCTAAAACCACAGCATTTTCACACATTCAAAAAAGCTGCTGAAAACACAGATGTTAGAACAATTAATCAATTATCACAGTTGGTTGCTAGTAATAAATAATTCAATGATTGGTTGGTACAGCCCTAAAACGAAATGGTTTTTCCAACATTCAACTTTAAAAGCAAAAGCATGGTATTCCTTATGTAGTGGGGACCTTAGTCTGTTTAGACAGTCACATTATGGGGACTTTTCTTCCTTATGGGGATAAAAATCAACATAAATTACAACATTTTAAGGTGAAGATGTGTTTTAACGTTAGGCTGAGGTTAGGGTTAGATTAAGGTTAGGGCACTGGTAATTGTGGTAAATTCAATTCATTTCAAATTTTATTTATAAAGCATATTTAAAAACAACCTTCGCTGACCAAAGTGTTGTACAGAATGAGTAAAAAAAAAAAAAGCATGAAACATACAACATAAAACGTTGCATGCACATTTTCAAATAAAAAATGACACCCTGCCAATGCATTGCAGGAGGTGACTTTGTAGCAGCAGATCTACAGGATGTTATGATGTTAGAGTGAGGGAGGCAGGGAGCTCATATTAGCCACCATTTTCCTTCTGTTCCTCCTGTAGTTGAAATAATTAAAAACCATACAAAACATAATAAAAGCACATACATGCAGACAAACTAACAGCAGGGTGGAAGTCCAGTTCAACGTGAATTAAACCCCATGAAGTAAAAGTAGGTTTTTAAAGAGGTTTTAAAGTGCCCAACAGACTGCTCTACTACCTCCACTGGTCTTCAGCTTTGTTTTTGGGACTTCCAGTAGCAACTGGTTAGCTGACCTAAGTTCTCTGGCTGGAGTGTGTAGATACAGCAGTTCACACAGATACTGAGGTGCCAGCCCATTTAATTATTTAAAAACAAGTAAGAGAATGTAAGGTTTAAGTGAGTCTTCAGGAAATGAATGGAAGTCAATGCAATGTCCTCTGAAGTCATGGGAACCCGTGTGTGTGTCAGACACATGGACATCACTCACTAGTCAAACGTGTGGTGGGCCATCGGGTTAGAATGAGCTCTCTGTCTGTAGTAACGCTTCTGAGGCATCGGCACGTTCATGTTGGATTTAGAAAACGCAAACGCTCCTCGCGACGACAAACAAAATAAATATAAAGTGGACACGGACACTCAGCTGCACTCACGCTTGTTTTCCACTGTTTTTGAGTCGCGGCATTGTGTCGTCATCAAAAAAGCGTCGCTGCAGCCCGGGTTGCCAGGTTTGATGAAGGGGATCCCCCCTCTGGTTCATGGATGTACAGGACACATGCCTATACATAACTCACATCTAAATTAGTTGATATTATACGAAAAAAAATTATAAAGCTTTGGAAATTTTAACAATCTCCACCCTCGCGAAAATGTATGTACTTTGACTGACTTGACTGACTCATAGGTGTTTGTTTATTTTTTGTTCTATCTTATTATTTCCTTTTATTTATGGCAGAAGTTTTGTCTGCTTTGCTATCTGCGCAGTTGTTTTTTTCAGTGATTTGTCCTTATGCATAAAACTGCCTTTTTGTATTGCAATACACAGTATATATATCAGGGCTGAAACTACTACTCGATTTACCAATTATTATTTTGATGACCAATTAATTGGTATTAGGGTTTTATCATTGTAAAACAAGTTTCTTAGATTTTTCAGTTTCTTTGCTGCATATAACAAACAAATAATTGAAACTGTATCATCAACATTTTTCAACATTTCCTGACATTTTATGGAGTAACAATCACGTAATCGTTTGCTCCATAATTGGTAGTTGCAGCCCATTATATATCCCACTCACTCATCTTCTACTGCAGGGGCACTGGTACTTAATCCCAGCTGACATAGGGCGAATGGTGGGGTGCACCCTGGACACGTCTCCCACAGTTCACACCTACGGGCAATTTAGAATGTCCAATTGGCCTTATCCTCAAATCTGCATGTCTTTGGACTGTGGGAGGAAGCCGGAGAACCCGGAGAAAAACCAGAAACATGGGGGAACATGCAAACTCCATGAAGAGTTCACACCCCGGTTTGCAGAGTTTGCATCTTCTTACTTCTTCTTTATGCATGTGTTATTTATAAATTATTTCTTTATTTAAATCCATTATTCATTGTTTTATTTTGTATTTATGATAAATGGTTTGTACTTATACAGCAATTTTCTAGTCTTGATGACCACTCACTGCTTTACATTCACTCATCCACTCACACAGCGCATCTATTTTTTCTATCACTCATCTTTTACACACTGCTGGCACAGCTTTCAGGAGCAATGTGGGGTTAAGTGTCTTGCCCAAGGACACATTGAGCTACTGTCGCTCCGATTTAGTTACCTTTCACACTCGTTCACGTGTCTCTGCTGATTTACCACACATGCATTAAGTTTGTGAGTCAGTGTGGGCGGATGTTCGGACTAAGCTTAGGCGTGGTTGGTTCCAGAGGGGAGAAAAAGCAGCTGTTTTGGAATAAGGATGAAGCAGAGACAGTGAGAAAGACAAGGAAGGAGAGTGGGTGCATGTTGTTCACAAAGAGATCATACAGACACAGAAAGGTGGAGTCAGGTCACCAGTCCATATTCACTCTCACACTTACACTTACAGGCAAGTTAGTGTGTCCAAGTAACCTTTGCATATTTTTGGACTGTGGGAGGTAACAGAGAACCCACAGAAAACCCATGTACACACTAGGCTACATTTATTACAAATATTACAAATATTTTGTCCCACTTACAAATTCATTTTCATCACAAATAATCATGATTCCATTATTAATAAACACTTGTGATTACTCTTTTGGCCATGAAATGTGGATGATAAAGTGTGATAAAATGTTATCTTATTGGACTTACAATTATGTATTTTTTTTCCCTCAAAACAAAACAGCTTGTTTTTCCATATTTTTCATAAATGGGTTTTTTTTTAACATACTTGTCTGAGGCCCACCGGCAACTCCCCCATTACCCACCAGTTATCTGTGGCCCATCTGCCTGATCTAGCCTTAAAACAGCCTTAAAGTGTATCATGTGCCTCTAAAAGGTATCATCTGAGTCTGTTTTTGCTTTGGAATAAGCTGTGGTTCAACATGGAGGTTAGAGGTTTAATCCATGCTGCTCTGCTCCACACACATCAGCACGTGGGACTAAATTAATGCAACTACAATCAGATGTGCTGTATGAAAGTGGGTGTGAATGGGTGAAGGGCAAAAACTGAAGGCCTAGTGTTATACATTGTACATTAATCCACTGTGTTAACGTTGACGTAGAAATCAAAATCATTCCATCCAGTCTCACTCACTTTTACTGTTCGGTGGGTTGTGCATTCTCTTCGACACTTGTGGGACACCATCTGCATGAATCCACAGTGTTACATTTGTTTTCAAGCCACACTGTGTAAGATTTGCTATATTTGTCCAACTCCCCCACAAAAAACAGACCATGCATTTTGCTTTCTTTAAAAACACCAAAGTCTTTATTATAAAACAGGAAATTTTGTTTTGGGGTATATTTCACTGTAAGCAATTGTATAATGTAAAAATGTCTGATTTGTGTAACGTCATTTGGAACATTTGGAATAAATAACATGGGTGAGACTATTGTTATGGATTAAATAATTTGTCTATTACTTTATCCTGGAGCTGGAGCCAAAGTCAGGGTCAGGGTCACAACCTGGACAGGTCACATCACAGGGCCAACATACAGAGACGAACAACCATTCACTCGCAAATTCCCACCTACAATAAATTTAGGTGACCAGCTAACCTCTACATGCTTTGGACACATGGAGAGAACATGCAAACTCCACACAGAAAGCCCCCTGGGCAAACTGGGATTCAAACCAGCAACCTCCTTGAAGTGAAACAACAGAACTACCCACTGCTCCACCAGGACAACACAGGTTAAATCATTTCTAACATCAAATTTTCTTTAAATATTTAGAAACCAATTAAAATCAGACGATAGCAATACAAAAACAGCACAGTTACAATGTGTAAAATCGATTATGTTGGTAAAATGCTGACAGCTTTAAGAATCAAAGCTCTTTCTTTTATTAAAAATGTGCTTTTGTCTAATTTGTCATGTATCCAAAGTCTCAGGTATATATATAAAAAAAAATCAATGTTATCCGTTTTCTGACTGTTCACTTTGAGCCAAAGGGGTAATGATCAAACAAAATATAAGACTAGTAGTGAACGGTTTATGTGGCAAATTAGGATTTTTCTTTCTTTTTTTATTATTAAATCCCAATCAACATTTTCTATCCCCTTCTCAAACACCAAAGGACATTTTTCCCAGCCTCATACAGTGGTCACCCTCATGACCACTTCTTGGTTTGCATTGTGCAGGCGGTTGGGTCTTAACTGACTGAGGATGTATAAAAAGGTATAGCCACAGTGCTGGTGGTGGAGAATAGTCCTCACGTGTCGATTCGCCTGCCGTTCGCTGTCTGTCCCAGTGTGAGAAGGATCCCTCACCACAACGTGACCAGCGCCTTTACTGCTGGAACTGGAGGGGTCACCTAAGTCTTTCGTTTTCTCATAATTCAGCACTTTCCACTGCTGGTTCACAGCCTGCCAGCGCTTAAAGATCCGGTAAACAGACGATCCCTCATGGATTATAAGGCCTGTGCACAAAGGGTGGAAATAAGGGTGAGAGGGGGGGGTCAGGCAGGGCCAAGGAA
The DNA here is from genome assembly GCA_016785285.1 of Brachirus orientalis. Taxonomy (NCBI): domain Eukaryota; kingdom Metazoa; phylum Chordata; class Actinopteri; order Pleuronectiformes; family Soleidae; genus Brachirus; species Brachirus orientalis. The sequence continues at coordinate 3,076,044 of JAFBJR010000060.1, forward strand.
AAAGTGTTACTTATAGCTGTTTGTTCATTAAGTACAAGAAAGCACTAAAAGGTACACAGAGTAAGCAGTTAACAGGAACTATTAGGTTTCAAAAACACAAATATTAAATGGCAGCAAAAACAAGCCAGAGACAGAACACACCAGATATTATCATAGAAAACAAATACAATGGGTTTTATTGGTGTTGTAAAGGTTTTGGCCTTACTATGTACAGTGCCTTGAGATAATGTATGTTGTGATTTGGCACTATACAAAATTAAAAATTGAACTGAATTGGTGTCTACATCCAATCAACAAAAATAAAAGCAACAGTGTATAACCTCTGTCGCCAAAACACTGCTTTCCCACCAGACATGCCGAGCATTCTGAAGGGATGATTACATGTCTTTATTCAAACTGTTAGAAAAGAACAAAATTAAAAAAAAAATGAAAAACATGAATAACCTGTGTATTATTTGAATAGCTTAGTATTGAATGGACAATAATGTTGTACATTTACACATGGCAATAGGCCCAGTTTAATATAAATGTCATGTTCTGTCTCCTGGCTGGGGGAGTTTTGGTTTTGTTTAGTTCCTGTTTTATTTTCTTAACTTCCTTTTGTTACCTAGTTTGTGTTTTCTGTTGCATATTCTGTTTAGGAGGCTGGCTGCATGGCTGGCCGTGAAGCGTAATCAACACCTCTGTCCCCAATCGGCCTCAACCTACTTATACCTGGATTCCTGTTCCTCCTCGTCAGCGCATCTTATTTCACAAGTTTGGTAACTCCACGTCACTCAGTCAAAAGCATCAGATCAGACCGTTATACCTTTTCTACTCCTTGCCTGTTTTTGCAGCCCCTTGACTTTTCGTTTTTCCTTTTCTCCATAGATTCCTTTTCCTGAGCTCCACCTTTGCCAGTCAGCCTCAGCTATTTTTGTTGTAGTTTCATTGAACCTTCTTTTGCTCTCTGCCTTTTTTGGGATCCTCTTTAGCTTTTTTTTAATGATTTGCATCGAATCGTTAAAATAAAAACAATTTTATACAATGTACATAGTAGGGGTCCCTGCTCCATCTCTCCATCAGTTTGTAGATCCTTGGCCTGAAAAACATTGAAGACTCCTACTATATCTCATTACCTTGCTAAAGCTTCAGGCAGCCAGGTTGAATTCATTAACCTATAGTTTTCTTTCAACATTTGTTTCACCTGAGTCATGTTTCAGAGAACTGAGGAAAAATCCTTAACCTAATGTCTGCTGCTGTCTAAGAAAACACAGAGAGAGAGAGAGAGACAGAGTTGATCGGATGTAGAAAAGTTACGCACTATAGCTTTAAGTCATCAATAATACCAACAAGTTCAAAGATTTTTGTATATTCTTAAGAATAACATGACTTCAAACATTTCACCAGGAACCATCAATGGAATGATTAGAATTTCAATGGGGATAACACTTCTCATTACAGTACAGTAGAGTTACAACATGTCAGTAGTTTTGTAATAGGGAGATAATATCATGGTAACAGAGTCTTATTTCTAACACTATTTTCAGTATGGTAATAACTATGCTAATAGTGTGATAATAACTACATAATATAGTGGTGGCACAGTGATATTTCCAAAGTAATATCCAAGTAATAGCCTGGTAATAAGAATTGCTATTCCTTCACATGAAAGTGTTAATGAATCAAAATTGAATTCCTCATAATCCCTTATGCCCCACAAACATTTCCCCATTGTTAAGCTTTTACTTGGCAATGACCATACAAATAAGAGGGAATAGCCATAATAATATTTCTCTATTACAAATATTACCATATTGTTACTTTGGTGTAATGGAAATGCGTTAGAGATGTACCACCCATTTATGAAGCTGACCCTTGGATATTCTGACCACTGTGAAATAACTCAACGGGACAGCTGCAGTATATGTGTCTTACCTATACAAACTATGTCCATGAAGCCGTACATGCCGTAGCATATCTGAAAGAGAAGGTCCTGTCGCTGCCATTTGGCCGACGGGCTGAGAGAAGACCATACCAACCAGGTGACGCTCGCCAGGAGGAACAGCGAGCCCAGGAAAATGGCTGCAATCTGCACCTTCTCGATCACAGTCAGAGAGATGGACTGCCACTGCTCAGACACAAAAGTCACAAATGAGTATTGCGGGTGAAAAAAAAATCATACGAGAGTCAGTTCAGTTTGTTTCAGTGTCAAGTGTATTATTTGCTAATTGCACATAATGGCAACGGCATAATTTGTCAGTTAAATGAACAAGTAGATGTTGTATATAACAGAGATTCCCCAAGAGTGGGCTTTGGCCCTCTAATGGGCTGTTAAGACATTGCGGGAGGGCCATAACTGGTCATTAAAACTTCATTAATATTAATTTTAAATTTCAGTTTGGTGATTATGTTGCAGAGTCCACATGGAGGGGTAGTGGTTAATGCTGTTGCCTTGCAGCAAAGAGCCAAGAGACGGTCAGAATAAGGGCCTTTGTGAATGGAGTTTGCACGTTCTCCCCGTGTGAGTTAAGGATTCTTTTCTGCCTGTTTATGAAACAAGTGTACACACAGAAATACTTGATTGTATAGGATATAGGATAGGGCTGTGGTTGGAGGTTATGGTGGTGGAAGAGAGGTTGAAGAGTTTCATAAATTAAATTGGGCCACAGTCTTCTTATGTTTGGGAATTGATGATATACAATATAATAAAGTGTATTTACAGATAACCAAAAAATCTATGGTATGTCCTTAACTGCTCTGTTTCATTACTGTAAGACAGTGACTTGCGTGTGGCTCAACGGATAATCATGTCAGATTATTTGGCCTTACTGTTAATTGTACACGGTTGATAGCTGAAGGCTGATGGCACACTGCAATGTGTGAAGGATTTGTACAGATTCAGTTTATTGATTTGTGTTCTACACAGCCAACCCAAGGCATAAGCTGGCCCCAAGAGCCCTAAAAAAACATTTTAACTGAATGAAAAAATATAGATATATTTAAATGTCTAGTGTTCCAAGACATTAAATTGGTTTACTTTTTAACAGCATAAGCAATGTTGTGTTTTGTTATTTTACAATTCAAGGTCAGTATCACCACACTTCATGCTTCACTTTGAACATGTGAGTGCAAATTAACATAAGGTAACTTAAGTGATTTTACTATCCTCTAAGGTTAATAAAAAAAAAGCTGACACTGGTTTAGTGTTAAAAACAACACACAACTATAATTGATTCAACTTACTGTATAGTGTTACATTTGTATCAATTAATAGTCAAACACAGGCTACACTGAGGTGGTAAGAGGGGGCCCCAAATCAAATTCTGCCCCTATAAAGGCCTGGGCCAGCACTGGAGTTTTACCTTCTAACTGACTAACAGCAGCAAAGAGATATATTATTAAAGAAGATAAATAATTGCTGTGCCAGTGGTCAGAAAATACTTTAAAAAAAAAAAAGGAAAGACGATAATCAGTCACAGAGACACTGACTGTACCTGCAGCGGGTTTCTGGTGCTGATGGCCAGGACCTGGTACTTGAAGAAGCACAGCTCACAGCTCCAGGATCCCCTCTCACTTATCCAACGTATAAGGCAGGATTGGTGAGTACAGCGGACAGAGCCGTCACAGCGACAGGGGCTCAACAGCTCCCCCTGCAGGAAACAAAAAGCAACTGCGTTAACGATGAATGGAATCTGCCACAGAACATTATGTGTGAGGTTTGATGTGGTGGAGATGAGAATAAAAAATTGTAATCCCCGCAATGACAATGCTACTGCAACATTTTCATTAAATTGATATTCTGTCTGAGGAGATGTGTTTAATCAGTAACAAACAAGTGGAAATGTTAAACCAATACTGATGCTGGCAGGTTGATGTTTACCTTTGACACCTTTTTGTGTGTCCTTACATTTTTTTTTAACATTGTTATCTGTTCAAATATTGGGCACAGTCAAACATGACATTTGTTTGATTTACTGACAGTCAGCTGAGTTCAGAGAGGTTAAAAGAAGACATTAAATAATAATGAAATACTGAATTTTGGCAAACTAGGTAATCAGACACTGCTTCATGGTGGATTCATAACCTACTCTAGAGATAAGTTTGTAATGTAACATTTAATTCTGTCATGTCGGCATGAAATGACTCATTGTCTGTGGTAAGAGGAGAAACCTAATTTGTTACGTATCTGCTTCTGCATTCTTTGCCAGTTGCTTCTATTTTTATTTTGCCACGATTTACTAAGATTGTGCAACATGGGTCTGTTTTAGAATGTTTATTGGTTTTACTGGATCCCTATGTGGACTTCTGCTGATGTAGTTGATCTGCCTCAAGGTTTGGCGTGTTGTCCCTTTAAAGATGGTCTTCTGGGTTACTTTACCGCTGCCTTTCTATAATTTTAAACCAGCTCTCCTTTGAATTCTGCCATCGAAAGTGTATTTTTGCTGTGTTTTCCCTTTTTCAGCAGTGTCTGAAAAAACCCACACCAGCCATTTGGCAACAAAAAGTGCATCACGTTCAAAGTCACTTCAGTCATCTTTCTTCCCCATCCTGCTGCTCAGTTTTAACTCCATCAGGTTTTCTTGACCATGTCTACATGCCCATATTGAGTGGCTGTCAGGTGATACACAGCAGGCTGGTTAGACATTCGTGTTTTCACCTTCTCTGTCATTCACTGACATGCATTACTTATTCCTGCGCAGATACATTTGCTGTGTTGAGCTATCTCTGTCAGCGGTGTATAATTTGAATTATTAAATAATCTCACAACCATCTTGTTGGCTCTCCATCTTCTTGCCTGTTAACTGTTTGCAATGACATGTAAATCCAGTTCCTCTGCATAATAATGTCACACATGTGGTTGATGGGAATCACAAAGCACAAAAAAAAATGCTTAATTGGATTAAATTTCGTACTCTGGGGAAATTAAATGGACTAATGCAGATTACTCACCCTGAAAGGTTTAGTGGTATTGTGAATCTTTTAGAGGACTAATGTGTGGGTCATGTAGATACAGTGGATGTGCACGTCTCCAAGTATGTCTGTCTATATAACTGCCTGTTTAAAATTTGAATGCTGATTATGTGAGTGATGTGGGGCATACCAGGCCCCTAAAATAGTGCATTTCACTGTCATGACATGTCCAAAGAGTCCAAAAATAGTTACACAAACTTTACAATAAATGAATTAATGTAATTGCACCAGTTTAGTTACTCACCAAAACTCAGTCCAGATTAACACGTGATTTTTGGAAGCAATGATCAGCTCAAAATTTGATACACTTCAACAAAACACTGTAATAGTAGTAGTAGCAATAACAATAATTACAGAATAAGGTATATATCATTATAATAAGGGCTGAACAATTCATTGATTTAACATTTCAAACACTGCAATTAGCACATTGCAATTTTTCATTCTGTGTTTTTTAACACGACATGTGACACACATACTACTATAGCAGAAACAGTTCATGTCTCTGACTTCTTACCCTTTCATTTTCAGTACAGTGGTTAATGATCGGATGGTGTCACATGATATTGCTTCGTCATTCTTTAATCTACTGGATTGGACTTATTATCCGCAGCTTGGCTTCAAAAACAACAGCACAAATCAAATCAAAATCATGGATTTCCCATGTATGCATCTCATTCAAGCATGTTCATTCAAGCGTGCAGTCGTGTAATGATTGACTTGATGTGCACTGACTTCTTCTCCGTGGATATAATCCAACCACTACTGCATAGCCAATCATTAAAAACTCAAGTTGCCGACGTTCAACAATATAAATTTAAACAGTGGTTAAACAGTGACAGTGTATGGGGAAATCTTATTTTGATTAACAAGTGGCAGCTAACGCCCCCCCCCCCCTTCGGCCTCATCTGCAGGCAGTCTTCTTATATCACTTTTTCTGCAGCCTCAAAGAAATCACAGGATATCTGGTGCAGGTTTTTACTGTCAGCTTGAGGCTCCTCGAGGCCCTCGCACTGACAATGCCTAGGCAGATATCCATTTATTTTCTGTCTGACTACAGGCGATGTGCTAGATCTTTAATCAGTTGGATACCTGGAGGGGAAACAAAAACGCCCCGACACCTCTAGCTAAGTCTGTGCCCTCAGGGCTGAGTTCATCCACAGGGTTTGTTCACTCAGACATACACGTTTTTAAAGGATTCCATGAAATATTGACCCAAACTGTTGTTCCACAGTTGCCCCAGTAGTTTATGGTTCTGAACCCTGGTCCTGGGGACCCACTGCCCTGAAAGTTTTACAAGTCTCCTTGCTCCAACACACCTGATTCACATAAATAGGTCGTTATCAGGCTGCTGCAGAGCTTGATGATGAGCTGACCATTTGAATCAGGTGTGTTGGAGCAAGGGAACATCTAAAACATGGAAGACAGTGGATCCTCAGGACCAGGGTTAAGAAACACTTTTTTTATGTTTATGGAATGTTTATGGAATGTTTATGGAATGTTTATGGAATGATTAAGCAGGTTGGATCATTCACTCACTCTGCCATAACAACTAAAATGACTATAAATAGGCAGCTTCTAAAAATGTAAAAGGAATCCTTCAGTAAAACCTTTCATTACTGTTTTTTTAAATGGCCCAATTTTGGGCATATGCTAAATATACAATATACGGCAAGGAATTCACTGTTTGGATATTAAATACACAGCTCCTCTGGCTTCTCTACACCCTCTTCTTAAGGAATGCAAGCTGGAGGCTCACTTGTTGTGTATTTGCCATCTAGTAACACTTTACATTACAGTACAATAACAAAATATGTTAGTAACTTGCAACTGGGAGGTAATATTCTGGTAGTATTATCCTTCTTTCAATCAAGTAATGGTGTGGTAATAACAACTGAAATGGTATGTAGGGCATCAGGGAGGAGGAATTCTTGACTTTATAATATAGTAACTATCAATCCTGATTACCAAACTTTTTTTTAATAAGTTAATAACTCATTACCAAGTTAAAACTGACAATAAGATGGTATTATTGTAATATTATCTTCACAAATCAGATGGTATTACTGTAATGTTGCCTCACTTTTACATATTTTTACCATGTTGTTACTGTATTGTAATGTTTTCTTGTAAGGGCTGACATGGACACACGACTGTTTTCTTTTTGTGGGCTGCCATTTCGCTTCACTTTTGTAGCTGCGTTTGTATTTTGTTTTGATGATGTTTAAAATGCCATTGCATAGAGTATTTTCAGGAAAAAAATAAGGCTTGATGCTCACTTACAGATCTGAAACTCTTGATAACTCATAGTGGGATTTTCAGCAGCTTAATAGCCGGAGGGAACACTCCACGGATTTTACATGAAGAGCAGTTTAGTTGTAATGAGAACACAGAGTGGAAACATTGGTGCGACGACTCCTCTGACTCTGGAGGAGCTTTTTCACCGTCATGATAGAGGTGATGTTAAAGTGATGTCATCAGGGTTATTTCAGCTAAGGTTCAAAAGTTTGTATGTTTTGTGTTTCCACAAAAATAGTACCAAAATAACCAGCCCCAACTGGGGTGCAAGAGTAAAATGATAAGGTTAGGTCAGGCTCCACCCACAACAGTCAGCTGATTGGGCAAAAAAAAAATGCCTCTCCCTTGTTACTGGTGTAATTGTCCCATGGAAGTGGCCGCAATTTTAAATAGCTCTTTACCACAAAGAAGAATAAAAAGAAAAATTATAGTCATCACACCAGTACGATGGCATGCTATGCATCTCGCTGACACGGCCATCAGGCACAGCCCACAACTCACCTTCCAAGTAAAGGTACTGTTCTCATTTGAAACACAAGCCTGGCCCAGGGCTTTACCAATCCAAACCGTGTTAGCTCTTGTGATCACAGGAGCTGCCTTGTTTGGTAAGTTTTTGTCACTGAGGTAAACCTGAGTGAAGGATTTAAAATGCCTGTTACAAGATAACACTCTGAAGTAAGGCTGAGGCAAGGTGACACCACCTGTGAGCCATGGTATAAAGGAGCTGATTATCTCTGTGGACTTTGGTGTGGAGGATGAGCAGTTCACAAACAGTACATACAGTATGGTACAGTTTAGAATGGTAAGGTCCTGGGTTGGACTTGTGTTTCGACTGAGAATGGTACCTTTACTTGTTTGGTGGGGCGCGAGCTGTGCCCAATGGCCATGTAGTGTGTCATCACACCGGTGCGACCACGACAAATGAATGACATCAAGCTTTGTGTGAGAACAGATTGTAGCATTTGCCTGGACTTCCATGGGATATTTACGCTGATCGCAAGGGACTGATGCTTTTCTGTTGCCCAAGCAGCTGACATTATGTCATGGGTGGTCTAGGTTCACCCTGACTTTACTGTACCATGTTATTCTAGTACCTCAAGGGTGCCAAAAATTTAACATGGAGCATTTTTTTGGTATTATTCCTAATGGAAACATGTACCAAACCGGACTATTCCACTTAGTGGAAAGATACCTCATACAACCAAAACTCAAAAGAGAAAAAAAAATCTGAACTATTCCTTTAACATGAATGATTTTTGATCCAGAGGAGTGCAGGTGGACCTGCATGAGAAAACCAAAGCCTCGAAAGTTTAATTCGAACCCTGGAAAACTTAAAAACTGAAGGATCTACTGAGAGCCTCTTCAGTAGGACTTAACTTTACCTTCTCTGGTCCCTGGAAGCAGATCCGGCACTGAGGTGATCGTGTCCCGCTCTCTGAGAGACTCGGGAGGGAAGCAGCGTCCAGGCCTCCTCCTCCTCCTCCTCCTCCTCCTTCCAAGGATTTTTCTCCCTCTTTATCCTCGAACGCCAGGCTGCGTGGCCGTGGGTCAGAGGAGCCATAATATTCTTCCTCATCGTCCCGGTGAGAGCAGTTGAGCGGCGGCCAACCACAGCCTCTTGTAAACCCTCGCATCCCGGTGTCAGTGCGCGTGTCAGTCCCCCTGCTCGATCCAGAGCGCATCACTAACAACACTTTGAGTTCATTGAAAAACAGCCTGATCCGATACTTTAACATTCTTCGGCAGCTTTAACCCACACTACACACACACACGAGCTCTGTCTCTGAGCCGGGTCCCTCATAAACCATCAACATTTTAATATTTTATTTTATTTACACCCAGCTTCTCCAACAGCACTGGTCATATCAAATTAAATAAAAATACAGATGTCGGTCAGAAAATCATGATAGGCTCCGGCAGCCCATGGCTCTTGCTCTGCATATCCTGTTGTTACAGCATGTGCACCGCAAACCAGCCAATGGGGACGAAATGTTTTTCATGGACAGATTATTTTCCCCCCCCCAGATTCAATGGAGGCTGAGAGCCAAGGACCACGAGGCACCGGGGTCCAGCAGCATCCTCTCATGCCTGGCTTTTCACGCACTCTGTCAGCAGCTGAGGTTCAAGCGGCTCCTCCGGATGCTGTCACTGTGCAGGAACTGTCCAGGGGGTCGCAACACAAATGGTCCTTGTTTTTCCTTCTTCTTTTCCAGGCGGAGGAGCGGGGACTGTGTCTGACGGGAAGTAGATATGAAATCCTACAAACAGCTAAGTGGACTTTCGATTTCCACGCGAGGTGATCGTTCACCTGCAGCGGGCTGAAATCACGGGAGGCGACACGTGTATCCTTTGTTGTCTCGCAGTGGCATCAGTTGTCTCCTCTTGTCTCCTCTGAAGCATCTTCTCCCTCCTGTTAAAGGCAACATACCGTACAGCGGATTTTTTTCCACCCGACATAACCGGGCTCAAGCTGCCAGGTTACAAAGTTACAATCCAGCAGCGGATGAACAAAGAAAGAGAGAAAACAAGTGTCACTTCTCTTCCTTTTTTTTCCCATCTAGCCATCCTCGTGCCAGAAATGGATTCCTGCAAACAGCAAAGGAGCCGACAGCAGACTGGTACTGGCCCTGCCTCCCGGGCTTGTTAAAAACAACTGTGCATCATCATCATCATCATCGTCGTCTTCTTTGTTCCTCTTCTTCTTCTTAAACAAAATAGATCAAATCACATCACATCAAATTCGCTTTTTATGTTTTAAACTCACTATAGTAATAATCCTTACAATAGAATCCACAGACACATGCGTTGTAAAGGATTGCTTGCACCAATCCTTAAACTTCATGAAAATCCCAAACACACATCAAACATAAAATAAAATTATTATCTATCTATCTATCTATCTATCTATCTATCTATCTATCTATCTATCTATCTATCTATCTATCTATCTATGTGGGGTCTAAAAAACTACAAACCTACAAACATTTTGACCTCGTGGGGACACTTTGTCTTGGCCCCAAAACTTTAAAGAGCTTTTTCAGGGTTAGGAACTTGTTTTAGAGTTAGGCTTAGGCACTTATTTGTGATTATTCAGGTTAGAGACGTATTATTTCTATAATGTGTCCTCAAAAACAAATTTGTCTTTGTCTGTGTTCTTGTATATTTATCTTCATGAGGACCAAAAAAATGTATAAATACATCATATTTTGGGACGTTTGGGGAAAGTGGGCACATTTTGTCCTGGTCCTCACAACTTTAAATGACTTCTTAGGGATTAAGACCTAGTTTTAGGGTTAGGGTTAGGCATTCGATTGGAAGAGCTAATGTTAAGTTAAGGGGCTACAGTAGGGAATGCATTTTGTCTATGAGTGTTCTCGGTAAGAATGCTATGTGAGAATGTGTGTTTCATTGTGTCATTTAACAGGAAAAAAGAATGTACATCTTAAATTTTGAGGTGCAGCCTTCTTCTCTTCCCTTTGCACACTGTGCTCAATGAGATGTCTCTTTGTACCAGCAAAGATCAGTAAGATACTGTTTAAGACCAGTAAAGATTTGAGTTGAAAAAAATGACAATTTTGCACCAAGAAGAATCTAAAATCTTGGCAGTTAAATGCAACGTCTTATTCAGAACGATGATGAGGATGACATTTCAAAACTGCTTCTTACAGTGCCATAAATGGTCTATCACAGGGTTATTCAATAACAAACTCAGTTGGGATGCATTTTCAAACCAGACATATTCCACGTCATTATTTTTGAAGTGCATTCAAAAATAATAAAACAACTGTAACTGAACTGAATCTGAGGTAATAGCAATAAAAATATTTTTGTCATACTGGTCCTTTGCACACATCACAGTACATAAGAAAAGTGCACAGTATTAGTTGTAACTATTTTAAATATTTGCCTTTGTCATATTTTATATGATAAATATACTTACCTTTAACAAAATTAAAACCTATCATGCCAAACAGAGTGTTGCATTCATGGTCAGTGTTTTTTTTTAATTTTAGACTCATAGACTTCACTGATGTGAGCCAGTGTGTCATCATCCTGATCTCTATGACATTCCAGAGTAACGTGGTAAACAAGGCTTCACAGCCAAAGGCCTTTTTCATGTCTGTGATGAGCTGATGCAATTGCATCCCAGAATGACCACATCACATGTTAAACCTCCCATGCACCATAAAAAGAATTAACACACAGAGTGTTGCATTCATGGTCAGTGTTTTTTTTTTAATTTTATTTTTTACTTTTTTTCTTACTTTCTGGTGGGACCACTGACTGGGCCACTAAGGGGGCCACATTTGAATTGGCTGGCTCTATTGAGTTAGCCTATAGAAGTTAGTGGAAGATGGCAAGTGTCATTCAAAATATGCAGTGTGTATCTTGTATGTTTGACTGGGAAATATTAAGAGTAAAGCTAGACCTGCAGGGAAAACAGTATATCACTGGATGGAAATTTGGAGGTTTGTTACAGACTCATAGACTTCACTGATGTGAGCCAGTGTGTCATCATCCTGATCTCTATGACATTCCAGAGTAACGTGGTAAACAAGGCTTCACAGCCAAAGGCCTTTTTCATGTCTGTGATGAGCTGATGCAATTGCATCCCAGAATGACCACATCACATGTTAAACCTCCCATGCGCCATAAAAAGAATTAAAACTAGAAATGGATGTATGTACTTTTTTGTGTCAGTCATCAGCAGAAATATATTTTTTTTTATTAAATAGCACAAACCATGGCCAAATAGAGACTGTTAGGTATTCAAATGTACACATGCAGCTGTGAAACAGCAGCTTATGAATGAAAAAAAAAATAGATACATACATACAAGTTTCCTCACTCACTTTTCTGTTTACAAATCCTGGCAATAAGTGGTGACAGCATATCAACTTTCAAAAAATGTAAGGTATATAATACCTTATATCCACTTAATGTTACTGTAAAGAGTGAATAGGTGTTGAGAAAATTATAGTCAGTGTTTCATGGACAATTAAGGTTCTTAGTAGATAATGGGGACACATTTCCACTGGGATTAATAAAGTTATCATAACCTTAACCTTATGTTCACAAATATTTGTTGCATATGTCATAAACACAACTGGTCCAGATTCAGAGTAAGAGTATTATTGTGTTTTGGGTCTTGGAATTCATTCTCTTTTTTTCCCCATATGATGCTTTATTGAGAACTACAGTATTTGCAGGACCAACTGATATGTGGCTCCACTGATGCCAGACACTAAGTTGAGAGCAGAGGACTATGTAGAGGATATTAAAGTATATTTCCTAGTAGTATTTTTCAAAGGCAAACCTATGCTAAAAATAGCAGCAGCATTGCAGAACACACACTCCCTGTGTGAACAACAGAGATGCAGCAGATCAGCGACAGTCCTGTCACACATTGCACATCCACCAAGTGCTATTTTATAGCACTATCTTCATTTTAATGTTATAAAATAACATTTTAATTCCATTAAAACTGCATTTTAATGCTATAAAGCATAGCAACTTGTATTTATTTCTTCGTTTCCTAGATGATTATGGTGCTAAAACATTACCAATGAACTTGCTATCCAATGTCAGTTTTATCATTATTTACTGTCTGACAGTTAAATAAAGGAACAGCCTGAACGATATGGTAAACATTATGTGTAAAATCTTTGGAATATGCACCAAATCCTTCATATGCACCAAATCCTGGCCTCTTCTGAACATGACCTTGCAAGCATCTGCTCTGGCATCTTCAGAAGTGGCACAACTTTAGAGCTGGAAACAGTGGCATCATTAAAGGGAGACAGCAAAGACAGGCACCCACCAACAATGTTGAACTCATCTGAGGTCAGTAAGGGGATGTCAGTTCATAGACCAGTCAAAGCTTCCCCCACTGGCTCTCTGAGCTCCACCAGATGTTGAAGCATTTGATATGTGTTGTTCCATGGTGTCAGATGTTGTTGAACCTAAATCTAAAGTATCCTACCTTGTTACCTTGCCTTGGCCTGGATGTCACAGAGCACAGGGGTTTGCATGGCCTTTTTCACCATCAAATTGAGTGTGTGCTATGCAGATACTGTGACAAAGCCTCAGTTCTCTGCCACAGGCAAGCATGTTGGCAGCACCATTGGTAACCAGGAGGCTTTCACACTGGCAAATTTTCAGCAGTGTCTGAATAGGGGAAATTGAGTACTCCTAACAGTATTGAATTAAGCCTGGTGTTGTCATCCACAAAATGGCAATTAACAGCCAGGAAGGCATCCATGGTAATGGACGTCCACATGTCAGATGTAAGGCTAACTGCAGCCACCTTCTGTACTTTAGTAGCATCTCCTTAGCTGTGTTTTATTTGGCTTCCACTGTGGCCTTTACATCCTAAAGAAGAAGAAATATAACAGTGCTGAATTGTCAGATACACAATATAAGTACTCCTTTGCTTTATGCATGCATCCATACGCACCTGTTTGGACACAAATTCCATAAATCCCACAATACTGAGGGGTTGTGTTTCCTAAATTATCAGAATATGGCCTCATCCAGCTCTTATTTTCTGGTGGCTGGGTAAAAGATAATATATGTAAATACAGTTGTGACAGTATTTGTAATATTATATTTATTTATTTTTGGCTTGGTGGGTGCCCACAGTTCCCTCCTTATTCTCATTCAAGGCATGAAAATACCTTAGTATGGATGGAGTGTTGTTCTAGGAACACAGTGAAGACCTCACCTTTATAAAAAAAAATAGCTAAAATTACAGTACATAAGCAAACTTAATGCATCTGTAATAATGAGGTAGAATTAGCTTATGTTAATGGGAATAATCAAATAAATATGTTCCCACACAGGGGAAATCTGGCTCCATCCTAGCAATTATTTTTCTCTCCTACTCTCCAAACTATCCAAACTCTCAACTGACCAAAATGCTCCTCTATCACGACCAGACACATTTTGAATGGAACCTATGTGGTTTATATTGCTGTCAAAATCTGAACCAGTCATGTGGTACAGGCGGGGCAGAGAGGCTTAGGACGTCATCAGTGACGTTACTCGTGCATCACAGAAACACTCGCTGGGTTATTCAACACACACTTGGCATTGGCACAGCGCGTGACATCACTACCTGTCTGTCTGTCAAACACTGACAGAAAAATGGCGGACCAAAGTTATACCAACAGTATGAAGTGATTGCATTTTTATGAGGGCTTCTTGCAGGGGTGTCAAACTCAATTATAGATGGGGCCAAAATGAAAAACTGTGTCCAAGTTCAGGGCCAGGCGACATCAAATAATATAAATTTCACACCAAACCACAAAGATAAAATAAGGAAAGAAATCTGAAATTAAAATTACATAATATAATATTTAGAGAAATATTAGTGAATGCAATTAATACTGTTTTTCCATGTTTGAATGACATGAATGATACACATCAGTACTCTCAAAAAAGTGTGTAGAACAGTGGTAAATATTATGAATTATTTTCCATTTAACTCAGCTGTATACTAGTATATAGTAATACTATTTCCATCCAACTGAACTAATTTCCTCTGCTGTGTTTCAAATACAGGCCTGTAATCATGTGTATCTTAGCCAATTATTTGCTATACAAAATAATACTAAATAATTTTTGCTATCTAAAGAAAACAGGCAACAAAACACAAGTCCACATTTAATTTGTTTATTTATTTATTCATAAGGGTGAGGTAACTTGATGTATGGTATTAATATGTGTCAGTGGAGGAGCAGGAAAGACATTATCTTGAGGGCCAAATACAGTTGTCTGGCGGGCCGGATGTGGCCCCTGGGCCTTGAGTTTGACACATGTGGCTTAGGGTTTTACAGGTGAAGAGGGTGAGGGTGGAGACGCCTCTGCAGATACTGCACACATGCACAACACGCCACGGACTGAACCATTATTGTCACATTCAAGTTTCTAAACCACTAAGGGCGCGCGCGCTGCTGAGAGTTTTAGCTCCGCCTCCTCCAAGAGTTGCCAGAAGCAACAGGAAGCGACAACCCTGAGAAGAGAGCAGCAGGGCTGGAGCAGGAATAAACCCAAGTGAGGGCCTAAATCTTATTGTTAAACTGTTACCTCCGCGTCAGAAGAAAAGCGCCGGGACGTGACCCCCGGTGTGTACCGGAGAGCCACCACTCGTGAACCGTTTGTCTGTGGGAGTTGAGTCATACGTGGCACATTAAGGAGCATGTCCTCCTCATGTTAGAGCTGAAGTAGCTCATACCTGCAATTCTCAGAGGAAACAGCCGAGGTAAGTCCTGCCTCTGACATGAAGCTGACTCACGACTCTGAGTGTGTGAGATACTTTGGCAGCGGATGAATATGTTATATGGCTCAACATGGAGAAGAAATTAAAGTTAGAAGCGGCGATGTGTCTCCTCCGCCGCTGTTCTGTGTGTGTTTCCCTCCGCCACGTCAGTGAACATGTTGGCGAGGAGGGAAAAGTGCGTGTGGCCTGTTGCTGCCGCTGCTGCACTTTGTTGCCAGTTTAATTAACAAAGAAAGGCTACGGAGGAGCAGCAGCACCGCCACCACGTGTCTGGGACATAGATCTTGTTCCCGTCTGTCCTCCTCCTCGTCTGCCTCCGCCCACTGGTCCTCAGCGTCCTGTCACGACTTGACCTGATCAGACAGATAATTGAATGAAAAATGTGGGAGAAATGTCAGGTTGTTTTCTCTCATAATCAATAACTGACGGACTCTGCTGGTCATCAGCAGCTGCTGTTACAGGTTAACGCACCCGGTGTCACTAAACTTTCATGTAGGGGTCTGACATAACAATAATAATATCGTGGTGAAAGAGTGCTCTCTTTAAATTGCCTGTGTTGAAATTCCATTGTTGCAACAATCAAGACAAATAGAGAAAATGGAATAGAAATGATTGCCTAGCTTTTCAACATACAGTTCTAGTGATTTATCCTGAAATGCCACAAGGGGGAGCTTGTGCAGTAATTACAGTAATTACAGTACCTAATGATTTATGATCTTTTTTAAAGCTACAGTGCTACATTTCTGTGAATTTATTATTATTATTTTTAGTCTGTATGTAGTGTTGTTTCATATTAATTTGTGCTCAGCGCTCATCTGCTTGGTTCATCAGGTTATGTGCGGCAACTGGGCGCCCACTACAGGCAGGAGGCCAGAGAGGCAGTCCACCAAGGGCAGGACTGCCGCTGTCTGTATGGTCTTTATGTATAGGGTAACTCACAAAACGATACAATACGTGATACATGACAAAACAATTCTGTGCTAATCAATATATTGCAAGCCAATCGTGTAGAAGTCTAACTAGAAAAAACAAAATGTCCATGAAAAGTGCAGGATTTCTCTATTCTACGTAGCTTCTCCTCCATTATCCCCCCTGTAAACTCCCTCTTCTTCAGCCACGTACATGTAATATCCGCTCAGGTTTTCTTCTTTCATTGGAGTAGTGCTGCTGTGAGGAGATATGAAGTAGCGATGCCCGGCGAGTGAAATTGTCGGCGGCTGGTTACTTTAGAGCGCCATGATTTATTAAGTAAAATATCAATATTTGCCCCGGCGTATCAATTCTCATATTGTACAAGGAAGGACTCTGATATATCACCAAATTGATATTTTTGACGCACCCCTAATGGTCTTTGTAAACAGAAACAATGTAACATTATTTGTACTATGTGCACTGTCAAGCAAAACTATCAGACCTGATGAAAAGGTTATGCACTATAGTTTAAAAACTGATAAAGCCTATCAGCTTTTGTTTCTCACTGTGTTTACATTTTGTGTTGCTCATGACACAGGAAGTCCTTTCATTGTCTACTGCTTTATCCTCCACATGGGGGTCATGGGACTGCTGGTGCCAATCTCAGCTGACATTGGACAAAAGGCAGGGTACACCCTGGACAGATTGACTGTCCATTGCAGGGCCAACATACAGAGACAACCAACCCTTCACTCGCACACTCGCACCGACAGGCATTTTAGAGCACACAGGAAGTTGTTTATTTTATACAAGGACAGACAAAAGCAATGGCAACATTGCAATAGTAAAGAGAAAAAAACAACTGGTCGTTCAGTAGTTTGATCGGCTAAAAGCTACTTGGCCCCACCCGCCCTGCTCTGCTGCTGTATACTCAGAAATGCCTCCTCTCAGGTCTGATAGTTTTGCTCGACAGAGTGCATTTTCAGACAAAGGATGCAGCATGCAAATAATGCTACATCGTCTTTGTTCTTGAAGTCTATACAGAAGCAGAATAATGACATCAATAACAATTAGGAATCACCAGAAAATACACACTGCAGCCTTAAGATTCTTATTTTTTATTTAGTAACTCAAATTAAGGTAGATTGCAGACAGATATATGCTAGTTCGGCAGGACAAGTGCAATATTGTAAAAAATACGCTTTAAACCTGTAAAATGTCTACAAACCATTGTGAACAGCATTTTCTTAGCTTGTTTCCAATAATGGACCATCAACCTATTGTGAGTGCTCTTTGTATGGTGAATAATGTTCCATCTCTAGTTGTGGTAGCAGCTGCCCCTTGCTGTGAGTCTGGGAGGAAAAAGAGGAGATGTTTTCAGGGTGACCAGTCATGCACGGCCTGACCACTTCCTGCAGCACCAGAGGACCACAACAAGCCCGGTCAGTCACTGTGAGACAGTGAGGGACTTTGAACAACCTCTTATTTTTATTCAGGTTGTTGTTGAGCTCAGATTTGGCCTGTTGTGAAATCCAGGACACTATAGGAATTATAGGCTGTCAGATTCGGAAATATTTATTTTGGTCATTATAGCAATGTCTTTGGACTAATGTATTTTAAATCAAATAAAGGTTATCCTATAACAAATTTCACATTCAAAAGTGTTGATAATATCTGGCTTTAAAAACCTTTAAAAAGGATTTAAAGTAAGTAAACAAATAAATAAATGAAGCTTTCACCAGTCTGACATTTCTCAGTAAAGGCCTGGATAAACATCTTTCACAGCTCTTTCTGTATTTGTCAGAATCTGTTGCCCTTTGTGGCTGTGCTGCCTCCCACAACAGTTGCCACACAACCTGCAGAGGAATGCTGCTTTCTCACAATGAGATGCTGCTGGTAAATGTCTAACAGTCGACAGCTCCACTTTTAAGGGACACACAAAATCTGCAAAATGTATGTAATATTTTGTGTGATAAATAGAACAAAAGAGATGGAAAATGCTGCACTGTGTTATAATCACTCATGCACTGAATAATATTTTGTCTTTGTAGATTATATGATGTATACTTTTCCAAATTCTTATTGTTTTAGTTTTCTGTAAATTGTGAGACTGTATAGTATAACTCTGTTATTTAAAATTTAATAGAAAACTACACTAACTATATTTACATAAACTGAAAAACAAGTATGCTACACCCTAATTATGTTATAAGAAAAAATGTATGCATATGAGGTGCCGTTTTTAAAATGCTATCTTTTATTTCAAATGGTAAAAAAAGTGTGTTTAACTTTGATTAATGCTGTTAGAAATATTAAGAGAAATGTAAAGTCACATAATGTTTTGATTCTATGTTCAATGTATATGCAGCTAATTGCAGTTAAGTTATAATTTAGTGGTTAATATGTAGTAAAATTTAAAAAAGCAACAGATTTATAACGACTTCAAAAAATAAGTGATTCCATCTTGTCACATTGAAAACTGAAGATAAAACTCGTGTTTTATCTTCAGTTTTCACAGCAAGAGTTTTCACATTAATTTGTTGGCAGGAAATTTGTCTTTTTTGTAATTACTTCACATGAATGCAAGTAGATTCTTGTCAGTGGACGCTGACTCAACTGTCCTTGTGTAAGAGCAGGAAATGTGATATGGTAAACATGAATAACATAACAACTTCCGTTTTTTATTAAAATCTTCAATATTTGTGGTTTGACAGTATTATTCAAAAACCCTGGCTTTATACAATATGTTTAAGCTCTATTTCAGTCAATAGTATGTTTGTTTTCCCGTGAATGTGATCATTATCATAATAACACTGATGTATTGATATAGCAGAGGACACAGTATAATGTATTTGCTGGGTTTCAAATCTTGTTTTATTTCACTATATGGTTGTAAATTCAATTTAACAAGTCATTTGAATGATAGGGAATCAGGTCTGAATTGTATATTTATCACCACATTAAACAGCTACTTTGCATTTATCTATTTTAGTTGACACTTCTGGCTCTTAAGCTTTATTATTTTGACAGCAATTGTAGCAAAGGCAGAGATAAAACTGCAAATTCTATGACAATATTAAAAGCACTGATAGGTTAAGTAACTGGTACTGTTTGATTATTTTGTTCCCGTAGTTCCTGTTAAAAGATGAAATGTATTACTTGATGTGAGTGAAGCAGGAATAATAGGCAACTGGGAAGATGAATCTGGGGGTTGTTCTAGAAAAAAAAAAAGAGTACGAGGGCAACACAATTACCACAGAGGTGGCACAAATCTGCATTTTTAAGTTATTTAGCACTTTGATCAGTAATAGAGTGAGTTGCCTTCCAAAAATCCCTCCACCTTAGTTTAATTTCTTGCTTGATTGAAAACATTTTTTTTGAGTTCAAACCCAAAACAATAACAATGCCACAACACTGAATCCCTCCCATCACTGATATCATTTCAATCCTGTTTTTTTTTACTACTTTTAATTAACTCAGCTGTCAATAAGACATTTTCCACCTAACTATAACCAGCCATTTAATTCAGTTTTTAATCCCATGCTCATCCTGTTCGTATGACAGCAGTGGTGGACATCACTCTTTACAGAAACTTATCTGTGATTATGGAAGCATTCACTTTATTTATGGTTTACGCATCAAATCTGATTTTACTTTTTTCACTTCTTGGTATCTGATCCTGTGATTATGACCCATATCGAATTGGTTCATTCCTATTAGGTGGCTGAAGAGGAAGATTCTTAAACAACCATAGGTATAATTTTTAGATTTACAAAATTACAAAACTTGTGTCACTCATAAATGATGAAATTTTTCAGTAAGGACTGAGGAAGTGAAGGAACAGGCTGAATAGGCTGCTCTTCATCCAGATTAAGTGAACCAAACAGGTCTGACAGAAGGACATAGATTCAAGCAAAAAGAAGGGAGGAGATGGACGATTCCTGCCAGAGGGTGGTGGATATGGAGTTTGTGTAGTGGTCAGAGAAGAGGGAGATGCTATGTGAGTTGAGTGACTGAGGATGTTTCCTATGGTGGATGAAAATATCTTTTATTAAGTATATTTGTTTTTAAAAGGTGTCCCATGGGGCACATGTGGCTAGCACTGTTGCTTCACAGCAAGAAGGTTGCTGGTTGCATCCCGGTTCAGGCCTTGTTGTGCGGAGTTTGCATGTTCTCCCTGTGTGCACATGGGTTTTTGTCCAGGTTCTTAAGTTTCATCCAACAGTCCAAAAACATGCAGAGGTAAATTGGACAATCTAAATTGACCGTAGGTAAGAATTTGAGGGTGAATTGTTTTGTTTATACACGTGTGTTTGTCCTGTGATGGACTGGCGACTGCAGATTTGGAGTTTATTATCCTGAAACTTGACGAGGGAGCTGGCAGAAGAAGATTTTGAAAATATCCTAACAGACTTGTCATGAAGAGTGACATATTTTTATTCATTTGTGACATTTCACTATTTACATCATTGGCTTTTACATTCCCATTCTGATATTTGATCCATCTACAATTCCTCAGAAAGTTTACAATTGCTTGGGCTTTTTTGGCCGTATATTATCAAAATGTTCAAATTGATCAAATAAAGAAATAAAACTCTGTTAGAAGGTTTTATTCATATTACCCACACCTGTAATGCTGAAACTGTGTTTTTGTAACTGCAAATGTGCCTGTAGTACAGAACCTGACTTGCCAAGTCAGCTCTTGGCACATGATAACTCTGCTTCTCCCCTAAATAGTTGTACTGAAACCAGCAGTCGTAACCATAATACTTGACATTTTTTTAAGAAATAAACTTGAGCAGAGAAATGATTCTTGTTTTTGACCCCAATATTTGACCCCAGCCACTGGGGGGGCACATCCAGTATACTCCTAGTGCCAGTCCCAATCCTTCTAAAAAGGAAAGGCACCCAACATAAAAATCACTGCCAAATCAAACGTATGGCTCATTTGCTGTGACAACTTCTAAAGAGGGAGAAGCCAATGCATCTTAATACTGAGGGGTCACTGAATAACACTGCACTAACAAGCTGAATCTGTTAAACTGCAAATGTTCCAATAAACTTCAATGAAAGAAGAGTGAAATCAGCCATATATTAGACATTAGATCTCGGGAAAACGGGAGCAAAATATAGTTTGACGGCCAGTCCGCCTGATGTGTGGATGTGAAAGTGTCTTCTGTCTGAGGCAGACAGCTGGCTGCATGGCAGCCTGACCGAAAATAGACTCGGTACTTGTTCAGAAATGGATGTTCAAGCACAAGAATGAAGTGTCCATTAATTTTGGATGTGAGCTATTTGGAGAGGAAAAAGGACAATGATTTGGTCTTCTACTGTAGAGTGTTAAACTCAGCCTCAGGGCAGTTCTGTCTTTATAGCAGAGGATCCTCCAGTTTCTCTCACAGCCAAGAGTTCATGTAGAGTTGATTTACAACACCTGCTAAAACGATGACATTCCCACCAGCCTCGAATCTGCCTCACATTCATCACTTATTATCAAATGTTAACGTTTTAATGTGCTTAAATTGCAAACGTGGACATCGGTGTCTTTGCATCATCATTGTGACTATATTAGCATAAGGTCAAACCATTTCTGTGACAAAGCACAATGTCACAGAGCCACTGTCATGACAGCAGCAGACTCTGGCTTCATTTAAGTATAACTTCCAAAAACAGTTCTCTTGTATTGTATTCAGTCTGACACACAAACTGCAGATAGCCAAAGAGACATTAACCAAACAAAAGTAAGACGAGATTAATATGACAAGAAGGAGGAAAAAGAATTATAAAAGGTTGTCATTAATGTGAAATCTGCAAGCTTTGGGGATTTGTCAGATGTTTATATGTCTTGCATTTATGTCTGTATTGCCTTAAAAAAATGTAGCAAAAGTAGCTTTTAGAATAATTAGTTTGATTTATTTACAGATGATTCATATACTTACTATTTTATTTTGAAACATGACAGGTTTGAGTCAAACCTGTCATGGGATCTTTTCATTGTCATTGACAGAAGATGGGTATGTGCAGATTAGAAACATCATATACATCATATAGTATATTAGGACTTGGTGTCCCAGTTCATTTCCATTTGAACAGCTCCACACTGTTAAGTGGTATCCGTGAATTTAGATCATTTCTCATTGTTTTATACCACAAATTCACAGTTTGTTGTGCATCGACTTTATACTGTATGTGCTTTTGTCCGTGTCAGTCTGCTTGAAGGTGACAATGGCCCAAGCCACCGGTATCCAGTATGAGCGTGTTGCAGAGATCGGCGGAGGCGCTTATGGGACAGTTTACAAGGCCCGAGACATGGAGAGCGGGCAGTTTGTTGCGCTGAAGAGTGTGCGTGTCCAGACAGACCAAAATGGCCTGCCTATCTCCACAGTCAGAGAGGTGGCCCTCCTGAGGAGGCTGGAGCAGTTTGACCACCCGAATGTTGTCCGGTAAGTGTTTTCAGTCTGCGTTGTCTACAGTCCAGTGTGGACTCCTCTTCCATTATTCACTATAGCTGCTTTAAGACTTGCTTGAACTCCACAAATTTTCCAGAACGAACTGAGTGAGTCCAAAAATATCCAGGTGAGGAAGCTTCACAGGGAGTAAATGTAACCTACTTCTTGCACACTCACGCCAGGCCCCACATTCTCACCTGGTTCCGCTCACCCAAACAATGTTCTGCTGTGTTTCATATATGAACGGCAATCTCCTGAGAATGTCCCGACCCAATTCTCTGAACATTTACTGCAGTATACGTCTGAAAGCAGCATGCTTTTTTGCACACAGGCTCATGGATGTATGTGCCACCAAGAGATCAGATCAAGAGACTAAAGTCACTCTGGTTTTTGAACATGTGGATCAAGACCTCAAGACTTATCTCGAGAGAGCTCCAGCTCCTGGATTATCACCCAACTGCATTAAAGTAAGAATCATCATCTAAACGAAAAAAAAAGACAAAAAACAATATGTAAAGTGTGAAGCATTCTGCCATTAAGGTATAAGACAACATTTTTAAGTTAACTCTGTTGAAATGCATTTTCTGTGTGTTTTACTCAGGACTTGATGAGGCAGTTGCTGTGTGGTCTTGCATTCCTTCACTCTAACCGTGTGATGCACAGAGACCTGAAACCAGAGAATATACTCGTAACCAGTCAGGGCCAGGTGAAGCTGGCTGACTTCGGACTAGCCCGGATCTACAGCTGCCACATGGCTCTCACTCCTGTGGTAAGAACATGAACCATGCAGCTCCCATAGCTTTTTTTTTTTGTGTGTTGCGTTATCATCATTTTCCAAACAACACAGTAATTATTATTTTATATTTTAACTGTTTAGGCAGCTGCTGGTTTTCTTTCAGTTCAAAATGCAGAACAACTTTTATGTATTAAAAATTTGGCTTTGATAACTTGTCTATTATACTGTTATTTTTTAATATCCACATACTATAAATACACGAGTTGACGAGTCATTGACTATTGAAACAATTAGTTGACTAGTCGGATAATAATAAAAATGGCTTTTTTACCTTGAGTTTGTTTTGGACATGTGCTAACTAACAATAACTTGTCAAAAAAAATGGATTCCAAAATATTTGATAAACATTGCTGCTATTTAGGGTACATCTACAAATATATTGTACATGCTTCAATAATTTTTTTTTAATTTGAAATTTCAATACCAGGTTCAATCCAAAGCCAAAATTCCCCCCCAAAAAATCAAATATCCCTTTTTCTGTAAAGCAAGGAATCATGATCAAGAAAAAAATGGTTAAAAACATTTCCCTTAATAAAAAGAGAATAAAAGTGTATTTGCCATTAAATTTTTTGCTCAGTATTCTGAAACTACTACAACTACATGATGACATGACATATGTCATGCTCCTGTGATATACAAACTCAGTTTTACAATTTTTATTTATTTTTTGTTGTCCACAGTGAAATTGAAATGCTGCCATACCTTTTTTTTTCCAGACAAGAGGGGTTTAGTGTGACTCCCAGCCCAGATGGGCAGAAAGTGAGATGTCTCACTCTGAGTAAAGGAAAAGGATGTTGTGCAGCGTGAATTTTTATAATCGATTTTAACTGACAAATCTGCTGCTTGTGAATATGACGCAAACCTCACAGGACAGTTTTGGAAAAGTAGCAGTTTTTTTAAATATAATTTTAATTTCATATTTAAAGGTTCAGTATGCACTACTTGACCATCTCTAGTCGTCCCACTTGAGCACACACCAAAATAAACTGTATTCTAACACCGGATGTCAGTTAGCTATTATGATCCATCCAGCCAGTCACCATTGAAAACACATGTCACACAAATGCATAAAGTTACCAATGAGTTCAGAAGAAAGACTACCTCTGAGTAATTTAGGAGCCTTTTTGTGGCTTGTAGTGCTCTTCAGCATCAGAATGTCAGACCAATATAAACTTTGGGGCTTCTCTCTCCATGGCTACAGCCATTTTAGCCGTAGAACAAGCCTTCTTTGTATTCATATGCAGGGTTCAGTGGTTCTTAATTCAATATAAAACTGCTAGACTACAACACACAGCAGTTTGACATCACTCTGTGCTCAACACAACAGTTCTCTACTATATACTGTATTTACACAGTAAATATTTATTCCTGACATCTAATAAGGATAAATGTTTGATAGTGGACCTCATACTATAAATTAAAATGTAAGTTTTGGAAGAGGCTGAGAAGTATTACACAGATATGTATATTCATTGCAAAGGAGCCCAAACCACAGGCATATTTGTTTAATTCCGTCGGGAAACTAATGTGTACATGTCATTGCAGATGTACACAATAACTTGCATTAGGATTGTTTGTTTTGACTGATGATGATGTTGGATTCCATTTTGGTGTCTTACAGGTGGTGACACTTTGGTACCGCCCTCCGGAGGTTCTGCTACAGTCCAGTTATGCCACACCTGTTGATATCTGGAGCACTGGCTGCATCTTTGCTGAGATGTTCCGACGCAAGTGAGTCGGCAGCGGAACGTTTAGATGGACTTTGTTATTGTCAGATGTAAGAGCAGATGAAAAGAGATAAAATGAACAGGTTTCTCGGGTTATAGTAGGCACAGTAGTTATGTGGTTGTGGAAGTTCGTATTTCATCCTTAAATGTATCACACCAGAAGAAACCACACAAACAAAAACTTAACTAATGGCTAGTGGATCAAAAGCTAAGAAAGCAGCAGTTAATTGAAGTTGTTAATTGATTATTCCACAGTTACTTAATTACAGCTTATTCAGATGAATTTAGTTATGGGTTCTAAATCTAGAGAATATACATAATAGTGAGTATTTTGTGATTGGCCTTCCTGAGGAGGGGCTAAGTAATAACACACAGTAGCTCCATCTACTGGTAGAAAGGACATATTGCATGATGAGTGGTCAGTGTCAGTGAAGATATTATTGGCCTCTCAATAATTGCTTTGTATGCTTAGACCGTTGTTCTGTGGAGAATCGGAAGTGGACCAACTGGGCAAAATTTTTGAGTGAGTAATATTTTCATTCACATTTATCTGACTTGGTGACATGTAAATGAGTCATACTTTACCTGTTTCATTGGAATAAATAATGTCATTTCAGAGTAATTGGCTTGCCACCTGAGGACGAGTGGCCGACTGATGTGACACTATCAAGAAAAAACTTCTCCCTCGTCACGCCTCGACCAATTAAAGAATTTGTTTCCGATATAAGTGAGCAGGGAGCTCAACTATTGATGGTAAGGTTGGGTTTTCGTTTTATTTTTATTTAAAATAATAAAGTAAGCATCCAGTCCCATCTTGTCACCAAGTTTCTTTCAGCTGTATACAGAGGTTAAGTTAGGACAGAAAGGTAATCCCAGACTCTGAAAAAGTTTTATCTTGCCGACATTCAATGCAGGCCACAAGAATTTACTGGTACAATTTTTTAAAAAATGTGACAGTTTGTAATTATCTGCTATTTCAGTTTAGCAACAGATCATGCTTAACAGCATTTTAATTTAATGAAAAGATTTAGTTCTGTGCCGTTAGATAGGAAAGCATACCTTTACCTACAACACCTTTACCTACAACAGGTTTATTTTTCTTATTTGTGCTTCTCTATGAAATTTTATTGGTAAGAAATAAAGACATCAGGCAGTCATTTACTGAAATAATTAGGCATCAAACAAAACAAGTTTTAATGACCAAATGTAGCTGAGTTTTATTAGTTCATCTTTGTGACTACATGTATTTATATTCTCTAACAGTAACTGGGTGGATTTGTGCTGGTTGCCTGGCAATTGGTACAGAAGAGTGAGGCTGCCACTTGTATTTTTTCATGGATTAAATAAGCAACATGTAACATTTTAATTTATTAACTTTAAAGGTGGCTTTAAAGGTTTTTTTTTTTTTTTTTTTAAATACCTTTAAAGTGAACAGTCTGTATTCTAAGATAAGTTGACCTGCATTTATTGGCCACTTTATTAGGTACATTATAAAGTGGCAGGAGTGGCACCTGCTGCAGTTATTTTACTGTTCCTTTTCTATGATCTCGAACCCGTCTGGCCGTTCTCCTCTGACTTCTGGCTTCAAAAAAATACATTCTCTTTCAGAGAACTGTCACCCAATGGATATGTCCCTTTTTAAAACCATTCTCTGTAAACCTTAGAGATTGTTGTGCTTGCAAATTCCAGTACATCAGCAGTTTATACTAGACCAACTTGTCTAAAACATTCAGTACTTGAAGAGGGCCAGCGCTGTCCATCATGCAGTACCGCCACTTCTAAATTTTACTATTTTGAGTACCAACACTATTTTCGTGGACTGGCACTTCTCACAAGAAGCCGGTAATCTGTTTAGGTTATGTGTTCAATTCATTATTATGGCCTGGAATAATAATTCATAATAATTTTTAATTTCTGCTGTGGCAACATCTCAAGGGAGAAGCCGAAAGAAGAAGAACAATATCTAGTAAATATGTAAAGATGTTTAGTTATATTCACTGACTTCACACATTTATACATTTATAATAACAGGACACTACACAAAATGGACTGTCTGCTTGAAGTTGTGTACGTTGTTAGAAATGTTAAAGGAGACATAGAATGGTCTTTTTGAACCAAAAATTGAGATTACTGATGTCTGCTTAGATAAACTAAATAATATTTATGGTCAAAAACCTCATAGTCTCTTCAGATTTAGCCAGTTTATTGCTCATCTCTGACAGCCTTTGAACAGGCGCTCTGTTTCGGCGCTAATGCCCGCCCCCAGAACACTGAGTCTCTTGCGATTGGCCAGCTACCAAGCGCATTCCCACTCGCTTGTGATTGGCCAGCGGACTAACTACTGCACAGTGCTTCGCCCCCGAACCGCAGGAGCGTCAGTTTGAGTGCCTGCGTGGTTTAATTTACATGTAAAATAAACCGTTTAGTATAAGTTGTTCCCTATGCACACGATTTCTCACAGCTCATGCAGCAGTTCGCTTTTAAAACAGCGAGCCAAGACAAACAGAAAGCACACACGATCTCTCACACATTTCCACACAAGTCGTGCAGCGGCGTGTTAGTAAACAGTATCGTGGAGCTGAGACAAATGCTCACTCATTTTCTACCGCTGCTGTGATAAACACAGACTGATCCCTGTCTGCCGCACAGTAGTTAGCATATGCGCTAACCCGAGACACTCGCAAGCCAAGAAAAAAATACACACATTTTCACACAAGTCATGCAGCGGTGTGTAAGTAAACAGTATCGTGGAGCTGAGACAAATGCTCACTCATTTTCTACCGCTGCTGTGATAAACACAGACTGATCCCTGTCTGCCGCACAGTAGTTAGCATATGCGCTAACCCGAGACACTCGCAAGCCAAGAAAAAAAATACACACATTTTCACACAAGTCGTGCAGCGGCGTGTAAGTAAACAGTATCGTGGAGCTGAGAAAAACGCTCACTCTCACTCACTCATTTTCTACCGCTACTGAGACAATCAGAAAAGGCGAACACACACACTGCCTTTCAAATGAGGCTGCAATTAGCTGTTGTTAGCTATTGCTATTCAAGACAAGAAGCAGTCAAGCCACAAAGACATTATTACTTCATTCGGAAATACTTACATTGCCTTCAGGAAATCCATTACGGATTGTTGGAGCTGCTTCCTGCTGATGAGTCCCGCGTTGTATTGCCCAAAGTTTGTATAACTATTCACTTCAAAGTGACTGCTACAAGCAAACAATTTCAGGAAGCTGAAAGATATCCACTCTGCTCTTTGTCCACTCTGCTCACTCTGCTCTTGTTTTTGACAACCAGCAACAGAGCAAAAATGAACTGAACCTTTCTTCTGAGACATGTTGCTCTCAACAGATACAATAGTTGTCATGGCGGAACCGATTCAGCTTCTTCTTCTTCTTCAGGTTGAATGTTCACGCCCATGACCAGGAGTAGCTGCTGGAGGAGGGTTCGTTGCACGGCAAATGTGCTAGTTGCGTAACTAAACTCGACTTTTCTAAACTGCTTGCTTGAGCACAGATAATCAGAGAAGCCCTTTTCTCACTTTTTTGCCGAAAGTGGCCGAAGTGTTTATTGTGACACTTAGTGATGTTTAGATACGGGGGGGGGGGGGGCACCAAAAACATTTTCCACTGAATGTCCTCTTTAAGGATAATCTAAATATACAAGTTGGCAAAATGTGAAACGTAACTTTAGTTTTTAGTTATTTTAATACAGACTAAATATGTAAATGCATCTTCGGATATCTTTCATTTGCTGAAGATTTACTGAAAATTCTATGTTGTTTGGGAAAGATAAGAGTTTTGATAATTTAAACATAGAAAGAGTCAATGAAATCCCACAAAATCTGTTGGAAACCACACATTAAATATGCTCAAAGGAAGTTGGCACAGAGCATTGCCGTCCTGGGGCAATGCTCTATTCTAAATCAGAAAGCACCGTATACATGATATTGTTCATTACTTTCACCACATTTGAGTAACTGTGTAGAAGTAAGGGAAAATGCATTCAAAAGTGATATTCAACCAATATATACAATACAGAAAATGGCCATCGGGTTAATGAATAACGCAGGATATAGAGACATAATATTTAATGCAAGAAATAACTTACTTCGAAATAAAATGAAATATATTTATCCTAGAGAGACAAGAAGGATATTTATATATTATATATATTTATGGCTTTAAAGGATGTTTAAAGCCATAAATATTCTTGTGCCGTATTGAGAAGAGTAAGAACATTGTATTAAATGTTTAATGTGTAAATATTTGGTGAAGGGATAAAGTAGTCAGTAAATTAAGTTGTGTGAAAAAGGAATGTGGTAGGAACATGTAAGTTAATATTTTTGCCCACTCCTTTTCAAACATCTGACCCAAAGGAAATGTAAATGTGTTGAAAAATGGTGAATAAATAAACAATCTAAAATTGAACTTAAGATTTTCATAATTTAGTCTTTAATGATTTAGTGATACTGACACACATGAACGCCTCATGTGGATAAGGGCAGTACTGCCACTTATTTTTTTCCCAATCCCACGCACTGCTAACAACCATACCATGTTCAAAATCAATTTTCTTCCCTATCCTGATGCTCAGTTTGAATTTCAGGTGGTCATCATGACCATATCTACGGGCCTGAATGCATTTGTCATGTGATTGGCTGATTGGATATTTGCGTTAACAAGCAGTTGTGTCACAAGGAGTCTTTTAAAGAGTCTTGAACAAATGGCTAGAGATAGTCAAGTGGAGGATATCTATGTCTAAGCAGCAGACATACATAGATAGAATGATGAATCAGATGAGCCAGTGAAGACGATGTGCATCACAGCAGAGGGAGAGAAAGAAGCAGAAAGAGACAACATGTTGAAGAACACAGCAATATGACTGGCTAACGAGTTAGATGCATTGTGGTGGCATTGGGGCAGAGTTGAATTATTTAAACAAATAAATAAAGTGGCCGGCAAGTGTGTGTGTGTACCCTGCTCCAGTTTTACATTTGCTGTAAGGGCCATGCGTCATCCTCTTCATTGAAATAACAAGTAACATTTTTTAATGGTTTCTTCCACAGAACATGCTCACCTTTGACCCCTACAAAAGGATATCTGCTCTGAACGCACTAGAACATCCCTATTTCCAGGAAGAGGAGACTCTGACAAAAAGATGAAGTGATAGAGTGAAACATGCAGAGAGAGGTAATGGTGTGCCGAGTTTAGACCTGTACGGCCTAAACATCAAGGATTTCAAATTCATGCCTTTTAAGATTCAGATCTTGGTTATGCTTTGAGATCTTATATTTGTTACCTCTGCTTCAAAAAGGATCCAAGCCTGAGAAATAGGATAAAAACAGAAGAGGAGTGAACTTAAGGATCACCGACTTGTTTTCCAACATGTAAATGTCACAGTTAATGATGTCAACATGTCATGTCTTCAAGGACATTACCAGTGTTTTGGATGTTCGATTTCTGTGTCGGTCTCATCAGCAGGGACTCATGAACAGATTTGTCTGCCGCCTCTACTCAAATGTTGCTCGTGTTACTTTTGTAATGTTGTGCAGTGGGAAGCAGAGATGTTGACTTTTCTTGTTACAGGCTGAACAAAGTCTGAAAATGTCACCTCAGCGTGTCAGAACAGACATGTAGTCATTTGCTAATTCACTCTGTTCCTGCCAGAAATTAATCAGAGAATTATTACACATAACTGTATTTAAATCATGAGGTGATGCAGCAAAAGGCGATGTAGCAGATCAGAAATGCACAAGACAGACACGTAAGACAGAAATACTGGTATTGCTCTTAAATACTGTGATAATATGAGAAGGTTGTGTCTCATTTTATGTTTTAACATTTTTTTTTTTTATTTTTGTTGCTGAAATCAGCCAGCTCTGTAACTATGGTTAAAAAAAGAAGTGTTTTAATCACATTCAGATTTAATTTGTGTTGTATTATACAATTGAATAAATATGATTCTACGGAAAATGAAATGGACTGAAACATTTTGTGAAAAACACACTGAAATGTGTTGAATACTAACACTAAAATGTTTGTCCTTTAAAGCTGTAGAATGTAACTTTTTAATACAAAAAAATGGCTGTTACATTCAAACCACTGTCATGAGTCAGCTCCACACGATTCTCTGCGGTTCTCAGTATTGTGGTGTTTAGATCTATTGTCACCTGATGACATTCCTGCACACAGGAAATGAATAGTTTTATGTCAAGACCAATGTAGGCAACTGGAACATTGCGCCAGTAAAACGAGATGGCTGTAAACAGGTTGGAGTATCACTGAAAACAGAGAAATTCCCACAAACACTTTCAGAAGTTAATTGTTCTGCATAAGAAACCCAGTTATTCTTTTGAGGAGATAAAAACTCCTTTTCCCCGCCCACCCCTGCGCTGCTGCAGTATACACACAAACGCTCCCTGAGTCGGGTCTGATAGTAATATTTGATCACCAAAAGTTCTTATTTTTCATTTCATAAACAGACAAATGAAGGTAGAGTATGGGCAAATATGTGAAGGAATCGGAAAATAAATGAAACCACGTTCATTATAATCGCAATGATATGACGAATCGCAGTTAATGTTGGTATTGTCCCATGGTTCCTTTCATGTGTTGTGATTTAGGATAGGACATTTAATGTGAAAATTTCCTGTCAGGGGTTATCCTGACAAAATCTGTTTTTGTTCCATGGTATAGTTGTGATAACTGAAAATCGAAACTTACACACTGCAGCTTTAATACTGACCATATAAAGTCTTTGTGGCTGTAAGCATAATACACGCGTGTTTGCATTTGTCATTCTTGTGGGTCACTTGTTTCTCAAAAACTGCACTTCCACAAATATCAAGCCCAATCCTTCACTTGCCATAATGGATCTTACTCGTTTGTTTGTGCCTGGTGAATAAATAGTATTGTATGGTTTTTACATCAGCGTGTCAGAGGACAAAAACCACGAGTGTTTGGTGTTTACTGTGTCTTCTCCCACATGTCCTGTACCTGGGTCTCAACTGTAGCTATCAAATAGATAAAAGTAGGGGAGTACAGCTGTAATCTGGGATAGTTGTAACACCTCAAATCCCTCCAATCAGAAACAAGCTAGAGTGGTGACACTTTGTATGTGCTCAGTTAGATTGTCTTCTTGCCTGTAGGGAGCCAAAACTGCAAAACTCAGAGGAATTTATCTTGAAAACTGTGTTTTTGAGGTAAAGATTTTTTACTTTATTATCTGAGGTTTTTTTTGGATACTGTCAAGAGATTGAATATCTAAGAATTCAAAGAGTTATTACTGAAATCCATGTTTTGTTAGCTAAAAATAAAAATGCTAACATTTGTCAGGCTAGCTATCAAGCTAAATAGCATGAGGGAGAAACATGAATTATTCAAATTAGGGAGAATTGAAACTCTTCAAATGTTTGTATGCTGGATATGTAGCAACCACCAGTAGCTGGTTAAGTTTGCTCACCTCAAAGACAGAGAACATGAAAGTCGGCTCAAATCCAGTTTGTGTATTAACGTATGTCTTATCTCTCCTCTCAATAGTCTTGTCTACCCAACAATGATGGCGCTTTAGTAAAACTCCAAACAGTTTTGCATTCATCCTTATTCCATAATTATGAACTGGACAGGGCTTTCTCTACAGTCAAAAAAGAAACACCACAAAAAATGCTTTAAAATGTCGTAAAATCGGGCTTTAAAAAGTATCTTCACCCTCCGCTGTGCCACAAGTCCACAGATTTAAAACACCATCTGCAAACATGTGTTTGACCTCGGTTGGCTTGCTTTGCATGAGCTATAAAATATTTATGACCTCTTCCTCTAGATAATTTAGATAATTTATAAAGTGTTTATGTGCTCATCAACTTGATTTTGAATTATTTATTTGAGTTTGATGATGATGATGATGATGATGATGAGAAGAGCACAGGAGATGGGAAGCTTCCCCTGATGAGAAATTGTGTGGTGGACAGGAACAACTTTTTCGTCCCCTTTTGTCTTAATAATTTTACTGTAATGCACCAAATTATTCAAACACTTGCATCTCATCAGTGTCTTCCTTATTTCTCTTCATCCCATCCAATGGCATTTAATCAGACATTCTTTCAGCATCAATTTAACCTTGATATACAGTATTATTAGAAATTAGCCTAGATATCCTGTGTGTTATCTTTGTATATTCTTTTTTAATTATATTTTGTCTTTTCTGCTAAAAGCATCTTCTTGTCCATCCTCACTTTCTTCTCCCTTGGTCTGTGAGGCAGGGAGAGAAATCAGGAGCTGCCCATAAATTGCGTTTGAAAAGGAGGGAGAGGGAGAGAGAGAGCTGGAGACAGAGCAGATGCATTGGCAGAAGCAGAGCTGAGGGGTTTTTTTTCCTTCTGCTCCCTCTTGTCCCTTTTGTTGTGTCGGCACAAATAAAAATCGGATAAACGTGGAGCCAGCACTGCTATACCACAGCCACCACCACGTCCACCTTCACTTTACTGCAAGCATCTCATACCCAGCCTGTTTGCCAGAGCTGGATCCCAGTGTGGAGCTGATTGTGCAGTAGGCGATCAGTGGGCTGTCGGGGGTCTGCAAAGGCTTGGTGGCAGCAAGAAGAAGAAGAAGAGGAGGAGGGAAAAAAAGGAGGAGGGGCTGTGGTGAGCTGGTGGGCTTTCTCTGCCTCACAGACACATTTTTATTGACTTGCTAATTGGATGAGGCACTCGGAGGAGAGGATGCAGTGACCGAGAGGAGCTGCTCTCCAGAGGAGGGATACAGGCAGAGTGAAGCGTTGCTTGGGTTGTGTATATCCAGCTACTTCATCTTTCCTTTTTTTTTCCTTTTTTTTTTTTTGGAAAAGAAAATCTGGAGGCATAACAACAGATGTTTTTCATCATCTTCCAGTGACCCTCACACCGTGCTTTCATAATTTTATTCATGACATTGTCGAAAGGATGCTCCAGCTGCCAGACGCTCCATGACAAATGAATGATATCCATTTTGATGCTTTTTACCCTCTTCTCCCTCTCACCTGTTTTTCTCTCAGATTCATCAGATGGAGCTCTTTTTCTCTCAGCCTTTTTTTGATGTGTCACTTGATATGAATGGCAATCCGATGGCAATATAAATCCTCCACGAAGCGAAATGTACACGGAGCAGTGCAATGGATTTTCTTCAGGAATAATGAAGGTATGATACAAACCAATGCCACGACACATACTGTAGTGAGGTGGCGTTATCCAGCCAGTCTTAATTTCAATCCTAGTCAAGAATTGGATGAACCAAATGAATTGACTGTCGCATAATGCAAAGCTGAAGCCCCCGACACTGTTGAAAAAATCATCTTGCCTGTGTGTGTGTGTCACATCTTGTTGAGAAAGAATGTGCTTTAAAAAAGGAAAAGAGAGGAAAGGAGAGAAGACACAGGCAGTGATTATGAATGAAGTGGGAGAGACCAGTAGTAACAGTGTGCACTGAAGAGGAGTAATGGAGGCATTTAAAAACACAGTCTAGACCTGTTCCACCAGGGGGTCAGCCTTTTAAATTTATTCTGGAAATGAGCTATTCCTCTTTTTTTACACTGATATCTCTTTATTAAAAGAATAATAGGATTCATGACTCAAGCCTGACATCAGACACAATCAGTAACACAAGGTTTGGTCCAGTGTCTATGTTTGATCTTTGATTTTCTTTCTCTCTGCTTCAGTCGTCCCCCGGTTGCCATGACTGAGGTGTGTAGGTCTGGTGAAGTCTGAGAGCAGGTGCCACTGTGCCCAGGTCTGCTGTGCCCAATGGACAAAGCAGGCAACCCACAGAAACGCACCACCTACCTCATTTCCCTCACTCTGGTGAAGGTTGAGGCTGTGCCAGGAGATGAAGCAGGGAACCAGAGGGAGGTTCTTCCACAGGGGGAAGGGAGTCCTAAGAAGGAGGAGGAGGAGGACAATGTGAGCTGTGGCCCTGAAAAGGAGGAAGTATGTGAGGAAGTTGTGGGAGAAGAAAACACACAGGTGGAACAAGAAGTAGATGAAGAAGAAGAAGAAGATGAGGAGGAGGTGCAGGTCAAGTATGGCACCCCCACCGAGAGAAGAGGCAAATCTGAGAAGTGGGACACTCATGGACCCCAGAGAGACATTACTGGTAAAAACAAAGACACTTCACTTGTTCACCAGGCACCTGTCAGGCAAATGATCAAAGTGTATGGAGGAACTACCTCTGAGGTACAAGTGCGTAGAGAGGGACCTCGTTCAGAGGCTCTGCGCCCTAAGACAGAACTCTACCGTGAGCCTCCTGTGCTCTTCTTGAAGGGTGAAAATGGAACAGAATTGAACAGTCGCTCACGTTGCAGCCTCCCTTTCTCCATCCCGCCGCAGGTCAGCCAGCGTCCAGAAGTAATGATGAGGTCACATGCAGGAGGTAACTCTGCAGGCTGGAGGGACCTCAGAGATGCCAATACCAGCCTGTATCACTCTGCTAAGACCTTGGACCGCAGAGACAACCGGGACCATTCCACCTTAGTGGCAGCTACAACTCTTGGGCCTTACAGGGCATCCTGGGCTGACAGTGACGGCAGGGGCACGCTCATTCGCCCTGGACCTTCCATCAGTGGAGGATTTTCAGGTGTAATGACACGGGACAGTCCACAGGGTGAGAGATATAAGGCTGTTTCTGTTTCCCTGCCCACACCTCCCGTGACTGATATGTCCAGGCCTCCAAGAAAAGGTACAAGTCGTACTCTGGACAACAGCGACCTCCATTCCCTCTCTGATGACCCGAGGAAGGGGAAGGAGGGTCAGGGAGGAACGGTCCAGCGAGCGCCACCTCGTGACCGAAAGATGCTCAAGTTCATCAGTGGGATTTTTACCAAAACTACACCTGTGCCACCCTCTGTCAACGTGGCACCTCCCCTCTATCCAGCTGTGGAGAGAGGCTCAAGTGAAGAGGAAGGTAAGTTCACCTCATGTATCATACATAGACTGTAAATGAAAAATGGACATAGTCCTCTGGTGTGCTGGTTGAGGACCAACCTGAAGTAAAAAATATGCAGAATTGCCACGGGTGGTGGGATTTTGCAAAAAAGAAGTCCCTTTAGTTTGAGGTTTATGGGAAAATGAGTTAAATGTCTCACCAGTTTTAACTCTTGTTTAACAACACATGATGTCAGTTGTGTAGATTACATATAAATTTATAGGAAGCTAGACCATATTGTACAGCACATATGAGTGGACAGCATCGTGAATGATGACTAGTATTGTCCAGTAGGTGCCTGGTTGCAGGTGATGGTGAACTTTCATCTATCCATTGTCCACCACTTTATCCAAGAGGGTCACAGTGTTTCTGGTGCCAGTCCCAATCCCGGTCAACATAGGGTGAAAGGTGGGCTACACCCCAACCAGGTTGCCAGGCCAAAGCAGGGCCAACATATAGATATGTAAACCAATTCACTCACACACTTGTTTGAGTTTCTATTAAACCTCTGCATGTTTTCTGGACATGTTGGAAGAAACTGGAGAACCCAGGGAAAGCAAAGTTGTAAACCAGTATTTCTGTTCTGACAATTTCATACTTGTCACTCTTCGTGAAGTGCCAGTGATTTTGAACCACAGTGCAGCGCTAAACAAAATAGAGAGTAAAACAACAGTAAACAGGCTTTTGTTGGTCACACAAAACTGTAAAGGAGATGCAGAGCTAGTCTTCCATGAGAAGTGGATTACGGTTACAGAAAAAAACACTGTCACCATCTGCTGTTTAGGTTCATCCATCATTACTCACTTGGGTTGAAGTTGAGCAAGTCAGAAGGCCATTTTGTTTAATGTGATTAAACAGGATCACATATTTATTACCATTTACATTGCCCTCTCTGGACTCTTGAGGACCTGAACCCACTTAGTCCCAGTAATGCTTTAATGCTCTTGTGATTCATTGATTTGTACTTAAACATTTCATTGTCCTTGGGTAGGTTCTGGGAATTACACACACTTGCAAAATCCATTCATCAGGTGAGCTCTAATTTATTGTGCATATTATTCATACAGAGTAATATAAATTAAATGTCCTGTGGGATTAACCTCTGTTGACATGAGTTGTATCTTAACAGAATCTGCGTGCCCCTTTGTTTAAAGGTGAATTGAACAGTTAACAGGAGCTTCCATTACAGATGAACAATAAGTGCAACATATCAAGTAATATTGTAAGGAAAATAATTCAAACGAAATGCCAGTGGCGTTTGGTGAAACTGCTCACCCGCTGCTCTGAACTGAAACTTGATTTATAGCCTTCATTCAGTGTAGTGACTTAGTGTCCTGAAAATGCATTCACAGTCAGATGTCGTTCCCCTTTGACATGCTGTATAACGCAGTGGTAAAGACGAAAAACACTGTTCTTCCACTTGTGTCTGCACATCTGTAACTTTGTGGCATTTCTCCTCTTAAAAATATATATATAATTTAATAATGCATAATTTAGAGTCCATCATGATTTGCAATGTAAGAAATCAGTCAGTTATTTGATTATTTAGCTGTACAAATGCAATGAGTTGTTGGTTTTCTTTTTGTCTGAATATGATCACAAATAGTACTTTAGAGAAAAAGGGAAAGGATATACAGTAGCTAAAGAAAAGAAGGGGGAAATAATGCAATACTGCAAATACCACCTGCTGTAAAACATCATAGATGAAGAAGAAGAAGAAAAATAAATATTTTGTGGGTTTAGGAACTTCAGCAAAATGATTCAATTAAATTTTTTTTAATCTCTCTTTACTATAATTTTCAATGTTTTGATGACCGAAATATCATTTATTCAGGTCACATAATGGTGCAGTGGCTTGCATTGTGGGCTCACAGCACCCACAAGTCACCAGTTTGGATCCCGGTTTGACCAAGTTTGCATGTTCTCCCCATGATCGTCCTTCCACAGTCCAAAAACATGCACAATTGGGGATTAGTTTAAGTGGACACTCTAAATTGATGGTAGGTGTGAATGTGAGAGTGATTGGTTGTGTGTTGACCCTGTGATGGACTGCTGACCTATCCAGGTTAACCCCACTGTTTGCCCTATGTCAGCTGCGATCATCTCCAGCCCCCCTGTGAACCTCATGTGGATGATAAAGCAGTAGACAATGTGTGAGTCAGCAATTTTAGTTTCATTTAAAGATGTGGTTAAAGTTTTCAAAGATAGTGCTTTATTGTTCCTGATCAGTGAACCACTAAAGCTTCACTTTCTTTGTCATAATAGCAAATAGAGAGGACATTTAAAATGCTGTAACAGCTTAGGTAAAATACTAAAAATGCTTTGTACTGAATTGTCTTCTGAATTCCCCCAAAACCCTGACACTTAAATCTCATCAAAAACTAAAAATATGTCATGAAATATTCAGGCGTTTCTATTTGAAGCAAAGGAAATGATGCGACTTTATCCATTTTTAATCTTTATTGATGTATTGCAAATAAAATGATCTTTGACACAGAGTATAGGATTGGAGTAAGCTCTGAATAATTTGTCAGGGGTAAGTGGGCCATGAATAATTAAGGATGGGGATACACAGAGCTGTGTTCATCAGAGGAGCAGGGAGAGCAGGAACCTGCTGCTTCCTGCTCTGTGCGTAGAGTTAATCAGCCTATAATGGAGCCTATTCATTCGTCAATGCTGGCGTATTTTTGTTATCTGTTGTGAGCAGCATAGCCAATGTTGAACCTGTAATTTAGGCATTTTAAGTTGACACTCTGATAACAGATAAACTTTGCTGATCACAGATAATTCCATAAATATTGGTTGTTTAAAATGAGGCACACAGCTGCATATTTTCAGTATTGTGTGCACAGGTTGACAGCATGTCTGTATCACACACACACACACACACACACACACACAGAGAGAGTCAGTATCCATCAGTGAGGAGACCATTTATTGTATAGAGACCTGGGCTGGAGGCTTCTGGAAAATGGAGTTGCCATGGCAACACTAAGCAGTAAGAGAGATGCTGTTTGGTCTGTGCTGTGACGCTGTAGAACGAGGAGAGTGTGGGTGTGGGGGATTGCCCAGAGATGTAGGGGAGATGAGGAGAGTCGTGGGGGGTTAAAGTTAGAATCTGTGTTCCGGGAGAGTTGTGCCGAAATCGCAGCCCCGCCCAAGCACAGTGTGTGTATGTGTGTGTGTGTGTGTGTGTGTGCGTGTGTGTGTGGATGTGTGTGTGCACTAACAGTATCTGTGTCATCTCCTTTGGCTCTGTGAGTCGTGCACTGATGTACGTCTGTAAGCACTTTGACAGTGTTACCCAGATTGTGTAACTGACAGACTGTCTTTTGTCTGCTTCAAACCAGCAGATATGTATGATGTCTTTCATGGCTTTGGGTGTGTGTGTCTTATTGAAGATCCATTCAAAGAGGCAACATTCTACTGAGTGCAGATCTAAAGCACTCAGTGCACAGTGTTTAGTGGAACACAACAACGAAGACAGTCCAAATCTATAAATTGCTAAACATGTCAGTACTCATGAATGCCATTATTTATTTATTTATTTGTTTGTTTGTTTTATTGACAGCAGTCCTCAAATCTGCTGTGTTCCACACTGTTTCAAGATGCTTACACTAGTTTTTCAAAGCCCCGAATTATTGCACCCTTCATGTGCTTCGACTCATTTTATGGGAAGCTTTATGACTGAATATGTAAAAGGATTTTATTTTCTTCTTATTCTTCTTTTTACTAACCACTTTATTTCTGAGCATAAGATAAGATAACTGTGATGGACTGGCGACCTGTCCAGGGTGTACCCTGCCTCTCGCCCTATGTCAGCTGGAGTTAGGCACCAGCGCCCCCCGCGACCCTCAGTGGATAAAGCGGTAGAAGATAAGATAAGATAAGATAAAAATCTTTATTGTCATTGTCATTTTTTACAAAAGAAAACTGTTAAACATTGTTTTAAAGGTATTTCCCAAGTGCCGTTAAACAAAGCAAAGCAAAGAATTTTTAACACAGATTATGCATACTGGAAGCATGTTCTTTGGTCAAGTGAGACGAACCTAGAGCTCTTTGTCCAGAGAGACATTGCTGTGGGAATGATTCGGTGCGTCTGGAACTGGGAATCTCATCAAGGTGGAAGGAATCATGAAGAAAGAAGGATATGTGAAGATTTTGAAAGAAAACTTGAAGCAGCCAGCAGTAAAACTGGGTCTGGGTCGTCGCTTGTCATGACAACGACCCAAAACATACGTCGCTCCTGGTGAAGAACTACCTCCAGAAGACCAAAGTGAACGTAATTGACTGGCCTGCACAAAGTCCTGACTTAAAGCCCATTGAAAATCTTTGGGGTGAACTGAAGACGAAGGTCCATGCCAGAAGGCCATCAAATGTGGAGGAGCTTGAGAGATTTGCCAACAAGACTTGTTGAAAACTACAACAAATGACTGCAGGCTGTTATCCAGAAAAGACGGATACACAATTGACTATTAGCATCAAGGGGCTAATAATTTGACCCTGGTATTTTTTTTTTGTTTTTTGTGGAATTATTTCATTTCTGTGTACAAAGTCAAATAATGGAAGCATCCAAAAAACTATTATGTTTGAAAAAGCTGTATTAAACCTTCATTGCTCTGTTTATCAGCACTTTTAACTGTATGTCCACAAAAAGGTTAATCAAAATCTGTTGATTACTTTTTAAGTTATGCTGCTCACAAAGACAAAAGTGGGCAAAAACATAACCCCAGTTCTTTTTGAACACATACAGTGAATTATCTGTTCTTAAAAATGTAAATGTTTTACATTACTAACAAAGAGGTCAGCAGGAGGGTAGTTTTTATGGATCCAGTGTTTTGTTATGGCCTTTTCTTTGTTGCCAGCATAATATTTAAAAAGGTAGGTATCGTTGGTGGTCAGTCCATCAGGGACACGTCTGAGGTAACGGGATGTGAAGGTTGTCCTAACATTAAAACGCAGTGTTTTGGACATAATCGTCGCTACATCCTTCCAAAAACAGTCGTTTTTATTTGTGTGAAACAGAAAAAGTCACCTCAGTGTTAAATTAAAACATGAGTTATGATAGTAATAAAAATGAATACATTTTAATAGTTGCTCTGGTACTGGAGCTTCTACACTC
This sequence comes from Brachirus orientalis, assembly GCA_016785285.1. Lineage (NCBI taxonomy): Eukaryota > Metazoa > Chordata > Actinopteri > Pleuronectiformes > Soleidae > Brachirus > Brachirus orientalis. The sequence goes on from JAFBJR010000060.1 coordinate 3,117,538, forward strand.
AGGCTGTAAAATTCGAGGAAAAAAGTAAATAACCTCACGGTCCACACCTCCTTTATGATTTTTTTTATTAAGTGATTTAAGTCTTTTTATTTAGGTCTTATCAGCATCAAATCTAGTACAGCTTCACTTACCGAATTGGACAATAAATCGGTTTTGCTGGAGATTTATGATGATCACAGTTTATCAGTGAAGAACATATATTCGGTTATAATCTCACCACTATTTATCATCATGACACATGGAACAAATGTGAGAGTTTAATATTCAGTTAAGGTTCAGTCATTGTGCTGTTGGTGCCTAGTTGTTCTCAACTCTTGTTCAATACTCACTCTGTTCAATCTGCTATATATATATATATATATCATTGATATATATATAAATGATATATATATATATATATATATATATATATCATTTCAGATTTCTTTCCTTATTTTATCTTTGTGGTTTGGTCTGAAATTTATATTATTTGATGTTGCCTGGCCCTGAACTTAGGCCAGGCCTTCATTTTAGGGTTAGGACTGCATCTTTACAGTCATTTGTGATTTATTATTAGGAACCTTATGTGACCGGTGTGCTTCTGCATTGTGTTGGTTTGAGTAATACCTCTTTGGAGACGATCTCTGTTTATTCTGACGAAAATGAATAAGAAGCAGAACCTCCATGTAAATCGTACTGTCCACTCGAGCTCCTATACAAATAAAATGAGGATAAAGATATCAAAAAACCCGGAAGTTAGTTTGGTTGGTCATAGATTCAAACTATCGACCTTCAACTGTTAAAACTACTATTTTTTTAAACGCTACTCTGTTGTAATGTACATATTATTAGGCAGGAACAGACATAACAATGACTTTGAGACCAGAAATACATATGATAAACAAAGAGAAACATTAGGATGGTTTATGATTCTCAATTGAATGAGGCAATGACACTCACCTCTCCCACAGGAGAACTGTACAAAAGGGCAGAGGTGGGGAACCAGGAAAGCATTTATAGTAGGGATCACCGAAGAAGAAGAAATTAAAGAGGAGGAGCTCCAACCCACACACACACAGTCTACACATATTGGATTTGGAGCCATTTTCTTGTCAGGCACTCACAGATTTTGTGTAATTATATACACATTTGATTTAACACCCAGGTTGACCCGGTTACATTTACATGTATTATTTCAACACTTAAAATGAGCTGGGAGGGCTTTAATGTATAAAATATATTTCCCCCAATAAAACTAAGTGATTTTGACACAAATATCCCCTCAGCCACAAGGTAGGAGCCCGAATCACTTTTTGGCAACTGGAATACTGAATGTAACTGTTGGCACAAGCCCTATACGGGTATTTCAACAGAGAAAAGGGGCTGGGGTATTAAAACAGGTGAGAGGGCTGTAATGTTCAAAATATATCACACCCTGAAGAAACTCAATGATTTTGACACAAAAATCTTCGCACAGGTATTTAAACAGGTGACACAGTCCAATCCTTTCTTCATAACATCTGTGAATAACTTCAATTACAGTAGTTTCCAAGCACATGCATAAACATACAACCAAAGATGGAATGTACTGTATATGTGCACATTATGGAAGTTTAATCCAGAGAAAAGCACATACTGTAATCCGTACAGTGTAAGATGTACACGTCATATGAATTCTGCGTGAACCCCTGGCAGACAATCACTTTTTGACACCTGACTGTGCACTTCAGGCACTGGACATGCCTAAATAAATCCTAAACAGAAAACTGAAGAGGAAGCTGTTTTCATTCTTTACTCCATAATTCATGATCCATTTCTTTTTACGCCACAGTTGTAATATTTATTTTCACATGCTCTCAGCACATGCTCTTTTTTAACATATATACTGTGTTAACTCTGCTTTTGCTTCCCTTGCACCTTAAACACCCGAATTAATTCAGGAAGGGGTTTTTTGCCAGTAAGACTGGCGTGCTTAACAGAAGTCACTGTAGGGGAAACTATAAAAATAGCTGTCAAGTTCACTAACTCGTATAGACTTGCACAGTTTTACTGTTGATTGAATTTTCTGGGAGCTGCTGCTTCTTTGCCGCTGTGAGGATTGGACTCCCTTACTTTCCTTGCTCTGCTGTGTCCAACAGGCATTTAAAAATAACCAAGAGATCCAAGAGATCCATCAATACTTGTGCGGAAGGACTACTGAGACATTGATGTACAAATTGGCATTAACTAACAACTGTCATTAACAAATATTGTAAAGTAGGTATTAGTCTCACTGTGTGTGTGTGTGCAAATATGACTTCCGGCAACGCTTGTCTATTAATTTGTCATTTTTATCCTGTACCTTGTTGTATAGCAGACTACATCACACCATTACAGTGTTTTTATTTGAAGACCCACTCTGGTTTTTTTCTTCAGGTGCATTCACCAGCAGTCAAGAATGGACAATGAGCCAAATTGTACAAGAGCTTCACCTGGTGAGTATGAAGAATAACAAACCACACCGACCACGTCTTTGGGTATTATTTGTACAGTGAACAAAGATAAGTAAACTTACACTCTCTGGCCACTTTATTAGGTACACAGGACACCTAATAAAGTCACAGTAGCTTCTTCTTCTGCTACAAGGTTCCATGTGTTGTCCTTTTAGAGGTGTTCTTCTTCATACCTTGGTTGTACCAAGTGGCTGTTTCAGTTAATGTTGCCTTCTATTATTTTAAAAACCACTCTGGTCAATGATATCTGAAAGCATTTCCTTTTTGTGATCATTCTCCAAAACAGTGGTGGGCAACAATTTTTTTTTCTCCAGAGGGCCATGTGAAGCAATCAAAGGGCCACAAGTTTTTTTTTATGAAATAGAAACCATTAAACCCATCTTTCTATGCAACATGCATAGCATTTACATTTTAATAATAAAGGTAGAAATACATTTTTTTTAGCTCTGACATGTAACCTCACTGATACATTTCCTGTCTTGTGTTTCACTAGTTTAATACTATAAATGTGAAGGTGCAAAATGAAATGTCTCACTATATCAGACATTGATATAGTACATATGGTGCCCATGTGTGCTCTAAACCCTAGAGTTGGTTGTGCTTGAAAATCACAGTTTTATCTGAAATACTCAGACCAGTCCATCTGGCACAACCATGTAAATGATAAATGGTCTGTATTTATATACTGCTTTTCTATTCTTGATGACCATTCAAAGTTGCTTTACACTACAGTTTTGCCATTTACACATTTACAACCATTCACTCACACATTCATACGGCGTATCTGTGTGCAGCACATTTCTATCACACATCTTTCATACACATTCACACACTGCAGCAACAAGGGGTTAAGTATCTTGCCCAAGGACACATCAGCCTGTAGATTTGTGGACCTAGGAAACAAACCCACAACCTTCAAGTTGAAAGATGACAGCGTCTGCCACTGAGCTACTCTCGCTTTGATTGTGCAAAGTCAATTAAATCACTTTTTTTAAAACACATCCTGATGCTCAGTTTGAACTTCAGCAGGTCGTCTTGACCATGTCTACAGGCCTAAATGTATAGGGTTGCTGACATGTGATTGGCTGGTTAGCTTTTTGAGTTAAAGAAGTGGCCAATGATTGTATAGTATAGAGTGGGATTTTGTAAGAACTTCATTGTCTATTTCTCTGTGTGGTATTCAGGGAGTTTTGGGAGGTCTGTGCAGTGGGAAGTCGGCTCTGGTCCACAGACACCTGACAGGAAGTTACCTGCCTCTGGAAAATGCTGAGGGTTGGTTTTCAAGTCTTCAACTACAGATGTTGTGTGTGTTTTTCTGTTTCATTGTCGGTACACATTTAATAATAATATGACATGTTGGTTTCTCATACACAAAACCATGTTTTGGAAATGTTACACACATGTTCTCACCTGTGACCAATGAAACTATAATATCTGTGGATTTTTCCTGTATTTGTAGGACGGCAGTGCTTTAAAGATGTTCTAGTTGATGGACAGAGCCACCTTTTGATAATCAGAGAAGAATCAGAACTGCCAGATGCTCAGGTGAGTTCAGAGACCTAACCAGAAACTTGAATTTAATGCAGTGTCATGTATTGTGACTGCTACTCTTCTTCTTTGTTTCCCTTAGTTTGCAAGTTGGGTGGATGCAGTTATCCTAGTTTTCAGTCTGGAAAATGAGGCCAGCTTTCAGGAAGTTTACAAATTCTACCACCAGCTTTCAGTCCACCGGCCTATCGCTGAGATACCTTTTGTAGTGGTTGGCACTCAGGGTAACACACTCGCAAACACATGCTTTTCCTACAAATGTACACAGAGATGAACTGCCGTTTTATTTAGTTTGAGTTCATTTTCTAGATAAGATCAGCAGCACCAATCCCAGAGTGATAGACGATGCCAGGGCCAGACAGCTGTGCTCAGACGTGCGACGTTGCACTTATTATGAAACCTGTGCAACATACGGCCTCAATGTAAACCGAGTCTTCAATGATGGTATGTGTTTCCTGTTGTGGGTTGTACCACAGAAGCAGGAGAATAATTATGAAGGTCTTTTCTGTTATAGAGATAATATTTATTTTTGTTTCACAGCTGCTCAGAAGATCATGGCAGCCAAGAAGCAAGCCGCTCTGCTGGCCTCCTGTAAATCTCTCCCCAACTCTCCCAGTCATTCTGGAGGCTCCACCCCAGTGTCAGGCATCTTTCCAGGACAGGTAACACCATCTGAATGAATGATACAAACTGGACTATTTATATTCTTTTACTTGGTGTATTTTATGTTGTAGATTTACAGTTTCTTTTTTAACTGAAATATGTCCCTCTTGTGCTTAATCATCATCACCCTGCCTCCACCCTCTCCTGCTGTTCTCCCTCTTTCTTCTGTTTAGGCCAGTAACGGTGGTCAGAGCAGTGACTACTCCTCATCACTTCCCTCCACTCCTGTTATCAGTCATAAGGAGATTGGCAGGACAGTGAGAGGAGAAAAACAGGACAGTGCCACACCGGGGTCAGTCCGCAGTGCCACCCGAAGACGCACCCCTCGATTTTCGGTGACTGATCAAATTGTTTGGCTTTGTCTGCTTTTAGTGTTTTTCTCTTTCTTGTTTTGATGTCACATTTTCACCAACTGTTACAAAAAATGAAAAAAAAAACAAAAAAAAACTCCCAGGCCCCATAGAGTATGAATGATACAGCAACATTGACTATGAGACTATGATAAGGATGGAAACAAGAAATGCAATGAAATAGAAAGACACTACTATGAGTGTCAAACTGAAAACAATTCTTATGTTTTGTATTCATAAAATCTGTTGCACGTAGAAATGCAAAAAACCAAAGCACAAATAAAAAATGTTAACCCTAACCCTAGAAAAAAAAATAGAAAAAAATAATAATAGAAAAGATGTAATACTAAACAGATAAAGTCAGTGATGTGGCTTATCAGTAATTTTAGTAAATTAATTTGATTAGTTAATTAAAATATAAATGGTTAAGTAGCCTGTCTTTGCATATAGATATCGTATATGAAGTAACATAGGCATTCTTTTTTTATTATTATTATTTTCTCTTTACTTTTTTTCTCCACTTTCCCTGGAGCAAAACATCTGTCTCTCTGGTGCTAAAGGCTTCATTCCATTCAACAACTAACTTTGTTTGCATGTCGTTTCTGCAGATGAGGTAAAAAAAAAAAAATTGTCGCGTGAGAATCTGTAGGTTTGTTATTTTAAGTGTAATCAATTCATCCATTTTAATGTAAAAACAGTGATTAATGCAGTGTTTATGTAAATGGGATGACATTTAATTTATCTAATTGGAATTTATATAAGTTTTTACAGTCAGTGGAGACCCATCAAAAATAATTTCTATGCACATTAATTCATAAGAAAAGCTCTTTCTTTTAATGCTGTTTATTATTAACTAGAAACAATCCCCTCATTCTTGCATCTGATGCAGCTAATTCTGTTTGTCTAGGGCCGGAGAGGCAGTGACTCAAACAGAAAAAGTGCAGATTACAAGGGAGATTTGGGCATTGGGCGCTCCATTCCCATCAAACAGGTACGACACAAACCTGTCCTTATACAAGTATGTGGTGATATCTAATAACCTTCCCTCTGCTTTGGACATCACACCCCAAGCAGTCACATGACAGTAAATGTGTGAAGGCAGTTTCATCATGCAGGGTGATGAAGTGTTGTGAAGTTAGCCGGTTGAGTAGTTGGTGGGTGGGTGTGTGGCAGCTGGCGGTCTTTGTGAGGCTCAGCTCTGTGAGATGAACACACAAGACGCTGCCAATAAAGTCTCACTCTTCGGTTTTGTCACCTCCATCAGGGCATCTTGCTGAAGCGCAGCGGGAGCTCGCTCAACAAGGAGTGGAAGAAGAAGTATGTCACGCTGTCCAACGATGGCATACTGTCCTATCACTCCAGTGTCAATGTGAGTCAGTGTGTTGACAGGATGCTATAATGAACCACTGATGCCTGGTATTTGATGGTGATGGCTGATATTTGGCTCTGCAGGACTACATGCTGAACACTCCGGGGAAAGAGATGGACCTGCTACGAGTGACAGTGAAGGTGCCCGGAAAGCGACCGCCCCGTGCTGTACCTGCCTGTGGCCCTCCAGCCGGGCTCAACGGCCGGGTCAAAGACATGCCGGGACCTGAGGGTGTCAGTCCAGGTCCAGCAATACTCATAATTTCTATAATAATAATAATAATAATAATAATAATAATATAAAACACCGGTGCAACATTGCAACTTCCATTAAGCAAGACACTTGCTTTTATCTTCTATCTTTTTTTATTTGCATTCTACTCTCCCACTCCCTCTGGCATTTCCTCCTGCTTCTTTGTTGGTTTATGCATCAGGTTTTTGTAATGGAGCCACATTTGCACGGCAGGCTTTCATTATAAAACACATAATGCACTCTGGCTGGATTGTCCAATTGGGCTGCAGCAGAAACATGGTGGTGCAACCAATCCCTTGCCTCAAGGATTTAATTTATATTCAATTTCTGCCATTAAACCCTTCTGTATGTTAAACACAAGACCTTTAACACCAAGAGAGAATGTGGTGAATTAATTTTGGATGTCTCTAAATGTATATATCTGAGCATAGACCTGAAGCATAAATTTAAAACATTTAAATACTATTCCCAATATCAGATAAATTAAAGACGTAAAGAAATATCTGTGCATTTATGTCAGTAGAGTCCAAAGTCCAAAGTGAGTGCATTTGTGTTTGTCACAAGAGTTAGATAACAAAAAAACAACAGAGAATTAAAGCAGAACTTTGGAAGTCAGTTGGCTTTTTCGTCATTTTCCTCTACCGCGCTCCCCCTACAGTTTCAGAGTTTTTACGACACCACTGTAAACATCCATCCATCCATCGTCTACCACTTTATCCTCACTGTCGCAAAAAATCACAGCTGAAGCAACCCCCCTCCCATCCTCTCTCCTGGCCATGTGCAGGTGTTTTTCCAGCTCTGCTACAATGAATGTCTAAAATCACACTATGGCTGCCTTGATCTTATAGCCGGTACCTGGCTAGGGTGTGTGTCTGTGTAGTGCCGTGAAGCAATTTGTTTCTTGTGAGACCCAAGATTTTTCAAGACCTTCTGATTCTGATCTTGCAAGGCTGGCTTTCCTGCTAACAGACATTAAGGGGCAGAGACAGCCCCCAATCTCTCCACAACAAGCCATTTAGCCATCACATTGACTTTAAAGCTGTTAGATTAGGGTAAAAATCCAGCATAGTTCTGCTTTAATACTGACTTCTAACAAATTACACTAAAGGTTTTAAGAGGATTTAAAAATGATTGTGAGGCTCAGAGTTACTGTAAATGCACTGTCTTGGTTTTCAAGTTTTTTTATGAGTAAATCAATTCTTTATGTCAAAAAAATCATTTGCAATTTTTACTAGTTTTGCAAATGTGTAAAAAAAAACAACCTTTTTTATTGTGTTTGGTGTTCATACAGAATTGGTGATGGATTTTTGTTGATCACAGGAGCTTAGTTGGAGGCTCAGTGTTTGACTAAATTACTCGGTTGCTAAGTACATGCTTGCTCTCGTCCCATTAGTGCCTGTAAGTGCCAGTGGCCTCCTGCAGGTGGAGGAGATGGAGGGGCTGGGCGGTGCACTCTTCCTGAGGACCAACAGAGGCGTGCAGCGATGCCCTTCCACGTTATCCAACCACGCTCAAAGTGTTGGTGAGCAACAGATCTCCATATGCGCATGACTTCCAAATCAGGCATGTCTTTTGTTGCCAGGTACATACAGTACAGTATTAAATACGTTCTCTTGGCTAGACTCTGCAGTTGAAGGAGTCTCCAGCTCCTCCTCCACCAAAGATGTAGGCTGTGCCTCCCCTGTGACTGACAGGAAGAAGCACCGAAGGAAGAAGAGCATGAACCAGAAAGGAGATGCTGCCCCTGGTCAAGCTGATGGTAAAGGCTAACAACTTCATGTAAATTCAGCATACATAAAGATCTAATACTATAGATAGTTGTTCTAATCTGATATTATTATTATGTAGGGTGAAAGTCCTCTTTCCTTTGCATCACCTAGTATATAAAATATGATGTCACTTGATATCAAATTTTGGCACTGAATGAGGTAATCTCATCTGCATCAGTCGGCCAATGAGTATTTAGCATGCTGTTTGATTGAGGTCTGACAGTGCTCGTGATTGGCTGTCAAGAAGTGCATGACATCAAGCCTAGAGGTGGACCTCATTCCCCAAAAGGAGGAGAGGAAAGTGGGGCTTAACATGTGTAGAATTTGAGATCTAAAGTTAATAGAATTAATATAAAAGCAGAAAGTTGGTCTGTGTCAAATTGCAAGATGACGAACGAACCAGTGAAAACTAAAATATTTTACTATCACGTATAATGCAATTTTGGTAAAATTTAATTTTAAAAAATTGGCACAGAAAAAAAAAGAATATTTAGGAATTGGTATAGATGTCGAAATATTGTTATACCTTTTGATCAATACACACTATATATGTTAATTGAAAATGTAACAAGAGCTTTATATTGAACTTTATATTAAATTGAATTATGTGATTTCAATTTTGCATTCTGTCTCCCTCTTTTATGTAGCCAAGCGCAAAATGTGGAAACTTAAAAGCTTTGGTAGCTTAAGAAACGTAAGCAAGACAGGTAATGTTGATTTGTCAACACTGCATCTTACACACTAATACTGAACCTCTCAACATGTCACACCAGGGAAACACATTTAATAATATCAAGCTTTGCTGTGGCATGGCAAATTTAAGATTTTTTCACCCAACAAATTTTGACACGCAGGGCAGGATTTTCATCATGTTTGAACAGTCAGTGATCTTTTTTATTGTTGTGAAACTGGCTTTTTTTAGTCAGTAATGCTGCAAAACCTCCTTTGCATGTGTTCAGACGAGGACAACTTTGACTTCCTCATCGTGTCGAGCACTGGCCAGACGTGGCACTTTGAAGCCCAGAGTGTGGAGGAGAGGGATTCTTGGGTCCAAGCCATCGAGAGCCAGATTCTGGCCAGTCTGCAGCTGTGCGAGAGCAGCAAAAACAAGGCAAGAAAGAACAATAGGCTCACAGATGTGTTCCCTTCAAGCATTCTGCTCCACCAAACCAAAGTATCACCCCGCAGAGAAGGCATTAGAAACAGCTAGGCGTTGTTCCGCAGTACTGTTACTAATTTCATCAAACTGCATAAAAATCATGAATATTATAATAGCTTGATTTGCCTTCTCTCTTTTTATGCGGTTCAAAATGTACCTGCTTGCATTGATAGTGGGTTAGACATACACCTGAGGTTTGTTATGCAAAGCAGGCACCGCAGCACAATATACTCACACTGGCATGAAATTGCATCTGTGTTTCCATCTGCTCAGACCGCCTCTTATTCCAAGTCAACAGTTTAACTTCAGTTGTCAGAGGGAAAAAAAAATAAAAACCACTGTGGGCACAGGATGTGTCTGCAGGATAAGATCTGATTAAACCTAAATTTGTTTTTAAAAGAGCATTCACTTATTTATAATCTATAAACTATTTTACTGTTCTGTAATTTTACTGAACAAATGTGACTAAAGGAATCCTATATTAGTTAGCAAGAAATGGGTCATAGATTATATTATATTATATATTATTAACAGTGGGTGGTATAATTTATTTTCCTCTGTTTGGGAGTAGAATGAGCTCTTTCATTGTCTTTCTACTACTGTTATTAAAAGTGACATTTGCTGCATAATCTAATTGTGAGCCGTCTATTTGCACCCTGGGACTCCTGAGCAGTTTTATCTTAAAGGGACAACAACTGTTACTGTTGTCAAATACTCTCATCGTTTTTATAGTTTGTTTCATTGATTTTTCACTGGGACATTTGAAAATGATTACCATAATAGTGGTTAGCAGAGCTACAGTTTTAACCATATAATTTGTGTGTGTCCGTGTTTTCCTCACAGGCTCGCAGGAACAGCCAGAGTGAAGCAGTGGCTCTGCAGGCAATCCGCAATGCAAAGGGCAACAGCTTCTGTGTCGACTGTGATGCTCCAAGTTAGTCATGTGACTTTTTTTTCCTTTTTGTAAATGCCCTGTTGAGATTGTGTGTCAGTTCTAGATTCAAACAGGCAGGCTAGAAGGTGAGGGCATTTTAAAGATTCAAATTCACAAGACACAGATGAGGAAAATAATTCAATGATCTTCTCACAACCATAGTGAAGGAAAGTGGAGAGGATAAGTAGATCCAGTGGCGAGGGACAGTGAAGACAGCGCGCAGCTCCAGGCAGTGGTAGAAAACAGTGAATCCAATGAGTAGTTCCAATCCATGGGAGAGAGCAGTGCAGGCAGCGTACAACTCCAACCAGTGATGAGACACAGTGAAGACAGCGTTTAGATCCGAGCAGCAGCAGTGAAGAACATTGGTGACAGCAGGCAAACTGACGACAAGAGTCGAGAACAGGGGTTAATCCAAACATACATGGACAAAAAACGTAATGAGCCGAAGATAGGTCAGAGAAGACGTGACATTACACAGGAAGTATCAGTAATGAATTGGCATTGAGTGACTGCAAACCCAGGGTATAAGAAGGCAGTGGCTGATGAGGTGATTGGAGACCAGAGTAGGAAACACAGGAGGAGGCGAGGGAGGGACAAAGTGGATCATGACATCATATTTCATTTAAAACCACATATGTGTGCCATCATTTCAAACTACCATGTTTTTTGCTATTTTGTCTAATTTTCAGTTTCAATAAATAAGAATCAAACGGGGTTGAGACCGGAGCTGAAATTATGTGGATAAATTAATCATGGAGATCTTTACATGTCAAATGTTAGAGCACAAAAATGGAATAAATGACAAATCTATCCCCTGTATACATGCACTAAAACAATGAATCATTCACAGATTGCCAGTGTGACCACTCAAATACTGGTAAAATATGATATTTAAACATTCATGTGTGTATGTGTGTGAAAGGGGAGATTTATTTGTCAGTATTTTATAATTGCTAAAATTTCAATTTAAGGCAAGTTGAAAAAAAAAACATGCTGACTCATAAAAAGAAATCTCATTAGCTAAATGCATTATTGGATCTAAATTGAGTTGACATTCAGGCCTAGGAGTAAATTTTCACTGACGTTTTTTCTGCCAAAGACCTTCCTCGATGTTAAGACTGAGATTAATGAAGCCACAGAGAATAATGTGCAAATATTTAATATGCCTGAATTCAGTGCAACACAGCAAACAAGGGTACAGCACAAACATGATGAGCCTTTGTTGGTGAAATATTTCAGAAATCACAAAACTGAATAAATGATGAAATGCTGAATGTCCCTTTGATGCTGAAACACTTTAGAGTTTCAGGGGAATGGGTTTGGCACACTGGACACAGATTTACAGCCCTGCTTTAAAAGAGTATCTTAAACATCTTTCATGGCACACAACAAATTTAATCCTATGTGCCTATGAAGTTCTGCTTCAAATAAAGCATCAGTCTGATTTTCTGTGTGCATTTTTCTCTCCTAAGATCCAACCTGGGCCAGTCTGAACCTTGGTGCTCTCATCTGCATCGAATGTTCAGGGATCCACAGAAACTTGGGGACTCATCTGACTCGTGTTCGCTCACTGGACCTGGACGATCTGCCCCGAGAGCTGACGCTGGTTCTCAGTGCCATTGGCAACCACATGGTCAACAGTATATGGGAGGCGCGCACACTGGGGAGACGTAAACCAGCACCTGATGCTACACGGTAAGAACAAAAAGAGCAAAAACCGACCTGAGGTTGGGTGAGGTATCAGTAATGTTATTACTGGTGCAACATTATACTGCAATACTGCTTCAGGTAAAGGTCCAGTGTGTAAGATTTAAGTTGTGTTTCCACTGACTGGAATGGATGGTACAGTAAGTTACACATGGTTTTGCATTTCCACTAGAAATAGTATCAAAGCAAACCCCCATTGTTCCATTTTTGGCACCTTTCCCCTGGAGCACCAGAATCAAATGGTCCACGACATCCACGGCAGTCAGCTGAGTTGGTGACAGAAAAACGTCACTCCCTTTTATTTTGACTGTTTCTCTTCGACACCTGCAGTCTATTCTCGTACTAAGTTTGACGGCTTGTTGAGACCAACAGCCACAAACCAAGCAGGAAAAAAAAGAGCTGCTGGATGTGTTCCATTGTCGTCCGTTGTGTTGTTGTCTGTGGTGTCACGTTCAATGTCATCATTCGTTGTCATTGCACGGTACAACGCTTCCCGCCTACCGAGTAAAGGGACTGTTTTCAGTCGAAACGCAAGCCTGACCCAGGGCTTTTACCATTCCAAACCAAACCAGACCATGATGGACACATAGCATTAGTGACCACTAATGGTGAAAATGTAGATTGCAACCAACATAGGACTCCTCAGCATACCAGAAAGGATGTAAACATTCTTTCACAAGTCTCTCCACTTTCCCACTCTCTCTGCCATCTGTGACTTCTATGTGGGCGAGGCACAGAGGGAGAGAGAGAGACACAGAGAGCTCTTCACCTTCTGCAGTACAAGACATTAGATTTTAATTTATATGGCACTTCTGTTAGTTATGTGTTGCATATCTGTCTTTTAAAGTGACATGACTTGTCCAGACTGCTTCCAGTAAACAGAGCTGCGTGGCAGAACAGCAGCAGCTGTGACAAATGAAGACTCATAGTCAGGCAAATGTTTGGATATTGCTTGATGTGTTGGTGGGGAGCCCACGTTCATTGTGTCATGAGAAGACAAAACTTTAATTGGGATTAGGTTGTGATTGCGCAGCCCCAGTGAATGTCCAGGTTTATGTTTAGCAGTAGAATGCACTTCTAAAACATTTATCATCACTTCTTTGCATTTTAAGCCATAGTTCAGCTAAATGCAGCCACGACCTGTATCTGTACCTGTCCCTTGCTTCTGTCACTTATTATGTAAAGTGGATCACTCTGTGTGCAGTGCAGGATTGTTGCCAGGTGACACTAAAACAAAACACCTCTGCACTAGGAAACTCAGAGAGAGTTGTGTGGAGCTGGTAGGTATAAAAACATTATGGGAACTCACTTGACAATGGTTTGAATGTAGCAGACGCTTGTTGATATTTAAAAACTGTGTTCTTGAAGCTACAACTTTAAAGTTATTATAGCTTTACACAATAGGAATAGTATGTTCATTTTGTGCCTGTAAATCCTTATATGTAACAAATGTTTCACAGCATGAGCTGAAACCTCACAAATACAAGAAAATGCAAATATTTTTCTTGTTTTATAGAGAGGAGCGGGAGTCATGGATCAGAGCCAAATATGAGCAGAAACTGTTTGTGGCACCATTGCCTCCTCCCACTCCCGGTGAGGGTCCAGACATCACACTCTCTGGCCGTCTTCTGTTGGCAGTGATGGAGCACAACCTCCCAAAGCTGCTGCTCCTTTTGGCCCACTGCACTAAGGAGGACATTAATGCACCTCTCAGCCTGGCCCTCTCCTCCAGGTCCCTCTTAGCTCTGCGACTGCCTGGCTCCGCCTTGCATGCTGCCTGTCAGCAGGGTGATGTGGTGATGACGCAGCTCCTTGTTTGGGTGCGTATCCCTCCCTCTTTGTTTATCTCCCTGTGGTTCTGCCAGTTGTGATAAAGGAAACCACAAAACACCAAAGCACTGCAATGCTGTGGTGTTTTGAGATAAGGAAGCAATGGAGGTAGGGAATCAACTAGGTCTGACAAGATTTTAGTTTTATCTACAGGAGACCTCCATGTTTTATATAAAACTGGCAGAAAAAAAAATAACGTTCCTCAATAATCTGTAATGTGATAAAAGCATCAAAAAACAGTAAAGCACTGGTTCAGATGACTCTGTTGAGTCAAGAGATTTACTGTGCAAGTGTTAAAGACCATTTTTCTCTTCATTCCTTAAAGCCACACTTCACCCGAAAATGCATTCACTGTGGTATTAAATAGTCAAGGTATCAAAAACACATATAGTGCCATATGTTTGAGCTGTTTTAATGACTCATCAAATACAGACTGCAGAAATCCCTCAGATCATATGCAGAGTTGCATAACATGACCCCTCTCCCGTCCTAGCTGGTGCAAGCTGTGGTTTCCATGGTATAATAGCTGAAGTAGGTGACATTTCACAGTTATAGCTGCAATATCATGATAGATGAACAGAGATTTTATCCCAAAGATACTTACAAGTACAACAGCACGAATGCCAGGTCAGCATCAGTGTGGCCCCTCCCTCGGTCAGACAGTTGTTTCCTCTTCTTTGCTTCCATGGACACCTGTGTCTTTTTTTGCTGGCTTTGCCATGATGAATGTCCGAAATAATGCTATCACTGCCTTGGTCTTGTAGTCGGTACCTGGCTAGTGTGTGTGTGTGTGTGTGTGTGTGTGGTGCCATAAAGCAATTTGTGCTTCTCACAAAATCGAAGACTACGTAAGGCTGGTAAGGGGAGTGGAGATAACCCAATCTCCCCGCAACAAGCCATTTAACCATCACAATGACTCAGAAGCCATTAAATTAGGGTAAATATCTTCATAGTTTAAGATGATCTGAATGTTAATCCAGTATAACTGTAAACACCAAACAAGTATAGGCAAAGTGATCAAGTAAAAGCAAAGAAGTCTTTCTTCTGTTTTTCTTTCTTTTGTTTGGTTCACCCATCACAGTTTCCCTCTTACTGTGCCAGCCAAGGCTCTGAAAGTCCCAACATGCAAACTGAACTCGAAACAACATAATTGTCACCAAATTTATGGTTGAAAAGTTTATTTCATCCTCCGGGAGCTATTTTAATGTTGCTGTGCACACAGTGCACAAGGTAGAGACTAGATCAGCAAGACCTCACAGGAGCTGCACACCTATGAGATAGGTATTTTCATCAGTTCATGAGTGCTTTTGTGGATATTTTACATTCAAATAATTGGTCACCATTTACTTCATTTGAATTGGATTTGGCTGCAACCCTGAAATTCGAAAGATGTTTTGTGAAATTCCAATTTTTGGGTGAACTATCCCTTCAAAAATGCAGAGTATAGTGTAGAGCATTTTATCCAGGTTTTCACGTTCTTTGTCTTTTGTCTTGAACTTTCTTCAGTACGGCTGTGATGTCCGGTATCGCGACGCTCAGGGCCTCACAGCTTTGGCTTTGGCTCGCAGCGCTGGCAGCCAGGAGTGTGTTGACATCTTGCTGCAGTACGGATGCCCCAATGAAGCGGCCCCCTCCATTGCCACAGCAGTTGGCTTCGCAGCAGCCACAACATCTAGCTTCCCTGTTGCCATGGCACCCAGTCCTACAGTTGCCACGACACTCAAAATCTCGCACAAGAGTGGAGGCACCGGCTTGAGCTACAGCACCTCAAGAAGAGCAGTGTCATAATGGAAACGTAGGGCAGTGGAATGAGTAAGTGTGTGTGTGTGTGTGTGTGTGTGTGTGTGTGTCTGCTTAGAATGACTTAACCAAAACAAAAAGACAACTTTTCCTTGCGACACATGAAATGGCATCAGATTTAATAGGAATGTATTGCACTGTATACCAGCTGGTATGATTCATCTTATACATCATGCAGTCAGTATCCCACTGTATTTAAATATCAGTATATTCACGCTGTTATCGATGGAAATCGGCCTTTCCTCAAAGCGAGCAATTAGAGCGCGGAGGTAAAAAGACTGCAATAAGTTTACTATTTAAAAAACTGACATCTCTATTTTCTGATCTGTCTTGCTTGAAATCTCAGTGTCCAACGCATCCATTCTTTTTTCTGAACTCTATAGACCATGAATGGCAGTTTTAAATTCAGACAGTGTGTACTGTGTTATGTTGTTCACTGCAGAAATAATGTTGTATAACCTAATTTGGGGAAAAAAAAAAGGCTTGATTTGACGATAACTAAATTCACTGTTAAGAGACGAACTGATAAAATAGTATAATATCCCAAAAAGAAGTCCTCCACTTTTCCAGATTGTTCTTGTATGATTTTGTACAGTCGGTTCTGTGTATTAAAAAACAAAGGGTTACTTATAGTTGTTCAGAGATTAGCTCCACAGCCTCTCGCTGTGGTTTTCCTTCGAAGACCACCCGATTTACACTGAGATTCCCGTGTCATGTCTGTATCACTGTGTGTGACATCAACACTGTACATGACGCTTCATGACAGCAGCTCATTTTCATGGCGAGTTCAACGCTGGACATGTAAGCTAAGGAGGTGACGTGGCTTGATCTTGACTGAATGTATACAAGGTTTATTATTTCAAGCACTAGGCACCGTTTTCCAGACAGACGTCAGAGTCCTGCTGTGATTAATAGATCGGGGGTTCTGCTCTATAAAACTGGGCCACTGAATGATTATTATATTTACAAGTGACTAAAATGATATAAATGAAGGAATGTTGCCCCAATTATTATTTATAAAAGGGCATAAACATCAACCCTCCTGCAGTACTGTATGTTTTTTTTGTTGTTGTTGTTGAGCTGAAGACTCTGCTGAGTGTGTATTTGTCTGTGATGTAAGCATCTGTCTCCATTTGTATTTTTATACTCATGGAATGATTAATAGGGAGCTCATTATCAATACACTGAGGCTGCTGTGCCGGGCGTTTGTGACAGCATTCGGTGTTTTGTTTTGTTCTTTCCGTGTCGGGGCTCTTAGCAATCATGTATACAGTTTATATTAAAAATGAATGGATACATATAAACTGTATGAATTTGCTGCCAGGAGGTTAAGTGAGGCTCCAGGGAAAAGCGGGCAGTGTAGTTGCATCACTGATGCTTGTTTGCAAAAGGTTTGTTTTTGACGCTGAGTCGAGAGACTAACTGCCTTTGTATTTCAGATTATACAGGTGGATTCCTCCCCATAGCCAGTGGCCATAACTAAACATTCTTCTTGCATTTGAACATTAAATCTTCTGGATCAGACCAGCTCTTATTAAAGGCCCATACCAGCTTTATGGCTTTGACCTACTTTTATCTGGGTCAAAGTACTTTTTATGGAGAGGAGTCATTTTTATTCCATCATACTATCTCTGAGGTGGTTTCACTTTCATGGCCTCACACTAGTAAAAGTGATTTCTCCGGGCAAACACACATAAAGCCAAAAGTGACAAAATAATAATACCTTGAAGGCAGAAAGAACATCGGAACTGATGCCAATAATGTGAGGGTTTGTTGATTTATAGATGTTGGTGTTCGGAAACCATATAAAAAATATAAAAAAGAAATAGGTTGAATGTATAAAATGGAAGAGTGATATTTGAATGATAAAGATATAATATAGATGTATATGGCATAGTAATGAAAATATGAAAAGAAAATGTAAAAAAAAATCACCATCCATAACTACTAATTATTTCCTTGAAAACTCCATTGAACGGCACCATTGATACAAACATAACTCATTGAATCACTGCATTTGCCGATTATATTCTGATTGATTTGCAACACATAAACCAGTGTTAAACTCAAAGCCGGCCCAAGGCAACATATTAAAGAAATCTTGAAATCTAGTTAGATATCAGTTTTGAAAACTAAAGTCATTCAACTGGTTTACTTGTTTAATTCAAGTTCAGTAAAACCACACAGAGTGCTTGACTTCATAAGAAAAAAAACAAATAAATACTGGTCCACTTTTGTGATTTTACTGCCCTCTAAGGTTAAAAATAACAAACAAGAGCGGCACTGGTTGGGAGGAAAGTATAATACTATAATTAATGCAATTTATAGTGTTACATTTCTATCAATATTATTCAAGCACAGGCTACTCTGAGGTGGGGGTGGATACAATTATACAATACAATTCTCCTTAGGACCCCATAAAGGCTTGGGCCGGCCCTGGTTAAACTCCAGTATTTTTGGGTGAGCTAGAGCCACTGCAGCTGAAAATAAAACCCAGCCTATACATATAATGTATACATGTGTGTTATAGATTGCAGTGTATGAAAGTGGAAAAGCCATTAACATGCAGTAAAACCTTCACATGGAACATGTTTGTGACTTGAAAAGACTGAGAACTGAGAGGTTCATCGATCATACATTTGTAATCATAATTGTTAATGTCTTATTAAAAAAAATATATATATTGCAAAGTTTAATGTTAATGTTGGACAAAGGTTTAGTGCAATGGATACGTTTTTGTTGGGCTTTCTATGCTTTTTTTTTTTTTTTTTTTTTTTGTAGTTTATTTTTTTTTTTTTTTTTTTTGGAAGTTTACTGCTTGACATATGTGAGTACTGGTGTTTATCTTGGTCCATTTTGGACCATTTTTATATGTCAACACAAAACTGCTCTGCACTGGCTTTGATAAGAAAAAACAAAAGAGAGTGGTCCAACAGCAGAGTCTAATTTCTGTTCAGCATATTGAGAGAAAATAATCTACAAAGAGTGAATGAACAGTAATAATTAGCAGAGATTATCACTTTCATCCTACAAAATAAAACAATGCTGCTGTGATTATGTCCGTTTTCTCTTTGTCATTTTTCTAAATAAATGGTTAAAATCATCTTCTACATATTCTCTTCTCAATCCTCCCAATCTTCTCTGCCCTAACAAGCTGATTTCTCCCCCGGTTTCCTGTCCCTCATCTGCTTCTGTTTGTCCACTCCGATGTTCGTCCACAGAGAAATCCTCATAATAATCTTAGAGGGATATTCAGGAATGTGTGCCAGGAGGACTGGGACGAGGGAGACGGGAACGAATGCTTCGTCAACGAGAACATACTATATAGGAACACGTGTAAAGTTCTACCTGAGGCATGTAAGATAAACGAAAATAAACTGTGACTGGTACAATTTAACCCTGAAGTTGACTAATGTCAGTGTACAGTCATTAAATAATTTAAGCAAATGTATGTTTTAATTCAAATAATCAAAAATATCCTTACAGACAATATTTCCTCAGCAATGTTCCAAATGACTTAAACATGTAGAGGACTTTCGATTGTTACATTTTTCTTTTAAAACAGTATGTGCTCAAAGATTGAGGCTAATAATGCAATAAATTAAAGGGATGGTTCCCCTTCTTTTTTAAAGTGTGGCATGAGGTACTGACGCATTGTTAGCACTGACTTTCCAAGGCTTGTTGCCATCGCAGAGAAACAGCTTTCCACTCAGCTTTCACTGAGACCGAAGGACAAATCGACTGGATCCACTTCACTAAAGGTTCACCTCATAAAATCTTCCCCTGTATTAGTCTTCAGATTAGAAAGTGAAGTTTATAAACTTAGTTCTTTTTTCCCACCTCGTTTTGGTAAGTTTGTGTCACTTAGGCAAATCAGAATGAACGATTTCAAACACCAAAGCCACAAAGTGACAACTGTGTGATCTGCTGATGTTAAATCTCTGATTTTCTCTATGGACTTTGGTGAGGTGAGTGTTTACAAATGATAGTCTTATGGGGACATGAAGTGGCAGACATGCTTAAATGGCAGCTTTGCTCAGCGACATACAGTACAGCCGAGTTATCACTTAAAATCTGCATTTGGCAACAATTGATGTAAACCCACAACAATAAATTACTTCTTCGTGCTGTGTTGTTGTTGACGGGAAAGACAGAGAGTCACATACCAATATTTAAAGCAAAACTAAGAAGCAACTCAACTAAAAATGGAAACAGGAGGCATTAAGGTGTTGACTAACATCATGCAGTTGGTTTTTGCAGGACCGTGTAAGTAACTTCCTGTCTCTACCAAACAAGTCCACAACATTCACTCAGTCAAAACAGTCAAAGTGCATTTTTACTGGAAATCAATCAGATGGTAGCTACTGTCTTTCGTTGGATGTTTATTCTGTTTGGACTTTTTGGTGTTTTGTTTTATTTACCTTGGCTGTTTTATTTTGGACTTCTTCCTTGAGTGTGTACCTTGTTAGGTTGGACTTCCTGTCCTGTCTTCCCTGTTGATTGTCAGCCCTGATTGTCAGTGATATACCTGTGTCCCATTTGTCTCACCTGTGTGAGTTTTCATGTGTAATGATCTTTCATGTTCTGATCTGACTCCCGTGTTTATGCTCCATGTTTTAAGCTATTTTTTCAATTTGTGTTTTCATTTTTGCCTTTTCCTTAGTTTGCTTTATTAACAAGCATTAATTTAAGTTAATGCATTATAAGCAACATTTATAATGATTGATGACTGTTGATACAGTGCTTTAAAATGCATTTTAGAGGATTATCATTGCTGTTCTAATGTGCTATAGGTAGCGTCTTCATAGAGATTGTTTCCATATGTTTTCAATGATTCTTGGTGATATGACATGGTGTAAGAACTGTGCCGTATGATAAGACTATGCAAGGATCTGAGTGATGAACTCCCTGAAACGTTTGGCGTACTGCTCTGGATGAACTGCTGAGATTTCTGCTCCCGCCTGCAAAAATACAAAACATAAGTGAAATCCTTTTTGCAGGCTCGAGATGTAAAGTATGCAGAGTGTGCACTAAGCACTTCTTCGCAGAGCACTGATCTCTCACCCCGTGTTTGACAGCCTTGGCAGCGTGAACAGCTTTCCTCTTGGTGTCGTACTGTGTCAGCACGTCAATCAAGCCCATGAAATACACCTCTCTCTGGGGCGCACCTACACGGGAGTGATTTACAGCATTTAGTTGGTGATATTGATCTCAACTGCTGCAGCCCAGTGTGAGATTATAGTTTGGAAGTATTACAGCCTTGAGCTCCTGAAGCATGCTTTAATTCATCAGAGAAATCTCAGCTGTCAGGACTCACCTACGGCGCTCTGAACAGCATACACATCCACATAAGGGTCAAACTCCCCAGGACCCATTGGTTTGAAGGAGTTCATGTAGCCTGCGATGCCCTGAGGTGATGTGGAATGCGGGACAGAGGCCAGCCCATTTTCATCATCTTCTTCGTCTTCATGTAGCAACTCCTCCTCATCTTCCTCACGCGCCTCCTCTTCCTCCCTTTCAGCCCGCTCGACATCGTGGATGCCCAGCAGCAGGCTGTAGTCCATCATCCTCATATGCACCAGAAACTGCACGGAGAAGACACATATACACATGTCATAACAAAATGAAAACAATGAAGAGACTCCTTAAAGGTACTGGGCGTAATAAAAGAGGAATTATTGTAAGCACATATGACCTATAGAGCTCTGGTCTCTGTCGCCCAATGCCGTCATGCAACATTTGGAATCAAAACGACACCATTTTAGCAGGAAAATCGGTGTTCAGATCCATAAATGTACACATCAGGCAACAAACATGTACTGTATATACCAGGACATTACGTCAGGCATCTTGTCTCTTGGCCGGCTGTGTTCATAAGTCGGTGAAGATGGTGGATAGCTGTTGAGACCAGGGATGCCAAAACAGTCAGGGGCAAGCAGAGGGGTGGATCCAAGAGACAGCCATGAAACATGCTTTAAGTGAATATAGAAGACAGCGATGGGAACTCACAGGCAAGGAGTAGGGATCACTTTATATCAGGTACACATTTCAACACTTCCTTTAATATACTGTTTATTGTACATGCTTTTATTGTGATGTCTAAGTGTTCTCCAGAGTGGGGCAAATTAAATCAAAAATGTTTGAGTACTGCAGGTCTGGAATGATTTCCCCACTCGCTGTTTCCTCGTGAAAAGCACAGTGGGGGCAATAAAGGGATCAGTTATCTTTAGTCTATGAATTTCTGCGATATATTGCTCATTCTCTGTGGATTTAAAGTGCACAGTGAACTCTGACGGCTTGAACCTGGCACTGGATACGTTCATTTCAGCAGAGGATTTTCCTGCCACCATGGTGGTGAAGACAAACTGAGTCACTTCACGTGGCGTCCACCTGTATGTTTGTGTAAGTGTACAAAGTCTGGTCCTGATAACTCCCCGAGGGAATCCAAACTCGTGTTCTGAAGCGTTAACTGCCACAATTCGGCTGTTGGGGTTTTGCAACCAGATCATCACAGACGTCACCTGTAACTAAGCAGCCATTGGACAATACCAGTTGTCAGTCACAATAGTATCCACTCATATGTGTCATGATTTATCGCCCATTTTCCTCTAAATGGGACATTATTTACAAAATTGGCATCATGTTATATTGGAGAAGAGCTGTTAAAATAGTAATCGAGAATATTAACGCCGCAGCAAAATGTTTACTGACATTGTATGTATTGTATTTACATTGTTTCTGGTAAGCAAAGGCCTTCCACAGAACTTGACGTGCTTAGAAAAGGGCGACGCGAGTAGCGGAATCCTCTGTTTCATTCTGCAGTCTCACCATTACATGTTACTGAAGCTGTGTTTCCATCATGGAACGGTTCAGTTTGGTACAGTACGGTACGGTTTGGAATGGTAAAACCCTGGGTCAGGCTTATGTTTCAACTTTACGTGGTAGGTGGGGTGTGGGCTGTGCCCGGTGGCCATGTCAGTGACTGGTACTGGTGTGATGACATTAAACAATATGTGTAAGTGGTAGTATTTTAAATTGCCTCAACTTCCACGGGTTTGGTAGAGTGGTGGCTTAGTGGTTAGCACAGGTAGTAGGAATGTTGCTTCATAGCAAGAAGGTGCTGGGTTCAATTCCTGCACTGTGTAGTGTTTGCATGTTCTCTTTCCTCCCACCACGTATGAATTTTAGACCCTCTTGATTCAGGCTTTGATCAACCCTCCATCTGACCTCATGATTTTGTTGTGCAATTTTGGTTAAATCATGATACTAAAGATCCTTCCCATATTTACACTGATCAAAAGGGATTGATGTTTGTCTGTTACCCAATCACCTGACTGTTGTGGGTGGAGTTGTTCTAGCTCCGCCCTGACCTCACCATACAATTTAACCCTACAGGAACTGTAGGGGCTGGTTATTTTGGTACTATTCCTAATGGGAATGCAAAAAATAGGTACGGTACAGTACCAAACCAAACTGTTGCACTCGATGGAAACGCAGCTTTAATCTTGCAAACTAGACCTTTTTACCTCTGTGTCTCTGTGGAGCTTCTCCAAGATCTTCTCTTTCTCCTCTTCGCTCACGTAAACTTTTTGCATCTTATTCCTGAAGTCTACATCCTTATAAGTGGGCAGCTCTTTCACCTGAAATAAGACCAAAGATGAACTGAACTACATTCATGATAAAAAAAAAGAAGCAAATCCACACAGTGAACACAGTAATCGTGTTTTCATCAGTCTTCATATTTCCTGTTTTCTGAATCACACAAGATCAAAGATTTTCATGCCCCTGCAGTGCATGTCATTTAAAGTCTACCCATTCAAACAGCTCTTTAACGGCATTTTTTTCTAGGTCAGAGTAGCTGCAGGCCAGACGGAGAGCGTCTGATGTTATTTAAAGGCATTTGGGAAGTAATTTTTCTGTAAAATCACTCCTGAACGTCTCATGTGAAAAACACATTTGTCACACCCAAAGGACTTTTTTCTTTCTTTCTAATAGTGGCAACTGCTGAGTTTCTATATAATATTGTCTTACTTACTTTGTTAAGTGCTTTAACGTCCTCAGTTTGGTGCAAGACACATACAAACAATAAAAGAAGTCTAATTTCACACGTAGAGTAGTTAGTAGTTGGTGTTAAAATGAATCCATTCCAATTCAGACAAGTGGAGGTGTGGGGCATAAACAAAGGAAAACATGTATCCCGGTGGATCCTGTTAAAGTGGTAACTTAGGTTTTTAAAGGGTGGTTGCATGATGTGTTGACTGATTTTCAGGAAATCATACAGACACAGACACTTTCACAGGGGCACGAGGCAAAACTGATTTTAGCCACTAAACAAAAGGCTCAACTTTATCAGTGACGGATAAACAACTCCTCTGTGGCACGATGCAAAAGCGCTGATATTTGTATGTGGACTGCAGAATGAACAATTTAGAAAGCAAAGTAAACTTCAGTTTCCACTCTCTAAAGACAAGAAGATGCTGTGAACATATGAGATATTGTTGATTCAAGCAGGCATGGATTTTTGTTTAATTAATAAATAATGAACCTGTTAGTAGCTCAAATCTGTTTTATTTAATACAGCAACACTTAAAAAAACAGAACGTTTCCTTTAACAAGGTGGACTCAGAAGTAGTGTGGGGTCTTTTAGGGGGAATCTCTTATTATTAGAAATAAAAACTGGCTAATTAAGTGCTAATATCTATGAACAGGTAAAGTCTGGTGTGAATCCAAATAATGATCTCAGTGTTGGTGGAGCTACATATTCTCAAAACGCTCTCAATTTCCATATTTGTCGCGTGATTCTGAGTCAAACTGCATCAAATAAAACAGGCTGATGTACAACTAATAATAAATATCATTTTTTACGGATCCATGCAAGTTAATGTGCCTTTGGAGTCTTCAGCGCAACACGTGCCGCTGAAAAATAAATCCAACCCTTACGTAAACGATGTGGAAATACAGAAAGAGGAATTTATGCTGAAATTCTGATCTCACCCTCTCTTTAAAACTTGCTTCCCGAGACACCAGGGAGCCCTGAGGAAAGGAAAAAGACAATCGCTGATCTTTTTTTCCTGCAGGATAATTTTTCCAAAAGACATGATACGTCAATGAATAACTGAAATTCAGACAATCAAATACTTTTGCTGCAAGTACAATATATTTCTCCTTGTTAAGGGACTTGCTTCTTAGCAGTTCTGTTGTAATGTCTTGTCTTTAGTTTATGGTTTAGTTAAACCATAAGTGCTGGTAAGAAAATGAACTGAGGTAAAATGAAATAATAATACAGTCAGTGCACCACCAAAAGTTGAGAAGGAGGAAAAAACACAAGGAAAAAAAAAAAAAAGATTTACACCACTGAGTAAAGGCTCACTCAGTAAAATTGATGCATGTTTCTTGATCTTAACAAAATGTTGGTTGATAGACAGACAATTTGCATCACTTTCTAAACAGTTCACTCTGTGCACCAAAGTCAGTAGGAACAGTCCTGAGATTTTACGGTATGGCACACTGGAGCTACTGATCCATTGCTGCCTCCATCTGCAAGTTTATGTGTTGTTTTGTGATATCAAATTTTTGAAATCCTTCATCTGGATTTATCTAAGTAACACGAGCTTACCATAGAGGCAGCAGTTGACCAGAAGCTTCTCTGCCCTCGCAACGTAAAAACACAGTTTTCTGAATGGACTTTGGTATGGGAGAGTAACTGGTTTACAGACTTCAGTTTTCAGCTCGAAAAGACTGTCTAAGGCAAGGTAAAGTGTTGTTAGAAATTGTATGTTTGTGTAAGCATATGATTGCTTTAAAATAAAAATTAGGCATTTGTAGCCCTAGAATAAGTGTTTTATATGTACTTTAGGCAAGGACCTTCCTTTCCATCATGCGTTGCCATGTTTCTACAGTAGCCCGAATGGACAAATCATGTAGAATGAATGAATAAATAATGAATGAATAATGAAGCAGAAGCTAAAAAGCTAAAAAAGGAAGGTCAACATCCTTTATGGTATGTGCAGTTCCTTGACACGCTTGAGGAAGGAAGAGGTGAGTGGAGGAGTCCTCTGTTTGATACAATTTACAGTCTCACCATTAGATGTCACTAATTCACACACACGTTACCTTTAAGGCCAAACATTTGACCACATTTTTCAAAATATGTGTATTGCATTTGAAATAGTTTTTGGAAAAAAAGCCATAGGAAATCTAACCACAGACAGCACTGCACCGAGGCCTTTCAGATATATCATCACAAATCAAAATCTAACTAGTGGCAAACATATTTTCAACGTAACAGACTCAAGCAAGAGTAGACTTTCATGAGGTGAGCCTTCTTGTGAAGTGGCTAAAATCTGTAACAATGTGTTAGTACCTTATACAACCATACTTTAAAACACCTGAACTATCCCTTTGCCAATAAGCTGTCTGTACTCATTACGGTCTGTGAATCCTCAGTTCGCTGCACGACCCCTGCAGGGTTTACCTTGAGGTCATATTTCCTGTGCACATGGAGTCTGTGGCTGAACACGTTTCTCATGACTAACAGGTAGGTGTCCTCGCTCTCCACTGAGACTCTGTACATGGCCAAGAACTGAGGCAGCAGCGTGCTGCCATGGCAGGTAACAATATACTGAAAGAGAACAGCAGTGAATTCATTAACAGCAGTGGGAGGCAGTGCATAAAGGAAAGTGCTACTGTCTTTGGTTAAATATCAGCTGATTCTTCACTGTCCAGTAACAGCAAAACAACAAAAATAAAGTTTGACAAAAAAAGAATGGGTTGACTTAAAAACCCTGTGGAGGCATTTGATATTTAGTTTTTCTCTTGAGGTGCAAATTCACAAGCTTGCGAGTTGCAAGCTACACATTTCTATCAGTTTTTATACATTGTTCACGTTACAAGTGGTGAAAAAAATGAAAGACACCCACAGAAAGGTGAAAAACTGTGGGAGAAATAACATAAATATATGTTTCAGGAAGGTTTCAACAAATGCCTAAATTTGTCCTAAATTTGGAGTCTCTTATTTAGAAACCAGCAACAAAAATATGAGTGCAGCAGAAAATAACAAAAATAAAACACTGATGAATCTATTGTTATAAACAATACATAATAAATCCAGGACAGAGTGTGGCTCTGGGACCATGTGTAGACTAGCTTTCTTTAGCATGGCTCATCCATTGTATGTATTCACGTCAACTCTGACCCAAAATGCCACCATTCATCATTTTGTGATCATGTGACCCAGTTACAGTATATGTTGTCCCAGAGACTACCTTTGATTCTCTACTCATGTATGTACATTTTTGGATTAATTCCTGTGCTTTCATGTTTTAGAGCCTCATCATTGTCTGCTGCCACTGGTTTTCTCCACTGCGGCCGCACGGATCTTTATCGCGTCACTGTGTTTCGTCACTGGCTGGAATATGTACCATTGGGCACTTTGAGTATCTCGTTGTGCCGTTTGGACTCACCGATGCTCTGCTGTCTTTCAGGCCCTAGTCAATGATGTACTTAGGGACATGTTGAATAAATTCATATTTGTCTATCCAAACAACATTCTGACCTTTTAACAAAACCTAGATGAACACAAGGTTGTAAGAAGATCATCCTATCCACACATGAACTTTGAATTGACTCCCTCACTGTGTTTTGGGAATTTAATAAATCTTTAAACTGCTTTCACCTCCTAGCCTGCTGCATTCAGGTCCTGACTCACTAAATGCAACATAACACAGCACACAGAACATCTAACTTTAAGGTCATACATTTTCCACTCTTATTACAAATTCATTTGATTGGCTGGGAGGATCTGAACAGAACCACTAAGCGGTTTGCACGTCCCAATCATCCTAGGAGCTCACTTGTTGGGGGCTTTAAGGACCTAGGAAGCTAGTAGGGTTACCCAATTAAGGCAAACAGGTCCTAGGTGAGGGACCAAACAAAGAGAGGTTCAACAAGAACTCTTATGATGAGTAATAAAAATTAAAACTCTCCCTGGCACGGATGCAGGTCACTGGGGCCCCCTTGTGGAGCCAGGTCTTGGGGTGGGGCACGCTGGTGAGCCCCTGGTGGTCGGGCCTACACCCATTGGGCCCAGCCGGGCACAGCCCAGAGAGGCAACGTGGGTCCCCCTTCCCATGTGGGAGGGGCCAAGGAGGTCGGGTGCTACGACCTCCTCATAGGAAGCAGAGTCTGGGGACTCAGGGATGCGCTCTCCTATCTCTGGGGCTGAGGTTGCCGAGGTGGTAAGTCGGCAATGCAGACGGTAAGTCGGAGAGAGCAGAGGCTTTTCCTCTGCATCTTCCAAGAACAGCAGCAAGAAGCACCTGCTGAGCTCACATGTGCCCCCTTTCAGTGCAACAAGGTACTGACTGCCTCAGCTTGTGCCTATACATAGCAGTTTAATGTCCGATTAGCAAGACTAAATTTGCCAGACACATTCATTAAAGATAAGAGCCAGACTGTGGAGTCTGGGTGTATAAGAAATTTAAAATTGGTTTTGGTAAAGCCATATGAACTCTAACCACTATAAATCCACAACAGATAGTGAAAGCACTGCAATTTCTTCTTAGGGGCGATAAGCTACTGTACATCTCCAGAATTTTAGTTATGCTGCTCACAGACAAACAGATAAATGCATCCAAAAATTATGTCAGTTAATGCAGATTTTTTAAGACTTCACATACAACAGGTTAATTATTTATTACCTTTATCTTTCCTGTCTTTGCTACTGTGACACTGTAAATTTCCCCAGTGCGGGACTAATAAAGGACAGTCTTATCTTATCTTATCTTATCTTATCTTATCTTATCTTATCTTATCTTATCTTATCTTATCTTATCTTATCTTATCTTATCTTATCTTAAAGAGATTTAGACCCTTTTCTCAATTAACTGCAAAAGGACATTTAGGAGACAGTTGTCAGCATGTCCACCCTGTACCACTCATACCTGGTGATACTCAGAGAGGATGCTGTGCATTTCCTCCACCTCCTCACTGGAGATTTCTTTCACCACCAAAGTGCGGTCATATGATGTCAGCAACAGACCCACGCGGTGTCCCTCCTGGTCTTTGAGTGGAGGACTGTGGGCCAGAGACACCTGTTGGTGAGTGAGAGGACAACACCATGAGCAACTACAGTGCAGTACTGTCCAATCTCTTCAACAAAATATAAGACCTTTTTTTTGGAATGGCTCACTGTGGAACTTGTAAGAACTTTGCATTGGTTCTCTTTAAAGTTTTATAAATGTTCTCTCTTGCAGGTCTGCAGTATGGACACACAGCCTGCCTCATGTATTCGTCTGCTAACTAAATGTGCAGGGTGCTGAGCGGATGACGACTCTTTGTCACCTGACACATGCAAATGTGACACAAATAAATTCAAATTTAGAAGGCAGCAGGTCAGTACATCATAAAAAAAAAGAAAAAAAAAGAGGTGAAGATTTTTCATTCATACCTGGAAATCCCGGTCATCAATGCCAAAATGCTCTCTCAGGTTTTTGAACACTTGTGGACAGTATTCTTTGAATTTGAACTGTGCAGGAAGATTCTCTCTGGGGAACAAAAAAGGTTTTATATTAGATTGACATAATAATAGGAAAACACAATCAATCTCCTCATTCAGCCTTAGGCCACCATTAGATTTGTAGTATTTTTTTCCATTGCTCTAATGTATATACACCATATGTATATTATTTCTAAATCCCTTTATTGAAACACAACCAGAAAACAGAAAACATGTATGCATTTTTCAAAACGACACATTTTTCAGAAAAACCTGAACTTTGCTCTCTCACTATTTCATGTAGCTAAATATCTGCTGTGAAAAAGGAATATTACAGCATTCAAGACATGCTTGATCATTACATACACATGATGTATGAGTTCAACTCATTGACCAACTCATTAAAGACAAACTTTTAGTCACATCATTCCAATCCAAATGACAATAATCACAGAATTTGACAGATACAAAAACAGCAAAGCTGGTAGTGTCCTGAGACTTTTGAACAGTCCTGTATCCTCTTCGTATGACTTGGATGAGTAGAAAGATGTAATGTTAAGTTGTTTTCATATATTTAGCCAATGCGGATAAAATAAAGTTACTGTATAAATCCAAACTTTTATAATCCTGCGCGAACTTTTGAATTATTTACTCGACACTTGTATCACTGACTATTATTCATGTCATTTGCCTGAGCTCTTCATTGCCCTTGACTGGAAACCACTTCATGAGTAAAAACATACAGTAGTTTCTTGTTCTTCCCACCTCTATTTATAAGTCTTTACACAACCTGGATTCCTGGATGGATTAAAGGATTATTGAATGAATGTTTTCTGGACTCATTCCTTACAGAAAATGAACCTCATGGATGAGCGTGTGCTACACTGCACTCATAAATCTTTATTATTTGCTAACATAGTCTGTCTCACACGGTGTCTGACTGACAGTCACGCTCTGTGAGCCTTTAAATATTTTCAGATGAGTTCATCAACTTTTATTATTCATCTGGCACTTGTTAATATTCCTGATAGGCAGCCTCTGAAGCGGTTCATTGGGCGAGGACTGAGCTGCGTTAGCTCACACTATTATCATTCTTCTGCTTTGCTGTGTGGCAGCACGTCATATCACAGTCCATACAAGATACAAGCCCAGTGTCGCTGTAATTGTCTGTGGTAACAACTGTAGCTGTAGTAGTGATGAGGTTGTTGTTGGTGGAGAACTAAAAAGGGCATCTGCAGTTTCTGATAAGCACGAGCAGAGGCGTAAATTTGTCACACAAATCTGTGCAAATGGCAGGAAGCAGTGAGAAGGCGGACAGAGCTGAGACGGGCACCGTACTTGTTGAAGAGGTGGTTGCTGACTTTTATTTTTGTGCAGGCTTTAAAGTTGTCTGGAAGCAGCATGACGGGGACAGGAACCTGGCTCAGGTCATTGATCTGCAGGTGATGGTGGATCAGTGGTGAACATACACAGCGTATACACACAGGACAAAAGTTGACACAAACATTTAGTGTATGTTGCACTCACTAGCCACTAAATTAGGTACACCTGTTCATCTGTTCAATATCCAACAAGCCAATCATGTGGCAGTAAGTCTGAAGTTCAAACTGAGCATCAAAATGAGGAAAAGGATGATTTAAGTGACTTTTAATGTGAAATATTTGTTTGGTTATTAGATGGGCTGAGTATTTCATGCACAACCATTTCTAAAGTTTACAGAGAACAGTCCAAAGAGAAAATATCTAGTGAGCACCAAGATTAAAATCACCACTCATTACAACCACGCTTAAAGCAGATGAAAAACAGAAGCAGAAGACAACACTGGGTGCAAACTGCCACTTTAAAAGCTGCACAGTAAAATCTACAGCATTAAACTAACAGTCAATTTAACCCCAGGTCAGTTTAGTATGGAATAGTGTTAAATGTAACTCCTTTAGTATTAACATAACACTAAAAGAGATACACTCCGAAATAGTTTTTAAATGAAGCATTTTTGCATTAAATTCACACCAAAGGGGATGATTTAACACTGTTCCTTATTAGCTTTAGCGTTATTACTATATCAGCTTTACATTCACAATACAATTTACTGTGTCACCTGTACCTAATAAAGTGGCCATTGAGTATGTGTACATATCATATGTGTGGCATACTGTATATGACAATATCACTCTTGGTATAGGGAAAGGCAGGTCATAATTTTCACACACACACGTTTGCGCTTCTATCAGAGTGAGGACCCTCATGGACATAATACATTCCCTTAGCCCCTTACCCTAACCTTAACCATCACAACTAGATGCCTAACCCTAACCCTAACCCTTACCCTAACCCTGACCTAAACCCCATTCTAACCCCAAGTCTTAACCCTGAAAAAGCCCGTTTAAGGGGTGAAAAATAGTGAGGACCAGCCAAAATGTCCTCACTTTGTCAAAATGTCCTCACTTTGTAGGCGTTTAATACGATTTTTGGTCCTCAAGTACAAGAACACACACCTACCGAGTGGTTGACCCCCCACATCAGCACGCTCACCACGGGGTCACTGGCTCTGAAAACCTCCACTTTCTGCTGCACGAAGTGTTTCTTCTTGGTTTTCCTCTTCGGCGCCAGAGCGCTGAGAGTGCCGGGGGTGACAGTGACAGTGGGAGGGGAGGACATGGTTCTCTCACAGGTGTATAATGTCCGTGTGTGAGCGAGTACAAGTGTGGACTGTTGTCGTCATCCGTGTCGCTCTGTGTATGTAAAGTAGCCCGAAGTCCGCCCCTGAGCAGCAGCCACTGTGAGCCAGCACCTGCTGTACCGACCACTCTTAGTCGTTTTTTTTAGTCGATTTGAAATTAAACGGCTGTAAATATATTGCAAGTCAGTATGATGAAACAAGAGAGGGGGGGGGACTGTAACCTAAACACAAACGTAATATTTATGTAGAATTCCCATAGTAATAATGACATAATAATGAAATTAAAGCATGCATGAACACATATTATGCAAACTATATGTACAATATATTACACAAATAATTCAAATTTTCACATTTTTCTTGAGGTCAGCACTAAATGTTGCAGCACCTGAAACAATACAGTACATGTGGGTATGATGAAACAAATGGCAAAAAAAAAAAAAATGTAGCCTTCCCTTTCTATCAAATTTACATACCTTTTTTTTTTTTGTTTTTAATCTAATTTTAAGTTAAATATTTTAATTACATCATTTAATTCTGCTGATTTGGTATAAGGGTTTAATTAGATTTGCATGTTGCATTTGCATGTATGATCAATTCTGGCCTTAATGTTTTAGTTGTTCAGTTATTACTATTATTACTATTATTATTGTTGTTATTATTGTGAGTGGGAGGGTGTTATTTTGTGAAACACTTTGTGTCACATTTTATCTGTGTTAGTGCTGTATAACTAAAAATGGATTGATTTTATGCAAATGTATATTTATACAGAAATACAGTATAATCACACAGTATATGAGATAAAAACATGCATGATACAGTATATGGTAAAAAATTAGGGGTGGGAATCACAGTGTATCTCACGATTCAATATGCGATACATGGTCAATGATACCAGTAATATCACATTACTGTGTGATCCTGTGATAATCAATACAGTGCCAGACAATTATAGAGCGATACATCACGATATCTGTCTAAATGAAGAAAAGAAAAAGTCCATTAAAAATTAAAAGTGCAGGATTTATCTATTTATTCACAACACAGAGAACAAAGTGCATCAAGTCTATGTACTGAATGTGGATGGGTCATCCCTTTTTCGTTTTAGCAGCGCTGCCATGAGGAGACACGAAGTAGCGACAACTGGCAATTGAAATTAGCAGGGACCTTAACTTATTAATTAACATATTGATATTTGCCATGGTGTATCAATTATCATATTGCAAGATATCAACAATGCTCAAACTCATTCAGTTTCTAGGTATGAAATAAAGCTAAAACACTTTGGCCATAAAAGCTCAGTGTCACTTGTCCACCAGTTCTGATCAATGCATATTTTATTTTGTAGTTGTGAAGTGTAACAGGACTCAAGAATTCACTCAGTCCATTGTTACATCTATCAATACATTCAGGGCACAGCCCAGTCCATTCAGTACCTCATACAGCCACACTTTAAAAACAGTGAACTATCCCTTTAATGTTTGTCCTGTAGAGTCATGATAATATGTAATGTGTTGTGTGTCAAGAAAATGTGTCTTCTTTGTCTTCTTGTTCATCAGCCAGGGTATTGAATAAACCAACAAGATATATTAATTTTGTGAGGATAAACATTTATTTCCAAAACATTGTAACACAGTGCTTTTCTCCTGTTTTAGGCTAAAATTCAGAAAAAACATGAAGTCTGTCACAGAAATGTGACCAAAAAGAAAAAAAAAAATCCCTTAATCAAATGGTTTAAAGAGTGAGTCCTTAATTTAAGTCAAAGGATTAAAAATACTTTGTTGCCGTATAAGTTTATGTTTAAAAATATGAGGATGTCAGGTTATTTTAAATAATACCACAAGTGTTTGCTCTTGTGGACTATACAAATTATCAGTAATATTAAGATAAATAAAATATATTCAAAGTAGCATAAATAAGATTGCATCAATAGATTATGTACAAAAAAATACAAAAATACTGTATATAAATAGGACATATTGGGTGCATACTAATTCCTAATTACACCTTATGTGTAGTACGTTTTCACCAATATAAAAAAATGGTTTGTAAGTGTTCCTACTTTAAACTTGCATATGACTTTAAACACAAAATTAAAATTTTGAAATGTAATATGTGCAAAAAAATTGTTTTTGTTGCTCCAAAAAGACGTCAGTTATTTTCATCCTTAACTGTGTTCAGTAGAGGGCGCAATGAGACAAAGCTACAGAGGAGATTTTCAATGTTGGGAAGCTGCTTCAGGTTGATAGAGAATGAAATGGGAGACATCATGGACTCTGGTGTCCCTTCATCTTTACGTCACACTGGTTATTAAGCTCCAACCTCCTGCGTCTCAACAGCTCAGACTGCCTCTTTGTTTGGTGTGTGAAGAGACCGGCATGCCGTTCTCATCCACACACCAACACCTGCCACGCTGTTTACCCCGAGATGACCAACACTGCACAAACAGAACAAATCATTGTGATAATATGAGCTCAGTGATCTCTTATCATTCACTGGAGATTCACCTCACTGACTTCTTGCTGTTATTGTTAAACTCACCTGCTTCTTTCTGAAGAAACCTCGCCTGTCACAGTTGGGCATGTAGATATCATGATGCGACTTAAATAAATGGGCATCAAGACCCTGGATCAGTGTGGTCAGCAGTTTACGACATGGAGCCTGTATAATAAGAGATAAACAGAGGTGTAGACGGTGAGTGTCGCCCTGATTTCAGGTCGGTGATGAGCTGTTGCACTGAATCAGATGTGGTGAAGGTTTACCTCATTTGGATCATCACTGGGAGCTGGATCTGTAGGATCAGATGAAGGTGCAAACATTTAGCATTCATCCCTTATTTCGGTTGAACATCTTGAAATGTGTTTGACTGTGAGGTCAGCCACAGGTGGTGGTTGATCACTGCTGTCAAAAAAATGCTTACTTGGGTTTTAAATGCACTGCAGTGCAAACGCATGTGTTTGTTCTGTGCATATTTGTTTAGGTTAAGCAATTTTCTGTACCATTTGTTATTAATAAACTGCTACATTTTATCAGACGGAGGAGTGAAAACAGAAAATTGGCTAAATTAACATCCTACATGATACAGTCAGAATATATCATGTACACTGACTTCTAAAGAACAGCAATGGACATAGAAAAACCCATTCTGGTTGAACCTTAAATAACAGAATAAATAATAACAGAGCCATGAAGAGAATTTGCGGTCATGTATAGCTCCCACTGAGTCATGACAACTTTGTTCATAATAAATTTCAGTACAACCTTTTTTAAATGTAACCTTGTGCAGTATTGAGCAGCTGAAGAAACACATTTCTTTTTGAGATTAACAAATAATCTATAATGATAATCTTATTATACAATACAATTCAGTGCACTGGTTAAAACAGAGTACAGTATATACATGGTTAAAGAATAATGAAAGATAAATAAAAGGTAAATAGCATTACACACACAAACACAGTGCCAGCATATGCCTATAAAATATAAATAAATAGATTATTGCACAGACTGCACTACTGCACCAGTTGTCTGCTGTGAGTTCAGTGTGCTGCTTCAGGATAAAAACTGTTCAACAGGAAGATGAGCTGTCTGTCCGTTTGTCTAAAACCAACAAATAAAGTGTGAGAAGTTGAAAATCCACCACTCCACCTGTAAAAAAGTGACTCGGGTCCCTTCATTCATTCATTTCATCCTGCACTCATGGGCTGCTGCATGTATGAGGCTTACCTCTAACGCTGAGCTGCTCAGTCGGGCTGGCACTGGTGGTGTTGCTGCAGACTCCTCTGCCCTCCAGCAGGGCACGGAGAGGCCTGGCCTCATCCTCTGGAGGTGCACACCGCAGACCGTGGGCGCAGATCTGAGTGTACACCCCACATGCTGCTCCAACAGCCAGAGCGGAGGCATTTGTATCTATCAGTGTCTGACTCGGTGAGGGCTTTGCTTTGCAGGCAGGACATCCTCTGGATGGTGTGGTCAGTGGGCTTGACAGAGCCGTCTGCAGGAGGAGCAGCACCAGGAGGTTCAAATACAGAAGCATCGCACACTGAAAGGTCTCCACTAATAACAAGAGCCCTGTTTCACAATTCTAACTCTGTTCCCTCTTTCCCTACAGCTAATTCCACCAACTGCACTTTGTCTGTGTCAGAATGGCTGTACAATTCCCTCGAGCCAAGACAGAGTGATAATGAGGCTGACAGACAAAACTGGCGGCGGCTTATAAAGAGTCCAAAGTAGCAGGGAAAGGTAAGGGAGGGTACTTGATGGAGAATCTTAGCTTTCTCTCCACACAGTGGAACACACCCCATTTCTGACACACACACAGACAGACACACACACACTTATACACGCTCATACCATTTGTTGTCTGTCATCCCGCAGGATAGTAATGTTTTCTACACTGACATAAATCACATGTGAGCTGTGTATGCTGCTCCATTGCTCTCTCTTTTCCCCGACTCTAAAAGTGTGTCATGTGATCTACTGATTTCACTCTTCAACCTTATTTAATTATAGCTCTTTACCATAAAAAAAATGTTAATGAGGTCAGGCTTTTTTTGAATTTGCCTTGTAATCAGCTTCAGAGGAATCTAATCAAGTATTCAAAGGCAAACATTATACTTTGAAGGCTGCTGTGGTTACCTGACTACTGCAAATTTAGCGTTCAAAACATGCGATATGATTAATGAATATGAGTAAACTCGTCTCCCTTAAGTATACCATTAAAATGTAATTAGGCTTCAGTTTTGAGAACTTATTGAGCAGTTCAGTTAAACTCATTGATCAAAAATATTAAAATGTTCTCATAATACAAGCAAAAACATCAATAGCTTGTTCCATTAAACATTTGGTCACGTCCGCATTTGCTCTTTGTGTTTATGACATTTGGACTTTTCTTTAAATGGCAACCAGTGAACTTTGTTGACAGTGCGCACACACGCTCTGTAACTGCAGGGCCAGAGATTCACATGAATTGACTGACAATGAGAGGCTGAAGGTGTGCCAGTCAAAGCTGGATGACTAATACATGAATAGCCACGGGCAGAAACTCCCACCCTGTAAATTCCACGTGTGAGTCACAGACACATTAAATTAGGAGACAGGATGACAAAATCTGGCAGCTTGTCTTCAAACTTGATATATCATTAATATCCAGCCTGCCACTTCATCTCAGATAAAGCCTGTGAGAAGACACTACGTGAAAACAATCTCACTCTCATGAGTAGGTATAAGAACATCTAATGCAAACACATTCAATTATAGTATTATTCAATAATGTGACTTATTATCACTCACAGCCAGTATATTGTATTAGGTCTGATATTGTTGTTTGCATCGTTGATGGCAACAAGCAAATACATTTCACTTGTACGAGTGAATTTTACTACATGTATTAGAGCTGAAATAATAACATTTAGAAATTAATAAAGAAATTGATTGGCATATTCACCAACAATTATGACATTGGAGTTGATACACATGTATTACTATGTTTATGTTTGTGGACTGTATATCAGAGGGGAAGAATCTGTGGATTCTTTAGTTGTTTCTCCAGTATGGATGGGGCAATATAGAAAATAAACATGCATCATGATGAAAAAGCACTCACTACAAGCTGATAGTGGTACATTTCCATCATTAGGAACATCATGAATTGTTCATATTAGTGCTATCTTTTTAAACATTACAGCATAATGTAATGTTAGGGAACATAATCAAGCCAACATTTAGAACAGCCTCACTTTTGCACTGAAGCAGAACATCAGGTCAGACAGAAAGACATTACATTGTCTTATGTTCATTTGCTGGAGACTTACAGTAACCATAACTATGACTGGCCTAACCCTAACCCTAACCATAACCTTAATTCAACCTTTTACTAACCAAATAAATGTCTTCACCTTAAATGTAATAATTTATGTTATGGGGACTTACTTTTTGTCCCCACATAGAAGACAAGTCCCCATAATGTGACTGTAAACCGATTTAGGTCCCTACAACATGAGCAATACAAACTCGCAACACAACTACCTAACCCTAACCTGTACGCCAACCTTAACCACACCCAATTCTAACTCTAAAACTAAAAACAGGTCTTGACCCTGAAAAGCGCTTTAAAGATATGAGGACCAGCCAAACGTCCTCCTTTGCCAAAATGTCCTCACTCCGTAAGGGTTATACGATTTTTGGTCCTCACAAAGCCACAAATACAAGAACACACACGTTGCTGTATTCACCCTCTTATGTGATTGGCTGAAGGCTGAGAGGACGGGACTTCCGGTAGCGTAGGTTGGACGTCAAATGACAGACTTCACCCCCCAGAACTTGGAAGAAAAAGCGAAGGACAACGCGTCACAAGTTTTAAAACAGTAAGGAATCGACCTAAGACAAAAGGGCTTTTAATAATATGGGCGTAACCCGAGCTTTAATCTTATTTATGTTTGTCTTCTTAGTCAAAATGCGGGGTGAAGTTAAGCCGCTAAAAGCAGCTAGCCGGCCAGTCGAGTCCTGTCTACATGGGAAACGTGGTGCTGCGTTCAATATCGACTCGTAAATGTTACAACTAAAGACGCAATCAAAAGGCGAAAACTCGCTTATTTTATTTACTTAGCATTCATCCGTGTTCTTTATTCACTATGAAATGTATTCAATTGAATTGTGGCCGCTAGCTTGAACCAATATTTTCTTTTCGCCGCCTATGTTTAAAGGGAACTTTTTATGTCAATAGAAACGAAATGTTTATTTTATACATTTGTGATACCACGACTCCTTATCACAGTGTAATGATCGATCCACCATTGAGCCAGTGGGAAAAAATACCCACAAGTAATATAGCCAAGTGTCTAATGATGGATTTCAATTAAATCCATCATTAAACATTATCCTTTGGCAAGTAAAGGTGCGTTCACCTGAGTCACGTGGTGTCACAACCTGACAGAGGAAGAGAAACATAATAGTTGACAAGCAGTAAAATCTTTTACATTATATAACACTGTCATATTTACTTTAATTAAGAGCCCTGCTTTCAGCTTTTGTACTATTACCATATGCAAAATTTTTAAATGCTGTTGCAATTTGATGTCACCATGTTGGTGTCAGTGAAAAACTGTTAAATATATTTTGTTTTTTTTATTTGTAAAAGTTACATTTGATCTTTACCACTTTCGTGTTTTAATTATTTAGATTCAAGATTCAAGAACATTCATGATTCTGTTGTCATGTAGTCCATAACAATGCAATTTTATTACCAGTTTATAACTTGCAGTGCAGAGCCTAAATGCAGATTGGAATGATAGACTGTAACTGTTGCTCAGTAAATAATTATTAAAATTAATAGGTTTTGTGTATTGTTTTTAGTGAAGGATTATTCTTTTATTAGATGGAGTAAAAAAACAAACTGGTCCTGAAAAAATGTATCATATATTGTCACCGGCTTCTGTGATTTATAAAATAGTGATCGGCATTGGCCACAGAAAAAGATATCAGTCAACGTCTTTACTATTCTTTACACAAACCTCCTGCATTAGCACCAAGATCTAACCATTTTGTCTTTGGCCATAACATAGCCCTAGAAAATTTTATCAAAATCTGTCCCTCCAAAATGCCTAACCTCCTTGATGAATGTAATTATTTATTAATTTACTGATAAACTACTTAACCAGTTTCTGACATTTTATGAACTAAACTGTAAAAGACATAAATATGTTCAAGTATTTACTGTAAAAATCCTGCTGTTTGGTTCACCTCAGATTCAGCAGTTCAAGTGAACGTTCTGTCAAACCTGTCAAAAAAAAAAAAAAAAAATTGTATTGGATGTTCTTCTTCTTGTCTTCCTTACCTGATGTGTATGCTGCTGTATCAAAAGAATTTCCCCTCGGGGATGAATAAAAGTACTTCGTATTCGTATTCGTATATGAACAAATTGAACCAAAAAAGTTTCGGACCTTGGCCTTAAGAGTTCTAGCTCTAAAGATGGTATGAATCTTTTGTTTGAGAAAACATTAAAAGTTTAGTTTTTTAGTTATTTAGTTTTCCTCTCTCAAACACCTAGTAAGGTACAGATCGACAACCACTGATTGTAAATCACAAAAAATATGAATCAATGTCTACAACAGTCTAGCTTATCTGTTTTAATGCCTGATTTGATTTGGCAAGTCCAGGTATACTAGTTTGTGTGATGTGATCTGGATGGAGGAAAAACACTGAGATTTTTTTTTTTTTTTTTGCTGGCACAAATAATTAGTTCTACTAATCTGGAAATTGGTTTGAATCAGTGGTGAGTTATTAACTAGTTTGTCATTTAGGTTTCACTTAACTTTCCCCCCCCAGCTGCAAAGTCTGAGTCTGCGGCTAAACTTCATCATTAAACAATTATAGTAATCATCATTGAAGATAGTAATTACTTGCAGACTCATGCTTGTGAGGTCTTCAATGTAGGTATTTAGCTTTGGAATATAAAGACCAGAAATATACAATGCAATGTGTGTTGCCTGTACTCTGAGCTCAAATGATCCAGTCCAAAAAAGCCAGTTCTTATTGAGTGCTACACTTTTTATATTTTTTATTTTTGTACTATTTAAAGCGTTGTTTCTACCTCGTCTGTATTGTGTTTATCTGTTGTTTAGGAACTTGGTGATGCTTATTGGTTTTTGTTGTGCACTGTAGTAATGAGACAAAGTATTCTTATATCTTGAACCTTGGAAGGAACCCATGGGAGGCACCTGACCTTCATAGGGCTACCACAAATATGGGATTTGTGTTCACGCCTTTGGGCAGTGCTCAGTCACTGTCCAGGCCTTTGCTTGTCTTTGGAATGTGGGATTTAGTGTAAATGGAAAAATACAAACACACAAAAGAAAAGTTTGGCCTAAGGGATCAAACCCAATAGTGGTAATCATGTTGAGGTCAGAGATGTTTGCTCTCCCTCTGCTTTTGGCTTTTATGACCGCACTAACATTTAATTGTTCTCGAGTTGTTTATCACGGTTGCTGTGCTCTCTGTGTGCATCAACAATGGAGGCATCGCTGAAGAAAAAAACAGATTTATTAGACTGCATCTTGTGCAAGACAGTTTAACTAATGGATTTTTTTTTGCGTCAAATTCCATTGCCTGAACAATCATCAGATTTATCAGGTACAACTGAGGACGGAATTATTAGCCCCCCTACGTAAATTTAATTGTTTTATAAGTATCTCCCACATGCTCTTAAACAGAGCAAAGAATTTTTAACACAGCTTTTTCAAACATCCTATTTTTATTTTGAAAACTTCTAATATTTGACTTTGCACACAGAAATGAAATCATTCCACAAAATCCAAAAACTACCAGGGTCAAAATTGTAAGCCTCCTTAAGAACTGACCTTTATATTAAGTCATAGCACAAACCACTGTTGTGCAATGATGTGCTTAACTTTGTAATGCTCAAAACATTAAAAATCACCACAAAGTGGGTTATCTGAGGGTTATCAATTTATACACAGAATAAAATCGTCCGTAGGGTTTGAGCTGTCACTTGAGAAAGCATCATGCCAAAACAAATGAAATCATTTTAGACTTTAGAAAAAGGATTGTTGATGCTCACAAAGCAGGAGAAGGGTATACAAAGTTATCACAGCATTTCCAAGTGTCAAGAACTAGAGTGAGAAGCATCATCAAAAATTCAAATTCAAAATTCAAGCCCTGTGATGGACTGGCGACCTGTCCAGGGTGTACCCTGCCTCTCGCCCTATGTCAGCTGGAGTTAGGCACCAGTGCCCCCCACGACCCTCAGTGGATAAAGCGGTAGAAAATGAGTGAGTGAGTGACAATACAGAACAAGCCTGGCAGAGGTAGGAAGAGAAAGATTGACTAAGACTAAGATGTGTCTAAAGACCCCAGAACAGCTGCCAAGACACTAGTTAAGGACTTGGACAAGTCAGGAATTGTAATCTCAAAAAAGACAATTCCAAGAGCTCAGCACAGAAATGGACTGTGGGGTTGCAGACCAAGAAGAACTCCACTTCTGTAGAAGAGACACCTTCAAGCCAGACTGAAGTATGATAAGGACAACCTGGACAAAGATTATCCATACTGGAAGCATGTCCTTTGGTCAGATGAGACCAAACTAGAAATCTTTGTCCACAGAGACATTGCTTATGTTTGGAGAAAGAAGGGAGAGGTGTATAAACCAAAGAACACTGTCCCCACAGTGAAACACGGTGGTGCAAGTATTATGCTGTGGGGATGATTCAGTGCATCTGACTACTTCAGATTTTGAAAGAAAAAGAAGCAGTCAGCAGCAAAACTGGGTCTGGGTCATTGCTTTGTTTTCCAACATGACAATGACCCAAAACGTATGTCACTCCTGGTGAAGAACTACCTCCAGAAGACCAAAGTGAATGTTATTGACTGGCCTGCACAAAGTCCTGACTTAAATTCCATTAAAAATCTTTGGGTTGAACTGAAGACAAAGGTCCATGCCAGAAGGCCATCAAATGTGGAGGAGCTTGAGAGATTTGCCAAAGAAGAATGGGCTGGGATTCCTCAGGAGACGTGTCAGAGACTTGTTGAAAACTATCACAAATGACTGGAGTTCTTATCCAGCAAAAAATGATACACAGTTGACTATTTGCATCAGAGGGACTAATAATTTTGATCCTGGTAGTTTTTGTTTTTTTGTGGAATCATTTCATTTCATTTCTGTGTGCGAAGTCAAATAATGGAAGCATCCAAGATAAAACTAAGATGTTTGAAAAAGTTGTGTTAAGAATTATTTGCTCTGTTTAACAGTGGGAGATACTTCATAGGGGGTTAATAATTTTGTCCTTAAATGTATGAATTAAGAGTGTTAGTATATGATTAATGTTAGCTGTCCTATTTTTAATGGTAATCTCAAACCTTAACAGTTTTTTTTGATTTGTTTCCGTTTTCCTCAGTTTGTAATGATTTTCAGACATGGAAGACATAAACCTTCATTATCGCTTTCTGAACTGGAGGAGGCGGATCCGAGAAATTCGTGAAGTGCGAGCTGTGCGATACAAGGAGCGTCTCAAGAGGATGCTCAGAGATGGTGACATTCTCAGGTAAAGTGTATTAGTAACACAACCACAAGTCCAACTCATTAGTCCTGTGGATGAT
Organism: Brachirus orientalis; assembly: GCA_016785285.1. Lineage (NCBI taxonomy): Eukaryota > Metazoa > Chordata > Actinopteri > Pleuronectiformes > Soleidae > Brachirus > Brachirus orientalis. The sequence goes on from JAFBJR010000060.1 coordinate 3,160,680, forward strand.
TTTTCTCATTTCATTCCCACTTAATACCAGAGTCCTTATCTTGTCTGCTAAACCAGTATCCCGTTTGGTTTGCATCTGACAGAAGCTATTATGATTGTAATATTCTTCTTTCTTCCTTTTGGATCTTTTTGTAGGTATCATGGGAATTCAGATGAAGTCGGCTGTTATGTGGCGGCTAGGCCGTTGTCAAGAAGAAATCGCTACTTTGAAGTAAGTGTTGATGGTTTTCTTATCACATTTGACAAAGAAGTGATGCCAAAAACAAATCATGAAAAGGTCATGGCTATAGTAATGATTTGATGATTTGGTTTTCATGAAAGTTTCCTGGCTTAACTACATCATGAGTTTGGCCCACACTCTGTATCTGAGCTTCAGTCCCTCCTCAAACTGTAACTCTAGCTTCTTCTAACCCGCAGGATTTTCCTTTATGTACCACAATGAAAGTAATCAAGAAGACTGAAGCGGAACAGCCATGCTATATGCAAACAAATGTATAATGATTAGTTGCGTCCCCATTCCCACACTACATATAGTAGTAACATTCTATATGGTTTTTCCCTGGTCACACTGGAACTTTGGAACAATTAAAATGCTGTCAAGTAGCATCTTGGTTAATGTTGACACCCACTTACCCACAATCAATGCACAGAGCAGACGTTACAGTCAGGAGCTTGCAAAAATCTTCCTTTCAGTCATATAAACTGTATATGTATAAGGTGTCCGCTATATAAGCCGTACTTCATCAGTTATTTTCCTCTAAATGGGACCATGAAATACACAACTGACATAATGTGTTACTGAAGAAGAGCTGATACTAGCGATTGAGACCATTAAGGCCATATACACTTGAGGTACACAAGATATATTGATATTATTGTGATTGTCGTTTTAAATATATGCAATTTGACATCCCTACATTCCCTACATACATCCCTACATTCATACATTCAGGGAACATATTCCCTGAATGTATGCAGCACAAGCCCTACTTGCTGCAGGATTTCAGTGTCACATAACCACTACACGACCTACGTCAGCACATGACCACTCGCTGAACACTGTAGTTCAGTTATATTGAATGCTAAAGTTTAAGAAACAGTGTGTCCACTGAATATATAATCTGTAAGCAACAATTAATGACTTAAACAATTCAATTTAAAAAATTTAAAGAATATCGACTAATTAACCGCCAAAATATCAAAAAAAAAAAAAAACTGATATTTTTTCACCACATCATCTAACCCAAATATAGTGGAATGCAACGTAAACAATCTTTTTCTTTGCCATTGTGAAAATGTTTGGCATTGTTTGTATTGGTGACCCTCCATTTTTAATAACCAGAGGTCTCCTTCACTCCTTTAAATCCCTACCTTTTCCAAGCATGTCAGGGAACTACTGTGGCTCTTGTATAACAGAAAGGTGAAAACTCTTTTCCACTCTCCAACTCTTACTGTCATTTTCTCTGTGCCCTTTGGTGGTTTATGCACTGGGATGAGGTGGACAGACAAACTGTTTTAATACTTTGTGTTTTATCTAAAACTTGATATGCACACTGACTTGTCTGTTGTGGCTGCTGTAGCAGCATGGTGTAAAAATGGCAACCTCCACAAACCAATGATCCTGCTGAAAATATTCATTATGAAAACTTCACTATTTTTATCTTAAAGCAATTATACTTATACAAGCATACTAATTGGTAGTATATTCATTTTCTGGCAATAAAACTTCCAAAATGTTACACACTGGACCCTTAACAGCTGCAGCACACACACACACAGACACTGTGGTTGAGTCACAGTGGTGTTTTTTAATCTTTGTGTCTGCAGACTCAGTTTTGTTACACAGAGTTTTCTCATCCTGCCCCTGACAGATTGATTTCACAGAGGAAGTCAACGCTCATTACAAATGTGCCGGTTTATTTATTTTCTTTTTCGTGTTGATGTAGACTCTGAAGTGCACAAACATCTCAGCACAGTGACTATTCCTTATAAGAAGCCATGTTCAAACTTGCATAACACACATCCTGCCTTAGTCTGACGTACAGTGAAACGGTATCTAACACTCTCAACCTTTATACTGATGTGTGTTTGATCCTCATGAGTAATTTTTGTGGGAGTCATGAAGGGGGTAGGGAGGAAGCAATTTACGTAAAATGGACATATGAGCTAATACATGACACTGAAGTGGATACAGCTTGTAGATGTGACGGTGTATTTTACAGGTTATGCACTGAAGTGTTTGGGGGAGGGGGTTTATAGTACGGTACGTATTTCTTCTCAAGAGACCAGGGTTGAGGTCATGGGAAAGAACTTGAAAATTTCCTCCTCCTTGCCCTGGGTTTGCCAGCAGTGCTCCAGTTGCAGCGTGTCCATCTACGGCTCCCCGGGGATGATGTCATAAGTTCAGTATTCAGTTATGATAACAGTGGTGCGGGCCAGCTCGTTGCTTTGGGGGTTTTCACTTTAAACCATCATGTGGTGTACAAAAGTGATACTGTGTAGTTCTAGGTTGGTTTGGAAACTCCGTGAAGTAAAGGAGCTGTGGCAACCCAAAAGCAAAATACACTGTAATGGCATATTAAAATTAAGGGTGGAGCCTGATTTTTCCTGCCATCAAATCTGTAAAACTCATAACAAGGGGGTACATTACAGTCAGTTATTTTGCTCCAGACTGAGTTATCTCATGGCCCTGGTCTCAAAATATAAATTTCTCTAACTACGGTGATCCACCAGCATGTGCACCGCTGCTGCCATAAACTCTGTGTTTTTTTCCAGTACTTAAAAGCATATAAAACCAATATTATTCCCATGGGCCTCTCCTCTTTTTAATGCTTAATAGCCAATGTCATTATGCAACTTATAGAGGCAATGCACACATTTCTCCCTTGTGAACATAAATTGGTGATAATATACACGTATCTGTGACCTGCCTTTTTTTGGACAACATCACAAGAAAATATATTGCATTAAAAAATAAATCTTGTCCTAACTTCTACACAGCCTCCTTCACATTATGTAGAATCACAACTTCATGACTTGTTGCTTTTGGGTGTCTTCTCACTTCAATTGTCTAAAGATATGCCACATAACTGAAAGCCAGAAGCTATAGATATTAATTTTCCTTCTAAATATTTTTGACAAGTCTATATTTTGGTGCTCAAGTCTGCTATTACATCATTTAAAGTGTATAAGTGGACATGCCCAGTTAAAATTTGGTGACATAAATGTTTTACATTGAAAGGTTTTCATTCAAAACCCAAAGAGTTAATTGAAACGGAGGGGAATTTTAACCTTTTCCTGTTTCTTGACCATAAATGTGTCTTGTGTGCGTGCAGGTCACCATTGTGGATACAGGGGTGAGGGGGATGATTGCTGTTGGTTTGGTGCCTCAGCTCTACAAACTGGACCATCAACCGGGCTGGCTTCCAGATTCTGTAGCTTTTCATGCTGATGATGGAAAGTATGTGTCACTGCAGATGTATTTCTGTACAAATGCTGTAGCCAGAGCATGTTCCTATAATACATGTACATGTAAATCTGACAGTATATTTTTATGTATATCATGTAGGTTTCACACAACCCCCACAGAACACTTGTGCATATCAGCCCATATAAGTGGTTTTGATACACTTTATAGATTAAGGAACTGAGAGAAGGGGAGTTTTGTTGATATTAAGACCTCAGTCATATACATTTTTGAAAGAGCACAATCTATGCTCTTGTAATGCTATGGAATGTTTAGTTCTCAGAGATTATGCACTGCTTTCATAAAAAGCATTTTCTCTTTCTCAGAATATAATACTTATAGTCAGATGTTTCAGGAACCCTATGTAGTTTCGTGAAGTTACTCATTTGTGCCAGAATGACCTACTTTACTTTGTTCTATATAGATGTAAATTCATTACAGCACTATAGTACTTCCCCTTGAAAAGGTCACACAGTCCTGGAAACTAATATCACACAAACGCTGTAGGTTTAAAGTGTAATGAAGTTCAGGGTCATTATTTTTTATTCCTTCATTAGAACTTAGACATTTGAGGGTTGAAAGGAAATTACATCAAACCTTAAACCCCTTAGGTCACCAGCCCACTTCAATAATTGAGATTTTTATTTAGAAACCTGGAATTAATCAGTGTGATAACTCTGACTAAGAATTAAATTACACAAAAGTCAAGGTCAAAATATGATGCAGTGCAAACCCCAGATTTTACAAACATAAAAGTATTTTCTTTTCTTCTTCTCATAATTTCCAGCAGGCTTTATACTGAGAAGTCATTGCTGCCCTCCACAGTTTGAAGTACTTCAACACAGTTCAAAGCACAGCATTTTCATATAATGTATTACTTTTTATTATTATTATGCAGTATTGAATACTTTGTGTCCTTTGAAGTTTTTCGGCTAAATCTGAGAATAATCATGATCAGCTTTTCAACCTCTTCAACATATCTTTCTACAGACTGTATAATGGCAACACTGTGGGACAGCAGTTTGGTCCAAAGTGTTGCAGAGGTGACAGAATCGGCTGTGGAATATCTTTTGACTCTGATGATGGTCAACTGTCTGCGTTTTTTACCAAGAATGGTAAAGAAGTAGGTTTTCCAGTGTCCTTGCTTTGTTTTCCACAGAATATATTCAACCAGCTCAGTGTTAAAAATCTTTTTTTCTAGTTTGCTTAACTGTTGTGTATGTGAACCTTTGCTCAGGTCGGCAGTGTAGAAATCCCAGGTTCTCCGGAAGCGCTCTACCCCGCTGTGGGAATGCACTCTTTAGGGGAGGAAGTACTGCTGGATCTGAATGCTGAATGGGGGGTAGAGGAGGATGATGGACAGATGATTGTGGACAGTCATGAAGAGGACTGGAGCCGTCTCCATGATGTCAAGGTGACTGGGATGGTAAGTCCTATTAATTTTTTACTGCATATAACGAAAACATAAAATATAAAAGGTTGTCTCCCTCATAAAAGTTCATGCTGTGTAATGACTGGCATCAGTGGGAGGAAATGAAACATTGCACATGCCAGGTTATTGGACTAGAATACCTCAGAGAGGTTTAATTGAGATTGGCTGCCCACTGACTCCTTGTATCCCTCCATCACTCATGTCAAATTGCTGCTGGCTGTTAAGAGCTGCGTTATGGGTAAAGCTGGTGGCTTGTTTTGCTAAGAACTTGTGTATTAAAAAATCAATCTCTAGTTCTGCTGCATTCATTTTCTTTCATTTCTTTAGAAAAGCAGACCATCTAGATTACTCATATGACTAAACCCTTAGTAAGGACCTCAACTACAGGACCTCTCACGTGTAGGTACTTACTAAGCCTACCTTGAAACTTCTCAGTTGTTTTATGGAAAAAAATGAAAATAAGGAATTATTCATTTCATTGCCTTTCTTTGGATTCAGTGGATCTGTGTCAAATTCAAAACAAAGCTGCGTGCTATCCTGTTTGTAAAGCAGATCTTGATAGCCGATACATATAATCATACACTGTAATTTTTAACTGTTGTTAAACAATTAAAAAAAGATAGAGGTAGAGATTTTTCTGAGGTGGTCATTGATCAGCTCCATCCCTCCATCTGTTTGGATTTCCAAACTTCCTGTGACAGCAGCCCTGCAGTGTTTGTCTGTGTGACTCAGGACTGACACCCACGAAAACCTGCACCAAAAAAAAAAAAAAAAAAGGAATGGGAGGAGATCACTGCTGAGCAGCGCTGAGGCTGGAGCAGATAAAGTGCATGCCACATGCACATTTATTTATCCTTTATTTGTACAAATCTGGCTCTGTCCTGTGTGGAGGCAAGAACCACAAACCACAGTCTGAACTCACTGCTTTTCAACATGTAACATGTGTGCACGTCCTTTGCTATTGCACATACAGGGCTTTTCATTGGGGGAAAAAAACAAAGGTTTTGGGTTAGGTTTAGGATTGAAATGTTGTCATGCAAGTGTGGTAATCACTCTTATTTGTAGGCAATATTAAATTTCAAGTGTTTTAATTAACGGGCACGGCTGTTCGCATATTATTTACTTAGTAATTCACTGTCTCCTTTCATCCACTTCAAGTGTGTGAGTGGTTATTGCTCAGAAATGAATCAATCTGGAGATGTAAAGCTGCAATGTCAGATCTGACTGTTGGATCAACTGTGTGTATACAGCAGCAGCGCAGGGCTAAGCGGGGACAAGATTTTATTCCCAGAAAATGTACAACCACCATATTTTTGAGATGCTTATTTTTGTTTCCTTACTCCAACCTGTTTGTAGCCACTCTGCTTTACGAGCATAGTGTTGCTATTGCCTCATAACATAAAATGAATTCCTTCCTGTGCAGCATTGGAATTTAAAAACTGCAATAAAAAAATGGACAGTTTTTTTTTCTTTTTTTTTTTGGAGTTGACAAGCTTAATCAGCATAGTGTGGACTTTTTGACAGTGGTTCGAATATTGAAGATATTTGTTAATCATGAAAAGTTACACACTGCAGTTTAAAATGTGATATATTTATCAGAATTATGTGGATGTAAATGTGTATCTTACATGTTAAATTGACAATTGTTGGGTTTAAAGTGGTAATTACACACAAATGCTTTTGGTGTAGTTTTGAACCTCCAGACATTTTATAGTGTTGCTGTGAAAGAAAATTTAATCTACTGGGGAAAATTGGCAGCTTGGGCACTCGTTAAATGCTAAAAATCATAGCTGTTTGTTGTGTAATGTATTCATGTTCAGATGGTGATGTTATGATCATCTCACTTTTCTGGTAGTAACTCTGGAGAGTATTCAGTTTTGGCCTTGATCATTCCCCGTGCTGCATCCCATAAATGTTGATGTTTTGCATTTGGTTCCCAGACAGTGTGGTGTCGGACTGATGAAGCCAAACCTTATCCTCTTTCTCTAGAAAGAAAATCTACATGTTGCAGCCCATTTATTCGTCTTATTACCGAACAACTCTAATGGGGTTTTATGTGAATCGAACACGCCCTCTCACCTTGTTGGATTCTTGTCTGTCGTCTTGGGGACGGAGCAGCCATGTCAGTACACAGACCTGACATGCTCTCACTAGCACTGAAATCCAGCACTCTGTTTTTAAGAAGTATCATGTTGTTGACTCATGATTAGTGCACCTAACACGCCTAAATACCCTAAGTCTAATCACCTGTTTGTCTAAAATGCAATAGAATGGAATGGAAGTATAGTTAAAGCCACTTTAGCCTCTGCCTCCTTAGCCTCTGCATTCTGTGAAAGCTTTTTAGAAAATCAAATTGTGAAAACAGTGTATTATGCATAATAAAGGCAAGTGGAACAGAAGCTACTTTGGAAATGGGGCCGGACTTTTGGCTTCTTGCTGTATGGGCCAACAAAGCTACTTGTAGTAAGCCTGTGTAATGTTCCTGAATGTCAGCCACTGTGGCTTCAAGGAAGAGATAATAAAGGGTTTATGTTAAATGGTGAAACAGTAGCATAGTAGAAGGCTCATAAAGACCCCTAACTGACTCAGTAATGTTCTATAAAACATTGCCCAGTTAAAAAAAAAAAATAAATTCACGTACTGTAATATTTTTTGGACCTACCGTAGCCTATGTCATGACCAGGTCAAGGTTCAGCAATGTTATGTTTCCAAAACTAAGATCAGCTGACTGACTAAATGAATTGAAAGATCAGTTTTTTCCAGACATATACCAAGATGACGATGCCAGGATTCATCTTGCCCAGTGTGCGTGAGTGAGTGATTCAGGGAGCATGATGCATCATTTTCACACATGGATTGGCCTTAACCATTAAGAATCTTTTTGAATGTGCGGAAGAAGATCCACCTCTCCCATCACAAGTACAAGATCTTTGTAAAAGAAAAATAATGCAACTGTGGGTAGAGATAAATGCTGTGACATTGTATAAGCTTACCAACAGAATGCCACAGCGAATATGTGGAAGGTAAATGTGTTATTATTGGTGTCTGCCCTTTTTTTTTTTTTTGACCAGGTAATGTATATATTTATCTTACATTAGCTACCATGCATGCACTATCATTAGCTTCCAGTAGGTCATTTGAGTTATTGTTGCGTTTCAGTCATCAAACCAATCTGGTCATTCTTCTTTTCACCTCTTGCATCAACACAAAAAACTGCCACTCACAGGATATATTCTCTTTTTTTAGATAATTCTCATTAAAGCCTAAAGATGGTTGTGTGTAAAAACCCTAGTAGATCAGCAGTCTCTTTGATTTGACTAATACTTTGATTAGTCCGTCTTGCGTTTCCATTCTAATGCTCAATTTGAACTTGACCGTGTCTACATGCCTAAAACCATTGAGTTGCTGCCATTTGATTGGCTACCTTCTAGTGACAGGTGAATGTTAGGCTGGCTGTAGGTGCAATACATGAAGGTAGTGGAGCTGATAGGAGCTGCTGTGGGGTTCATTGTCTGGGTTTTGGTTTTGAAAATCATAAAAAAAAACATAAATACTCTAAATGGGCCTCACTCAACTTAAACACCAAGACTCCTTAGTAAGAAGTCTGTTGAGGATCTCAACACCCATAAAATGAAAAGTAACATTTTTTGTGCCGCATATGAACCGCTCATGCATCCAGTGTGACCTTGGGCTTAATGTCATTAATATAAAAAACATTGATCATTGCATCTTTAATTAAATTTGCTGATTTAAGTTTTAAATTATTATTTTACATGGTATTTTCTGTTCATTACTGAACTTTTTGTGGAATGATTAAATTTGCTGAACACTGTTTTAAATATTTGTACACTCTTAACATGTGTGTGTCTTTTCAGCTGCTGGAGTACGTGGGGAAAGGGAAGAGCATCGTGGACGTGGGCTTGGCTCAGGCCCGTCGGCCTCTTAACACACGTTTCCACTACTATGAGCTGGAAATCACAGATGCTGGAGAGAAGTGTTACATTGCCCTGGGTCTGGCACGCAGGGTGAGGGCCTCCTCGTTTTAGTCATCACCATAATGTCATTGTCATTGAGAGGCCATGTTACTTACAGTAAACACTCAGCGATTATTTGCCGGTAAAGGAAACTTGTCTTTCCCCCGCTGTCACACCTTGTCAGCCCCCTTCCTCCACTGCTCTCACTGTTTCCAGCTTGAGTGATGGATGACCAAAAGAGGAAAAGCTAACAACAAAAAAAAAATATTGTTTCATTTTACCCCAACATCTGATTTTCCATAGAAAGCAGGTTCCAGATGCATGCTAACCTGCCACGTTAACAGTAGAAATGCATTGAGAAGTTAGTTATGAAATGAGATGTCTCGGTTCGCTTCTGTTTTTGCTTACTTTTAACAAATAATTACAAGTATGCAGGAGCTTCTTAGGCCAAGCAATGTAAGGTTGATATCTCACTTAATTTGGCTCAGTTAAGTAGCATCAAATCAGAATGACAGCAAGGGATGATTGATATTTTGACACTAAAGTTTGGTCTGAAAGGCTTGTTGGATGTTCATACATGAGAGACACAATCAGCTGCCTTGGCCTCAGATAAAGTCATCATGAACTCATGCACATCATATTTAATATAAATACAGCAGCGTTATAATTGATAAGGCCACAGTCATCGTGTCATTTAAGTGACAGATCTGAAATGAAGTGTGATTTCGATATGGTATGTTCACTGATCACTGTCAGTCTCATCATGCTGCTGTTTTGCCAGCTGTGACCAATAACTGTGAGATGGGCGGTTAAGTTTTGCCGTCATCCTCAACTTCACTCTCCCCCCTTGACTCCTCCTCCCATCAGTTACTGTGTGTGGGCATGTTGCTCCCTCAGGTTATACCTCTGTGGAGAACAGACGTCTGTCATTTCACTGTTGTTTTCCCAGTATTGTTTTCCTCAGCGTGTCTGTGGTTTTGAACGAACATTATAAATCCATTAACCGGTCATTCCTGAGGTATTGTTCATCCCCCGTCATCTCCTGCAAGACGCATCAGTCTGATGATGGGAAACATAACCTCATAACATTCAAACTAACATTCAAACTAGCATTAGTATCTGCTTTATTGTCTGACATCCATTTCAAGAATCCCTCCTTTCAGTGAAGGCGATTTGACTGATCACTATCTCATTGTGAACTGGACAATCAATATAATATACTTGTGCATCACTCTCTTTGTCTTGATTCACAGGACTACCCAAAAAACAGACATCCAGGTTGGAGCAGAGGGTCAATAGCTTATCACGCGGGTGAGTACTGGCTACAAATGTTGAGGCTGAGGTACTAAGATTCAGTATTGAAATTCTACTCTCCTCTGATTCCCTTTACCAGGGTCATTGGCTTTGTCTTTATGTTATGTACTATCCATGAGTTACGTTTGTGTGATGTCCTGTGTTTATTTTATGGTACACGCCGTAGGACTTACAGATATAATGCAGCCATTATGCTAATTCCAGCATGTTAATATTAATGCTCTCTGCTGATTTGTTGATTATTGTGTGCTGTCCTAATTCAAAATGAACACTGGACGCAAATAAATCTTGTGACATTGCAGAAGCTGATTGAAACAGTGCCACAGCGAATGTGTGCTGTATTTAGAGCTAAAGGAGGTTCAACAAAATATTAGAGGTGGCAACTTTTTTTGGCCAGGCAGTGTATTCATTTCAAATCTAAGATGCACTGAACTCCAATATGAATATGTGAGTCCTGTTCATCAAGGAAGGTAATACAGTTTGGCTTCGGTAGTGGTCCAGTGACATGGATGTTACTGGTGACATTTATTGTTTTTCTAATATAAATATGAATGAAGTAAAAGGAGTCTGAAAATCGAACAGATCCATATAAAATGCAGGACACACTAAACTTAAACATCACATTGTATGTCCTGTCTAGCTAGGGTAATAATAGACTTTAGCATTGTTTGAGTCTGTGGGTGACATGACATGGATGTTATTGTAGAAATGTGCAACTTTTTAAAAACATTATTGTGTTTATATGTTTATTGTGTATATGTTTATTCAAAGAAGCACTAAATCCAAAATATTCATAATATCAAAAAAACAACAGAAAACATCATATTTGTGAGACTACTTGGTGTTCAAGTTGTAAATATGCAAGATTATGGATCCCCTCACTCACTCATCTTCTACCACTTTATCCTCCACATGAGGGTCACAGGGGTCACTGGTGCCTAATCCCAGCTGACACAGGATGAGAGGTGGGGTACACCCTGGACAGATCACCAATCCATCACAGGGCCACACAGAGACAAACAACCGTCCACTCTCACATTCACACCTAAGGGCAATTCAGAGGGTCCAATTGGCCTAATCCCCAAATCTCCATGTTTTTGGCTGTGGGAAAAGCCAAAGAACCCAAGAAAACACACGCACACACGGGGAGAACATGCAAACTCCGAAAGGCAGAAAGAAAGGCCCTTGTTCCAACCAGGTCGCAAACCCAGAGTGCTAACCACTACACCAACCATGTGGCCCCTTTATGGATCCCCCATAAAGGGAATTCAGAAACAGAAGCTATACAGCAAATTTGTGAGTGAAATTTAGCTGTTGAGGTTGGCACTCTTCTTCATTGTTTGTTTTAGAATTGGTCATCATATTTCTGTGTCCTCACAGGCAATATAATATGTGATCTGAGTCACATCAGCTGAAAAATTGGGTATGAGTCACTTCAGCCTGGTAATCTGAACGTAGCCATAAAGCAGTAATGGGTTTCCCCTCTGTTGTTCTTTATAGATGATGGAAAGCTGTTCCAGGGCAGCGGTGTTGGGGATGCATTTGGACCACGCTGCTTTGAAGGGGACATTATGGGCTGCGGCATTATGTTTCCACGTGACTTCAACCCTGATGCTGGAGGTGAACATCTTTCATGCCATCTCTCTTTTTTGGTGCAGCCTCCAAGTGTCTTGTCTTTTTAATCTGTTTGTGGATTCTTTCAGATGACGTTGACGACTGGGACCTCGACGTCCTTCCTAAGCCCTGTGAGGTTCAGAATGACTTGTATGCAAACAATGAAGATGAGGAGTTGGATGAGGGAGAGGATTTGGAAGGGAGGAAGGTCACGGTGAGTTGCTCTTAGAGTCTAGGAATATGAAACTCTTTAAGACTGGTGGCAAATAGTTAAATAATCTCTGTGCTGTCGTCTTGGGTTTGAAAAGGTGTTCTTCACACGAAATGGAAAGGTGGTGGGGCGGAGAGAAGTTCCCTTACCGGTTGGAGGATTCTACCCCACTATTGGCATGATGAGCACTGGGGAGAAGGTCAAAGTGGACCTGCACCCCCTCAGTGGCTGAGCAGAGTGGAGGGAATTAAAAATGGTGAAGTGGTGAAATCAAAGCAAAGGACAAATGATTAAGCTCAGGTACATTTTTGGAGAATGGACAATAAATATTACCTCCATATCTGCAGGCTCTACACTGTTATTAGGACATTCACATCAGTGTAGGTGTTCACTGTGGCTCCCTCAAGCTGTAAGGATTATTTAACGTTCTGGCAGATTTTACTTTATTAAGAGTTATCAAAATAATGTTTGTTAAAGCGGCTGTCGGTGAAATAATTGTGCCAAAATACATATCCCTTTCATTCGGGCTGTCACTTCAGATCTCCTTTTAATCTTGTGGTGATTAACTTTGAAAACCTGTTTGAGTTCAAAATATACAGCTTAGAAGTCTATTAGATCGTCTGAAATTAATTATCACTTGGTCAAGCAGAGGGTGCTGTAAGCACAACTTGGCTTGAGATCCACCCTGAATGGCCTCTTGGCCTGTCGGGAAAATAAGACAGTGACGTTATCACATTGTTTTGTTTCGCTTTGAAAATTGCAGACCTAAACTAAACTGTCCTCGAGTGGACAGTTGTGACAACAAAGCATCTGAGAAGCAGCACGTGGAAGTATTTTAGGGTATACATGTAGACTTCATATATAAATAGATGTAAACAAACCCCCGTTTTGAGGCGTTACCAGTGCCATTTCAGTTGTTGCAATCAGAAATTCTCAGACGTCACCCGCATCCAGGCACCTGTTGGATGACACCAACTGTCAGTCTCACTGGTGTCCGCTAATATGTGCTGTGCTTTGTAGCACAGTGGCAGAGTTGTCTTTCAACTGGAAGGTCGTAGGTTCAATCTATCTGTCACTTAAAGACACTTAACCCCACGTTGCCCATGAGGGCTGTGCCGGCAGTGTGTGAATGGGTACGAAGGATGTGTGATAGAAAATGCACTGCACGTAGATGCACTGGATGAATGTGAGTGTATGGCTAAAAGGCACAACTGTAGTCTAAAGCAGCTGGACCAACTCTGAATCTCACTCACCCATCACCCATCTTTCACACTAACACTTTATCCTCCACACAAGGGTTGGGAGGGACCACACACAGAGACAACCAACCATCCACTCTCACATTCACACCTATGGGCAATTTTGAGTGTCCAATTGGCCTAATCCCCAAATCTGCATGTTTATGGACTGTGGGAGGAAGCCAAAGAACCCGGAAAAACCCACAGACACACAGGGAGAACATGCAGACTCCATACAGAAAGGCCCTTGTTCTGATTGGATCACGAACCCGGGTCTTCCTGCAAAGGCAAGAGTGCTAACCACTACCATTTCTGTATCTTCCATTTAATTTGGTAGTAACTAGTACTGAAGATACTTTGGGGAAATGTATTGGAGTAAGTTTACACATGAGTTGTAAACACACAAACTGGGCTCAGGAGCAGTAGGCAGCAATTATCTATGTCTAGAGAGCAATGTCGGTTGTTGAGGGGCACCTGCCAAGGGATTTCAACCGGTGACTCTTCGGTTACAAGCCCAATTCCCTTACAATTGGCCATAAAAAAAAACGTTGTGAGCGGGGTATGAACCTGCATGGGTTAGGCCCCATTGGATCTCAGATGGGCAGGACAACAAGATCTCGACCTCACATGACTAATAATAAGAGAAGTAACAAACAGTGTCTTCACGTGTTTGTGTGCGTGTGAGTGGGCAGAGGGAAATTTTGAATATCTCTGAAGGAATAGTGTGTCATATAAAACATGTTTGAACTTGATCTTTGGAAAAAGTGACAGCCCTCCTCTCTCCTCTGACAGCTATCACTGATCTAGAGTGTGTGGTCTGTGACGTGGTTCTCTCAGTCTCCGGGGTCAGACAGTAAATCTAGGAGAAGCCTTTCCAGTGTCCTACAACACTTACAAGAACTGCACTAAGAGGAAGTTCGTTCTGCTCGTGAGTTAAGGCTTTTCGTCTGTGAATAAAGGCCCACTGTCACCAAACAGGTTCATGAGGTGATGCAGGGAGGATGGAGGAGATTGCTAATTTGAGCAGCAGCAGACTGGATAGTGTTAACTAACAGCGAGCCAAAAGACGACATCACTGACAGCAGCTTTAAAATTACACATGTGCCTTTAAATCACTTTAAAAGATATGATTTTTCCTTTTTTTTTTTCTCTGTAAAACAAGAGTTTGAGGTTTTTAAGGGTAAAACACTATAATTGAGTAAATGCACTCCGGAAAGTAAAAACAAAAGCCAAAAAGTGTCTTACCAGACTATGTAATTCAGAAAAACAATCAAAAAAGGGTGGCAGCCACAAATAGACTCTGTTTGTTATCAGCAAACATGTAGCACCACTGTCATAGCCTGCAGCCAGACTGTGCTTCTGCCTATCAATGGTGTTTTACTGACACTCAGTGGTGAGAGCGAGGAAATGAGGGGAAAAAGTAAAAGTAAGTTCCAAAGAAATCCATAGTCCACTGAATTAAACCAGCCGATGCTTGTTCTGACATGAAGTCACTGCTGCATAAATATTTGCCAATTTGTCAAAAAAGAATCCAGACCATCTTTTTTTGACTCTTTCATCATTATATTTGAATAGGTCTTTTTAGCAAAAATCACAATTCAAAAGAGCTATTTACAATAATAAGTAGCTTTTTTTCAATCAGGTATGATTTTAATATTTATTTATCATTGAGCAAACACTGATCTGTCATACAGAACATATGTTTGTTGATTTGTGATTTGTGATGGACATCTGAACCTAAAAGAAAGCAAAACCAAACCCATGTCGGAAAAAACCAAACAGTACTGAATAATGCATTGCATGCTCTCTGAATATTAATCCTATCAATAATATGGAAAAAAGCAAACACAAAAAGGAATAAAAGGAAACAATAATTAGTATCACACTCTCAGGACAAGAACAGTTGATGGCTACACACGTTGGTTATAAAGGTCTGAATGTTGGAAGTTCAGTCAAATTATCATATCACATGCCTTGTTTAAGATCTTTCTTTTGTTTTTTGTCAGATTCAGACATTTTTGTTGACCTGTAATGATTTTTGTTGTCTTTGCAAACCTAGTTATTGTTTTTTTTTGTTTGTTTTTAGTCCATTTTGAGTTTCCCCTTTTGTGACATATAACATTTTACACACAACGCTGCTTTGGCATCAGTGCGGGCCACAACTGGTTTCTATGCTGAGCTATCCATATGTGCGTGTGTGTGTTTTATTTCCAAAAACAGTTTATATTTTGCACTTTATTAAATAATGCTCCATTAGTAGGATCCAGTTAGGCGAGGGAAGTGTTCATGTCGCATGTCTGTACACTGTGGGTCACTGAAAATTAAAAATCTTCAGAACTAGATCCAATATTCATATGAATACGGTTCAATTGCATACATGAAATGTCCCAGTTTAGCAAAAAAAAGTTTGTTTTTTTTTTTTTTGATCAGACTGACTGACATTAATCTTAAATCACGTTCAAAACAATTGGGCTCTGTGAGCAGCTCCTGGTCTTGCACAGAATGTTTTGTATGTTTTTGTTTTTTCTCCTTTTCATTCTGCCTCTTTACTGTAAGAAGCAATCAGAAAAAACATGCCAAATATAATTAAAAGAATATTCACATTTATTGCACCTTTGACTCTACTTTCATCAGTTTGATGTATTTAACCAGAAAAAAATGATCAACACAGGTTTTTTTCTTTTAATGCAGGAATGTCGAAGCTCATACTTCATGCTTTTGAGACAATCGTGATTTATTTAATCATTTTGGTTTATTGAGACCGTTGTTGTCAACATCTTTTGTGAGCTCTCCTTAACTACAATAAAATTACTTGCAAATTAACAGTAAGCACTGTATAATACAATATATAGTGTCTTTAGATGATTGTAAAATTGCCCAAATCAGTTTTTTCGAAGATCTTTTATCAATAGAGTGAAAATCTCTCCCTAAATGTGGGTCCTGGTTGTCCATTTCCCAAATCTACATGAATTGCATTTGTGCTTATATGATTTCCTTCATTATCTTCATTATCAATGTGCTTGATATTATAAAATAAGGCAGCAAGCCTCTCCAGTAAACATGTATCATGAAAATGATGTCAATTTTGTAGAAAACTCAATTTCCTTCAAAATAAGTTCATTTTAATAATTCCATTGTGTTAAAATTGAGGTTTTCAACCTGCCAGTAAAAAATATGATTAAAATATCTATTCCAGGGCACATTACAGAGTACAGTGTAAAGCCTTCGTGAAAAATGTACAGCTTGTGTATTTATTTATGTATTAGGTGCTAAGAAAACTCTAAAGGTCAAACAGTAAACCACAAACTGACAGCTGTGTTGTATCTTAACACTAACTGTGCATGTAATAAGGTCTTCAACCATGAGAGAAGAATGTGTACAGAGTGTTTGGATCTTAATCCAGAGCAAACGCATGTGGCTTTGTCCTTTTTATTCAAATTACAATTTGTAGTCAGGGAATACTTAGGGAGTATACAGTACATAATAACATTTTAAAAACAACTCTTTGGTTTACAGTATATGCTCATTATTTGTCCTACGAAGAGCAAAATACACATAATGAGTGTTTTTCTTGATGCAGTCTGCTTGTGTCTGTGATTAGAAAGCACTTATACATACACTTAAGTGATGCTTTGATACCAGCACTGATGAGAAATATAATTATGAGAACATGAGATGCACAAATACACTGATTGACTTTCATCTTCCAGTATAATCAGATTTAAAAAAAAAGCTGTTTTAAAGTATATAATTAAAATGTAAAAAATGTTTTATTTTGTAATTAAAGGCAATCATCAAAACATATTTGCGCACACACACACACACACCTATTACACATTTTTTTTTGCAAAGTGGCATAACTACATTTGTAGGCTACTCATAACCTGAAAAGACTAACGACGGTGAGTGTGCGTGACAGTAAGACACTGACTTGTTCCTATGAGTCAGAGTCGTCCTCATCATAGTAGCGGTTCCTCTTGATTATATCCTCTGCACTTGGCTCCTCGTTATCACTTACTTCTTTCTCCTCCTCCCAGAAGCCCACATCCTGGGAGGTGCGGTTCTGTTTTGGCTGCAAAGGTGGAGAAGGGGAGGGAGAGACATCGGGAGAGATGCTCCTCACAGAGGCCCTCTCTGCTGCCATCTTGTCTGCTGCTGCTGAGACACTTTCTCTCTGTTCTTGTTTGTCTCCGTCCTCCTGCTGCTTGGCCAGAGTGGCCTCGTCCTCTGAGACGGTCCTGCTCTCTTGTGTTGCATCTTTACTTGGTGTTTCAGGCATCACATTTTCTTTCTTCCTCTCCTGCTGCTGCTCTGGTTTATTTTCTTTGGCTGAGTTATCCGATGGGTTTTTCTCCTCAAATGATGCTCTCCATTCCAAAAGGGACTTGAGAGGGCGTCGACGCTCTCTGGGCCCCAGACTGGGTGCAGTGGGGTTGGGGTTAGCTGCGAGAGTGAAAGGCCGACTGCGCTCCTTTAGAGATTGGCTCCTCCTCAGACTCTTCAGTTCAACCCGCTCTGAGCTCTGGAAGGACGATGCTGCCTCGTCGTCTGGGGGCCACTTGGCTTTTCCGGGTCGGATTGAAGCCACTTCCTCCGTAACTGGACTAAGTGCTCCCTTCACAGTGTGGCTCTCATCAGCAGGAGGTGGCCAGGCGATCCTCAGCCTGCGCGTCTCAGCTGGCTTCTCTGTAGATTGTTTCTCGGTGGAGCTGGCATGCGTCTGAGCACGTGTCTCCAGTAAGGCGGCCACGTCTGTAACCTTCAGCTGTGACGATGTTTCCACATTCGGGGTGGACTCTGTGTCTGAGGTATTCTCAGTTGAGCGCATCACTTGTTCCGGTTGCTCTCGTTCTTTGGGCTTTGCCACTTCTTCACCTTCTTCTTCTCCATCTGCTCGAGGTTCCCACAGCTCTTTGTGAGGCCGGTGGCCGAAGCCCTCGTCATAGTTGCCTTTGGTTTTGAACAGTTGATTGAAATGGGGCTTGCAATAGACATTCCCATGCAGAGAGGCAAAGGTCCCAAGGCTAGGAACAGAGAGAAACACATTATTTTGCTTCAGAAGATTATGATATACCCCTGTTACTGCGGTCATCAAATCATGAGATGGCAAATAAGAATGAAAAATGACAAATGCAGGATTGAAGAAAGGGGAAAAAAATAAAACAAAATAACACGTAAGGCCAAAGCAAACCAAAGCAGCAGAAGAGGTAAATGCCTGAGGTCAGTCTGTCTGCATTCAGTGTCTGTGGAGAGCTGCTTGCATGTACACGCCCGCAGTTCAGTTCATACTAATCAAGAGTCCGTGTCAGTCTAGCGTTGCGCTCGTGTACTCAAATCTTGCATTCCGTTCCAGTGGCAGCGATTTCTTGTCAGGACTATGCCCTCTTCTTTATTTACTTGTATTCTTTGAGTGCTGAGTTGTACATGTGTGGTTAAAAATGCACCTCATTGCATAATCTCTATCGTGTTTCCATGGTTACCATCTTATTTGTTGTCTGTTTTGACTAATTAGAGTGTGCTACCTATTGGACTGGAAAGTGTTTTTGCTACAGGGTTAGCATGTGCAAACTATACAGTAGGTGATTTTAGGTGCTCCGGGGTTTTTTCTAAACCGGGGAACAGGGCACTGCGCCCTCCAACTTTTCTTATGTGACCTCTTACCAAAATGCAGATTTATTGTTGGATGTTGTTCGTTACACTTTTTAGTTGGTGTACTACACTGTTACTGTGTTCTTTGCTATTTAAATGGGAAATATTCATTTCCCATTTAGGGGCCCCCTTTTCACCTCAAAATTTTCACTGTAACACAGAAGGCCCCCCTCGCCCTGCTCAGCTGCTCGGCTCCCTTGCACTCCTTTTTTTTTTTTTTTTTTTTTTCCTAGCAAGACCCCCTGGGATCCACACAGACCACTGTGGAAAAAAGGTGGATTATGGACCTTGTGTCACACTGACCCTAGAGGGCATCATGGATGCACAGTTACAAAAAGTACGACTGAGGCCTACAGGGTAAAAATGGACCAACATCTGGGCAGACAATCACAATGGAGGGGAGAGCAGGACAAACACAGGAAGTAAAACTCAACTCAGCAAGGTAGAAACTGGGAAGACACAAAGAAATGTAGGAAAACCCCGTGAAGTCCATGAAAACAACAGAATGTCAAAAACCAAATACACCTGAATCAAAGTGAAAAAATGGGCAAGATTCAGAGGTGAAGACATTGGCAGTGAGAGACCCACCTGAGCCTTGTGTTGCAGAAAGTACATCTGAAGCAGCTTTTGTGGTAGACGTGCTGTTGAGCCATGAGTCTCTCCAAGGGGTAAACAGTCTTCGTACAGGCCACACATGTCTCCCTCACTGGTGGGCAGAACTTCTGAACAGGCACATTAGAAAAGGCACGTTTATCCATAATCAAAGACAGTTTTACTCAATTTCTACTGATGATAAGTGAGTGTCGACTGCTGACTCACCCTGGATGTTTTGGATGACTCGCTGCTCTCACCTAAGATACACATCACATGTAACCCGTACATTTCGGTTGCCATAGTAATACTCTGTATCACAAGTTAAATAGCATATATTAAGTTTATAATAGTATTTCAGTTGTTCACTAAGGCTCACCGTTGCACTCAGGTGCAGGTGTATGTTTGTGAGGTACCGGTGCAGATGTTTTTGGAGCAGACACCTTGGAGGCTTCATTCTGGAGCACAGACAAAAAAGAAAAAAAACAAACCCATGTGTAAACTGGCAGCTACATGATAAACCCGAATGGATTTTCTCTATATACAGTATATCTGGAGTTGGTAGGAAAGAAGAGATAGAAGAAAGGAGACAGACGAAAGAAAACAAAAGCTATAATTGGGTCCATTGTGATGTAAACTTTACTTTTGGTGTGTAAAGGTTTTCACTTAAATCCCTGTCCACAAGACACATTTAGAAAAGTAAACTAGTAATTCTGAGTCTCCGTATTTCTGAGTAAACAGTATAATATGCAGTTGTTAGACCGCAGGTGTAATTTTAACTAATGTGTGAGCATGTTCATGGACAACAAATGGCTTTCGTTTAGAACTGCATTTAAGATAAAAGTTGAGAATAATCATTTACTGGAACAAACTTCATTTACACGTAAGATTGAATGTATGACCTCCCCTCCTGGAATAAATATAAAAAAGCTCATTCTAAGGTCATGCTAAACTATAATTCATACACAAAAAAAACTATTACAAGTTTAATTATATTATATATTTAATTCCTGCCAAAGAAAGAATAATGTCAGCTAAACTGAACACACAGAACCATGAATCTAATGTTTGTGAACTCACAGTCTGTGCGGTGCCCTGTTTCGAAACAGCAGCCTGGTACTTTGCCATCTTCTCCCTCAGTGAAGTCGACTCTAACACTCGGTCAGTCACAGACGGGCCTAAAGGGGTGGAGATGTTCACACTTTGATTCAGCAGCATTTATACTGAATGAAACCACTTCAACGTTTTATTAGTGATCCGTGCTTCCGACATAGTCAGAGTACGAGTTGAGAGTTGATGGCTGTGATACAAAACTTGTGTCCTCTCTCTGCGTGTGCATGAGTGTGTTTCTCTTTACCACTTCGGTGATCCATGTCGTCTGATGACGTACTGCGTAGGATCGTCCTGCTGCCCTGTGACAAAACCGACCAGAGGGTCAATGTTTGGGAGACGATGCTCTCAATACCATTAAGGCCTATAGAGTGTTATACTCCTCCCCTCATTTATTTACCCATTTTATGTCTGTCCCATCCCATCCCTCATCTCTGTCACTACCCTACCTTTTGTATTGGTATGGACGTTACACAATATTTCCCCATGAGGGCAGTGTTGAGTGCCAAGTTGCAAGCATCAACAAACATGGCAACCATTGAAAAGTATATTTTATTGAGCTTGATTTGAAATGATGGTGGAAGGTAAGACTACATACAGCTGGATTTAATCTACACTCTGAAGAACTGGTTACCATTATTAAAACAACCCATGTGCTCTTTGCTGACTAATTGGACTATTGACTCTATAGCTCCCCTGTGATTCCCACTCACATTGCTCCATTTCGTCTGTCATCGTATGCTCTCCTGCGTATCACCTGCATATCTATAACATATAGCTTCTTTAAAACTATATCATTCAGATTAAAGTTGCCACAGCCTGAATTAGAGCTCAACAGGACAGAGAAAAATCATATTTTATATATTTTTGACCAGCATTTTGATTGCAATACAATGTATAATTAGTACAAATTGGCATTTTCCATATTAACTGTAATTTTTAAATGAAAAAGTACATCAAAATATTACATCATATTTTCCTCATCTGAAGGTCAAGATTTGTGGACCAGTAAATTCCTGCAGCACTGCACGATTCAATGTCAAAGGTCATTTTGCGATTTCGATTTTTTTGTGATTAATTCTGCAGCACTAGTCTGAGCGATTTCCCCTGGAAATCAAAGGAATAAAACAAATCATCTGAACTCGCTAAACTAAAAACATCAGCAGTGTGTTGAGGAACATTGGCAGAACATGGGACAGGCAGTGTCTTGGTGGTTATTTTCCACAAGGTCAGACAGGAAAAACTGCTCAGCATTAAATAATAAGTTTAGAGAGAGAGAGAGGAAAAGTAGCAGCAGAGTGAAGTTGATTTTCAATCCAGTCAGTCACTCACTTCATACCTGTTAGTAAGAACTGGACAAACACCAACATGCCTTTGACCTGAAGTCATGAGAATCGTAACTGTTCCATTGCATTTTACTGCAAAAAGGAGCTTCATACATAGAGTATGTGTGTGCATGCCCACGTGTCACCAACACTAATGAATAAACCAGAGAGTTCCTCTTCACAATTACCCAGCACATGCACACACACACCAAAGGAAAATAGTTTTGGCCAGTTAAAACAGCCTATTTCTCTGGGCTGCCTCACTGGAACTGTCAAGTCCCGTTGTGCCTCCATCTTCCTCAGCCAAGTGTTATAAAGCTCAGAGTCTGGCCTGTAAATCTTCACCAGTACATTTTTCACTTTTTTCCTTCCCTGTTGGTGACTTCATGGTGTTAGTCATTCCACTAATACTGCTGCATGACTTGACACATGCACACGCAAAAGAAGAACACTAAACGTAAAGGCCAGAACTGTTAAATACACAGAGTGGCTAATGAAACGTGAGATAAAGACAGTCACTCTTGAGAGGTGATCCTCTGAAGAATGAAAGAGCCGTAGGTCAGGAATGTTCCTGCATTCCTCTGTTGTGGAAGGTGAAGAGTGGAGTGTCTGTTGTTTGGGGCCGAGAAGGATGAAGACACAGAAGAGAGAGAGAGAGAGAGAGAAGTGAGTGGGGGAGAAATGACAAACTGTATGAAGGAAGAATCTCAAAACCCTGCACACCTATGAGCAGAGTCAGTAAGAGCAACTTTGCTGTAGTTGTAGTTGTAGCTGTAGTTCTGCCTAAATGGGACAGTTATAGATATGGTAAAGACCAAATGACTTCACCAATTATTGCTCCCAGGTATGTAGTCATAGGTTTTGTAAATTACAATCTAATCTAATCTCTTTCCTGATCTGCACATTAATGTTGGTTAGGAAAGTTTATACAACATGGATTTGGTGTTTTAAGAGGAGTGCGGAAAATATGACAGCATTTTACAAGGCTGACTAGTACAATAAATCCCACCATCAACATGACTGGATTCAGCTAATGAGAGAAACGGCCCGAGCAAGAATTTAAAAGACTAAAAACTTCTCATTTAAAATAGGATCCAGCATGTAAGAATAAATGACGAGCCACTTGGTGAGACTGCAGAGTGCAACTTCACTCTTCACTTTCCCATGTGTGTCAAGGAACTATACGTTGGCCTTCACATACCTGAAAGGAAGTCATTCTTCTTTGTCTACAGAGCAAGACTCAGCTTCAAAAATGCAAAACACAGGCAGTGGCTGCTTTTTAGACAAAGGTCTTGGTTGTCCAAGACCTTTGTCTAAAAGTACATATTTTAAAGTCATTATACACTTATATAATCACTGTTGAAATGCCTGGTGTACAACCAACAGACAAATTTCATTGTAGTTTCTTAAATAACTATTACAATTATGAATGCACACATTAAAGGAAATTGTCCTTTTTCAAGTGTTTCTCACATGCACAAGAAAACTGAAACTGATGCTCCTAATTGGATAGACATAACAATAGATATATATTTAATGGAAAAGATTACATTCTCTCTTAACCTAAAGATGGATATTTCATATTATTATATTTTATATTATTATTATATTTCATAAGTGCTGGGAAAGATGGGTACAATACATTAAACCTTTGAGACATGGTTTTGTTGTGATAGTCAATTGAATGAACTTATTAATTATTCCTTGTTGTTTATTATTAATTGCGAGCAGCTATTCTGCGATTCCAAATGAGGCATGTATATTAAAATTGAACTGCTGCAAATTTTATTTTGTCCTGGAATAACCATAAGGCCAAAAACCTGCTTTTGGACTGATGTCTTTTTGCAAACTCTTGGCACTAGGTAATTTTTTTCATGTAATGTCAGTGAACAATTTTTCCTAATAAAAAGATAATGTAAGAAGAGACGAAAACTGCTGTTTCTTTAACCATGTCAGTCTTTAACTGCCTTTAACACTATTTACTTACAATGGACACATTTAATAGAACTGCAGGAGTTGAATGGTTTACCTTGCCCATGGCGTCCTCTCCCCTTTCAAACCTCATCTTCAGGTTGTTCAGTGGCACACTGGGTTTTTCATAATAGGCACGGGGGCTGGTTGGAACTTGCTCTTCAAGCTTTTCAGGTATTTTTCTGTTTGTCACTTCATCCCTATCCATCCCTGTGTGTTCTTCGGATGTGGATGCTTGTGGAGCTGCTGAGGACGTTTGGACACGAGTGGCGGTGGATTGTCCTCCCTGAGCAGTCAGCAGGCCAGGGCTCTTGACTAGAGGGGGTTTCTCGCTAATGGACGGGAGCCTGGTGAGGGCTGGCGGTCTACTGTGAGAGCTGCCGTCGTTTAAAGGTGGGCCAGAGGAAGAATTGCCTTCACGATTCGGAGCTTGCTCCCAGCGTTTCTTTAGAGCACTCAGGTTGCTGGACCGCAGGGACGGTGTCGCACTCTCCAAAGCCTGTGAGGACAAAAATAAAAGTTAAAGTTAAACTGAGAGCATGCAAAAACATTCCATAGAAAATTTGAATCATATGACTAAAACTTTATATAGAAATTCTCATCTCCACTTATGAAAGTAGTTCCATTCGACTACATAGTAAAGCATATATTGCACCAAACACACAGCTGAAAGCGGAAGTGTCCAGGTTTGCTACCCTAATTTAACAGCTTTGGAATCGTTGTGATGGTTAAATGGCTTGGGGGGGAAATTGGGGGCCGTCTTCACTCTCCCTACTGTCTGTTAGTGAAAAACCAGCCTTTCAAGATCAGGGCCAAAACCCCCCCCAGGTCTCGCAAAGTCTTGGGTCACGCAAAAAACATTACAGTCATCATGGCAGAGACGAGGTAAAAGAAGCAGAGAAAACTGTTGTCTGACCGAGCAAGGGCCCACATACAAGTAAACATCAGACTGGCTTTTTGTGAATGGCGAGAAATGAAAAACACAGCATGCAAAATGAATAACGACCGGCATGGACATTAAAAAAAATGCACATGACCAGGAGAGGGGAAGGGAGTGGGCAACATTAGCGGTGAGTTTTTACGATAGTGAGGATTAAGTGGTAGACAATGGATGGATGCTCAAGGTGCTGTCGTAAAAATATGTACTCCGAAACTGTAGGGGGCACTCCATAGAGAAAAAGGCAAAAAAGCAGCCAGACATGCAAAGTGCTAAAGTTTGTTACTGGTTTTCTAAAACACTGTTTATCTTATTTGATAAAATCCTCTTCATGTTCCGACAGCTATCAATAAATAAAGTTGTCTGGGAAAACAAAGCTGTCCTCCCAAAAGATCTCTTATTTACTCGGCTTCAAACACTGTGTGTTATTTATTGATGGCTGTCCAGACACGAAGATGATTTCTATGAATAACATTAAAAAGTGATGCCTAAATAAAACGACAAACTTGACCTTTAAGTCCTAATACCAGGAACAATGGACTAAAGGAAATGGCAGAGTCTTCAGTGACAGATTTGGTGAACAGCTGTTCAAAGCTGGTCCAAGAAACAGATGCCTTGCTGGTGCTGCTGATTTGCAACAACTGGCTAAAGACGGAGATTGCATGGCTGAGCATGCGGCCATAGTTTTCAGCCAGGAAAACTTCACTTTGCCCCCCCCAAAAAAAAAGACTGTGGAGGGCTCTGGTCACTACACTATTCATGATGAAACATGATGAGCAGCAGAAGGCAACAACAGGAGGGACAGTGCTGTAGAGTGACCTGCAGGAACTTCCTTAAATCATAAAAGAGGAATGACACGTAAGAGAAAGAGGATCTGGACATTAGAGTAAATCTACGCAAACTAGTCGACTAATAAATCTTTGTAAACGGTTTCTGGGTGGGGTCGGGAAGATTATTACAACCACAATTACTCAAAAAATTCCCACCAAACACATTTTAAATACAAGTTTGAGAGGCAGGAACTAATAAAGCCATTTAGTGACCAAACAAACTTATAACAATGACATAACTTACAAATAAATAACACAAGGCAAAATGACTGAACAAAATAGAAAAAACAAAAATGGACAAAAAAGAGGCACAATTACTGTCTTTGTGGAGAAAGTCCAGGCTGGACAGAGAACTGGACAGAGACGAAGATTGTTCCTTGTTTTGTTTTTTTTAACTAATGCAGACAAAAAAAATCCTCTTTAAGTGAAACCACAGCTAAAATCAAAGGAAAGTGAGAGTCCTTCTCCACAGGTTAGTGAGCTGAGAGACTGTGAGGGCAGTGGCGCTCTCCCAGACAGCAGCGATGCAAACTCTACTTGTAAGAGTTAGCTCAACCTCTTACACCAGGGCAGTGAAAGAGAGAGAGAGAGAGAAAGAGAGAGAATATAACCAGGAAACAGAGCAGGAAATGATACATTCAGGGAAAAGTTAACTCTTTGTTTGCTGCGGTGACTGTGACATTTTTTGACTCTTGAATCAGACAATACTACTAAACACTAAAGCTCCATTGTGTTTTGTCTCAGCCAAGGATCAATCAAAACGAATGACACTAAATATGGAATATAAGACAAGAATATAGGGAAAATACTTATAGAATTTAAGAAACAAACTGATGAGTTTCATTTCTTCTTCTCTACAAATTGTTAAAATTTAGAGGGAGGGCTGAAAGACTGATCAGGGCTGTGTCACCAAAGTCATAATGCACAATAACATAATAAAGCAGCAGCACTAGGATTGGTGGCCGTAAAATTGTGGATTAATCATTTACTAAATTGTGTCAACTATTTTGATAATCAATTATTTGTTTTTGGGGTTTTTTTAAATGTCGAGGTCTGGGAAACACCAATAAACATTTTTCAGCATTTTCTTACATTTTAGGGCCAAACAAATACTCCTATAAATCCTATAAATAATCGACTAATCACCAGAATCAACTGTAATCAATCGATTATGTTAAAAGTGATGATTGAGGTTGGATGAATAAAGATGAATAAAATATTTATCTAATTAATTAGAATATTACTGTCTATTACTCAATGAATCTTTGTTATTATTTAAGAATATGATTCGTTTAGTCTAAACATTTGAAAAAAATAATCATAAACTACTAGAACCTATACTAAAGTCCAAATATCTCCTAATTAATTCGAATTAGGTTTTGAGAAACCATAACTGAGAAATATTTGGTATTTTAACAATATTCTGTAATTTACCTGTTTAACTAATCAAATGAAATCTACTGTCAATTACAGAGGAATTTCACTAAAAACAGGACTTTAACAGACTGGTTTTCAGGGTATATTTTGAATTCTGTTCATTAAATACAGTGCATGCATGTCTCTGTCAATGTCTTTACCAGCCACACACACACACACACACACACGCACGTAAATGATCACAACATTACACACATCCACAGCAACATTACCTCATATTTCTTCATGGTATTATCCGATCAGTAATTCATTTAATCTCAGACCAGGTTTGTTATCAGTCTTTCACACCAACAAAGCAGCTAACATGCAATTGGAGCCACAGAGAACATCGCAAGGGGATTACACTGAAGCGGGATTATGGGTCTGATAGTCTGCCTGCTGCAACAAGTGGCCAATGAGAGGGTCAGCCAGGACAAGACATTTGGTCCCTCTCTCTCCCTCTCTCTCTCTCTCTCTGTGTCTCAACACATAGCAATTAGTTCAGCACCATCAGCAAAGACTGAACAGATTAAACAGAACAAACAACGCAGACACTTCACTTCATCACCTGTTTGCAGGGAGAGACTCATGGTGTATCTTGGATTCACATTTCAGATTTAGGAACCTCAGATCTGTACTTTACCATTTCATAATCACAGAGTTAAAGATGTTTCTGAACTAAAGAGACTGGGAAATTTTATGTTGTTGTTTTTTTTACATCAGAAATACTTACTCCCTTTTTCTTCTCTGAACTGGAAACCTCAGCAGCTCGTTGGTACCTGAAACAAAGGGAAACAACACTGACCTCTAGTGACTCAAAACAAAATGTTTTCTCAAAAAGCAAAACACATTTTTTAGGAAGTTTAAGAATGTACACCATTGGTGGTTTATATTGACCGTCATTCTGACTGATGTTCATATAAACAGTTGCTTCAGTCTCTTCCTGGTTTGGGTTTGCACTTGTCTTTCCTACATAAATGTGACATATTTCTACTTGTAATGTTGCTGGAAATGGATAGAAAAACTGGCCTGGAGCTGAAACAGTTTTCTTCATAGACACTTTGTGAAGTGAAGAGAATTCTGTGGGCCAATAAATGAAATGTGCTTGCACTGATGTAAACATCCTCCTGCCCGCTCCCTATTTATTGAAGATAGGAGCAGTGTGAGCTGTTGAACCTGTAGCTTCATTACGGAGAACAGAAGAAATAATTGTTTTTAGGAACACAATGCAGGTCAATTTTTGGGAATAGAAGAACTAGAAAGGAGCAGAAAGGCAAGTCACAAACACAAGGGAGGAGGGAAATGAAATCTATGGTGCACAGTGAGGAGATGAGCAGAGGAGAAAGGTCTGAGGATGAGCAGCAACACAGGCGTTTGTTTACAGTAGAGGAGGAAGTGAAGCTTTTTCTTCTGCTACTGCTGCTACAGACGCATGTCAGAGTGGTTTATTCTAATTAAGTGCTTGATTCATGTATACGCGTCATTATCAAATGACAGTCAAATGACTTTCCACATCTGTGTAAACAGGAAAGTCATTTCTTATCAGAATAATTCTACATGGATTCAACAACGTTTGCACAGAGGTCGTGCCAAACACAATAGCAATGTCTGGCCTTGCTTTTAGCATTAATATGATAACTGTTTACGGTGAACATTTTTGAAAACCGGGTGTTACTCACTTGGAAAAGCGTTCAGCAATGGCAGTGTTTTTGCCTCGACCACTGACCAGTGATAGCTCCTTGGCAGTGACGCGCAGAGACTGCGTCGCCCAGGACCGACGATTGAATGGACCGCTTTCCATCTCTGCAGCTACCTGAGCACCTGAAAGAAAGACAGGTGTATATACACAGGTGTAAGAGAGGCCTGTTATAACTTTTTTATATGGGGACCCAGTTCTTTAAGATAATACACCACTGTGACCAATTTCAATACACAGTAAATCACAAGAGCCATAATGCCATTGCTTTAACCACCTAAGATAATTTTAATAGGTAAACCTGCCATTTAAAGGATTTTCTTTTCATAAATCAATCACAACTTTATTTTATGCACATAAAACATACACAAGCTAAATAATGTTAAAAAGGAGACAAATAAATGCATTTAAGTGGGGTTAACAGACAGCAGAACATAGCAGGGCCTGCTTGCGTGAAAAGTATTACATCCCAGTCCAATGTACAAGAGGAGAGCACAGCGTCTATTTTTTTGTTTGTATTTTTGTGAACAGAAAATCGCACCTTACTCTGCATCTCACTTCACAGGCAGTAGTTTGGTTAACTTAAGCTGCAGTCTGTTCTTCGACGGGACATTTGTGTTTCATTAACAAAGAAGGAGTTGAGTCATTCTCATGCTAGCTTTCTTTACAGACCAAAGTTTGGCTATTTGAGCCAATTTCTTGTGGATGGCTGCTGAATCATGGATTATTATGGCAGAAACCATAACAGTAGTGGAAAATGAACAAACTTCTCCATGTGGCCCAGAGGTGTACTGCAGCTGTGAGTCTTAAAGCTGTAGTGCATGACTTTAATTTTTGTTTGTTTGTTTTTAAACACTGAGGCAACACTGCCAGTTGTCTTTCAAGTGGAAGGTTGAGGGATTGATTCCCAGCTCCACTAGTATACGTGCCGGTGTGTCAAGACACTTAACCACACATTGCTCCTGAGGGCTGTGATGGCAGTTTGTGTATGGGTATGAAAGATGTGTGATAGAAAATGCACTGCACACAGATGCAGTGTATGAATGGGTGTGAATCTGTGAATGGCAAAACTATAGTGCAGAGCAGCTTTGAGTGGTCATCAAGCACAGTATAATGTAATAATAATCTAATGTTACCTCTGTCTGTCTTGACATAAAACATTTCCTGTGTGCAGCAGAGAAATGTTTCTGGGCAACAGGAGATCCAACCACAATGGTGACAAACAAAATTTCCTGTAACCCATCTGTAGTTCCTGAGCCAGTCTCTGGGAATAACTGCTTTAGACAATAGAGACCACCCAGCTGATAAGCAATAATTACATAGACAATAAATCCCTTGTTTAAATAGGTAAACAAGTCTAACCTCTTTCTACAGTTGGTGCCAGAGTCCAGGTCTGTGTGTGAAGAATACAGTATGTGTCTGCTGCTATCTAAGATCACTGATTTACAACTTTATAAACATGCCCTTCAGTTTATATAGTGTCACCCTCCCACCACCTGACATGACTGCATGCACAAACTATATGTGAACTCATACAGTTATGCATGCAAAGGCACAACATGCCCCAACTTGTGCTGAAGTTTGTGTCGCTTGACTGCAAGATGGAAACACAATCTGTGATTGCGACGCACTGAGCTGAGAGTGAGCACGTTTTCATCATGAGAGGATGACACGCTACGGGCAACGGAGATATCCCATAACATACAGGGAATTGTATTTAATTTCACATCAAAGACTTATTTAAAAAAAAGTCCTACTAAGAGTGTGACTGCACAGAGAGAGATTCTTTTTGGACCATTTGTTTGGGTCCTTAGACAATCATCATTTCTCGCACTATCGCACCGATTACATCATCACTAAGTTGCAGAGCGATACTGGCAACATGCAGTGCAAGGACTTTGGACTGAACTACATTTCAACATAACCCTGATTCTAAAATAAATGGAGTCAAACAAAACAGTATACTTCTGATTGTTTTCCAATTACAAATAGATTTAGATAAATATAATATTAGTTACACATATTTTACATTAACAATCCATAATTATAGACCAACAAAATGTGATTACTCTCACTTACTGTTGGGCGAGGTTTTGAGTTTCAAGACGGGCAAAGGTTAACAAAATGAAGACTGACATTATACTCAACAAAATAATATGAAGGATGATCCGCTGACGGTGTGCTTCTTTATTAGGCTTCTTGTGCTTGACTAACTTAGGGCTAATCACTGTTGCTACAGGTTTTGTAGCCTGACAGGCCAGTTGTGTGTAGTTACAAGTGAATAGGTACCAGCTTTAACCTGATGGACAGTGAGAACATACCTCATTATTACGTTTTGCCTTCCACCCTGTTAATCCTGTCTCAGAATATCAAAGAACCAGAGCCTCTCCCTGCAAGAGCTGCATGAAGATCACCGATGTGTCACAGAGTAAACAAATCACCGCTCCTCGTCTTTTTCATATCCTCAAACCACACACAGTTGAAGAAACTCCTCACAAATAAAACTGATACCCTTCTGGCTTCAAGTATACAAAGAAAAGTAGCTGATGTAACAAGAGCCATCATGACAGAATACATCACACAGCAGAAAATGTAGCTCATTTCAAATGGCTAACAGGGTGGGGCCATAGCATGATTTACCTGTGTGTGAAAACAATCTGAATGCTTTCTTTTGCATGACCTCATTAGGGCAAACTGCAAGTGAACTATCAAAACCTCTCTTCACACAAATGCATGAGGAGCAAATATTGCCCGATTTAAGAGAGACAGGTCACCTGCACTGATTATAAAGAATGAGGCTCCTTGTATCAAAATAAAATAAAAAATCACTGATTTACAAATCACTGATCCGTTTTTAAATGAAGTCCGTATAAAAGCTTTCCTTCCCTTAGTAGTCCAACATAACAGAGGTTTACTTTAAATTATAATTAATTTATTAGATCTTTGTTAATGGAACATCCACCACTTAATCTACAGGTAACATGAGTATTGGGCAAGTAATCAATGAACCCATTTCCTTTTATTGGTGAAATGCTACTTGACATTCATCCGAGAGTGGAAAATCAAATCATTATAGGTGAACTGAAATATGAGTTATTCGAATATGAATAAGCTGAGCCATTAGCTCATTCTCCGTGACTCGTTATCAGCGAAAGGGAGGGTACATATCGACCTTTAACCCTCACTTTCAGTCAAGTTCTCCTTAAGAAGAAGTGAAGTTACCATAACACAGCTGGAAATAAATAAAGAGAAGTCAGCATTGTACATGATGAACCTAAGATGCAAGTGTCATTTAAAAACAATAGCATTTCACCCAACTAAAACTATGATTGAGAATATTCTAAATCTCTACACTAGGGCTATAGATAGCATCATCAGAATTAATAATGCCAACACAAACAGGCCCCTCCTACACAACCTGGGAGAATGACTGAGAGCTCTAAGAAAAGCATAATCATCAGTAGAATTCATTCTTCAGTGAACATTAGACACACAGGTCCAGGGTTTTTCCTGATTCTGATCCAATTAATCCTTGATGATGTGAACCAGAAGCAGCCTCACTTTCTCTAACACACACATATTTTGCTCAAGATTCTAATATTTTGAGAGGACACATTTTTAAATGCTTTTCAGATATCTTTAACACCTGCGTTCATACCAGACAGAAAAATATCAAAACAGTGGCTCTGTTGCACTCACGACTCTCCAATGTCAACAGCATATTTTGGTGAACTGGAATTTGGCTACTCCGCCATCTTATTGTCAATGGGTGTGGGATGTTTTTATATAATCTTGAAGTAGAGACAAATCAAGTTAGCCACCAGACATAAGCAAGTTCACTTTAATAAAATGCAGGACCTTACCTTTTACGCACCTGTTATATCAGTTTTCATTTTCTCTTTCTTATGTTTCTTTTTTATATAGGGGCTTTTTTAATGTCCCTTTCATATTCTTTTCCCAGTTGTTGTTTGATGATCTGTTTGTTTGACTTGCTTCAGAGTTGTTGGCAGCTCAAGTCAAACAGACCATGTGATTTGTGGTAAACTGCTATGCACCATTTACTGTGTACGTAAACCCTGTTTACCCTGAGGTCTTTTAAGGCACAACGTTCGAAAAGTAGTGAGAAGAGTTTGAGCTGGAGAAGCAGAACTGAGCTACTGCAACGCAGAGACATGGAGCTGGAACTGTGGTGAAGAGTGGCGTTCCTGCTGAGGGGCCAACATGTTATTTGAAGAACTTTAATTACAGGTGTATAAGACTGTGAATGATTGGTTGAGAGCGTCAGAGAATTCAATATGCTCTCAAACTATGCCGATATAAAAAAAGGACACGTTTTTCCACAACGTTGCATTTTTGCCTTGAGAGGTGGTTATAAAATACCAAACCGAGCTGGATACAAATTTAGCAGCAGCTACAGTACTTTGTCATCTACTTTCTCCTAAAGGACGTCGAGTTCTTCTTTCACTCACGTGCGTAGTCATAACACTTTAAAAGCAAACAAACACGTTTTTCGCTTTTCAGAAACACCTACGTTTTGAGCAAAAATAGAGAAAGTCCTCCACATATGCTTTCATACCCTTGTTTGAGTCTTGTCTTACCTGTGCGAACTTCCGTTGACTCACTGTTTCAGAGAAACCCCGGAGAGACACCTGACACTGGCTGCTGCTGCTGCTGCTGCTGACACTGCGCAACCGCCCGCCGGTGTATTGTTAAACCTGGAGACGGAGGCGGGGTGAGGGAGCGGAATAGTATGGAGGTGGGTGTCGTGGGAGTTGAAGAGTCCAGTCACGTGACTTCGTGGACCAATGACGTTGGATGGTTACATTACCCCTACCTGAGTGTTTGAGGACTGCCTCCGTGCGTGTGGGCGCTGGTGGGGAGCTTGCGCAACGTTCACCAAAATTCCTGAGAGCAACAGTCGGTGTTGCTCTCTTTTTTTTTTTTAGGCAAAGAGAGAAGGAAAGCGAAATAAAGGAAGGTATAATAAACGGAACAAGACAGGTTTGTTTCATTTGATCCCTAATAAACATATTTAAAATGGAGACTAATTGTACCTCTTAATAATTACAACAATAATAATAAACATACATGATGTGCTATACTTAGTAATGTATGTTGTTTTGTATCAGGCAAAACATACTAAGTTTAATAACAAGGAAGAGGAGGAGAAGAATAATAAACAAGCCTTTATGGGGCCCTAAGCTGATTTTTGATTTTGGGGCCCCTCCTAAAACCTCAGAGTAGCCAGTGCTTGACTATAAACGTAACACTATAGATTGCATTAATTATAGTTGTGTTATTTACATAAAACCATTGGCACTCTTGTTTATTTTTAACCAGCGATTAATTTGCATTTGCATATTCAAAGTGAAGTGTGGTGATACATGAATCAAACCAGTTTAATTACTTTGGTTTTTAGAACAGATGTGCAAATGTACACTAAATGAGCAATCTTCAACTTCAAAAATTAAAATGAAATTATTAATAATTAAAGCTCAACACGTTTTAGATATCTAAAGCTGCTTAGTTTGTGTATGCCTTGGGCCAACTCAGTAAATGCACCATAATTAGTCAGTACTGACAAAATGATCATGGCTGGATCTTTTTTTAATTCTCCTGCTGAAATGAAAGATGCAGCAGATTCAATAAGTGTTGTGGCAAAAGAAGATATTAATTATGACATTATTATTATCATTATTATTAATGGTAGTAGTAGTAGTAGTAGTAGTAAAAAGATAGAGGGCAGCAAATTTCACAACTATAATCCTGACTGTTAATAATGTGAATTTTTAATCTTTTCTGTCTGGCTCAGCAATTCATCTCCGTTTTTCAGTATCATCTGCGACAAACTGAGAGGGGCCAGTGCTACTATAATTTCACACATTAATGAACCATGAAGTGGGAGTTGGTAAATCCATCAATTTCGGAAATTTCATATCAGTCAATATTAATAATTAACGTGATGAATCGTCAGATCAATTAAAGACTGTTTTGCTCAAGAGTGAAACCTGAAGAAACCAATCGATTGTGGTTTTACAATTCTTTATGGACAGACAAGAACAAACATTTTCCATCCATTGTCTTCTGCTTTATCCTCTACATGAGGGTCACGGGGCTGCTGGTGCCAGCTGATATAGGGCGAAAGCCAGGGTACACCCTGGACAGGTCGCCAGTCCATCACAGGGCCAAAATATAGAGACAAACACTCACATCTATGGACAATTGAGACTGTCCAAGTAACACGTGCATGTATTTTTTACACAAGTGGGAAGAAAACATGGAACCTGGAGAAAACCCACACTCACACAGAAAAAGCATGCAAACTCCACACAGAAAAACCTGGATTGGGATACACCCCCTTTGTACTGACATACAGTCAGGTCCATAAATAATGGGACATTGACACAATTCTAATCTTTTTGGCTCTGTACACCACCACAATGGATTTGAAATTAAATGAGAATGAAATAAAACAAGATGTGCTTTAACTGCAGACTTTCAGCTTTAATTCGAGGGTATTTACATCCAAATCAGGTGAACAGTGTAGGAATAACAACAGTTTGTATATGTGCCTCCCACTTTTTAAGGGACTAAAAGTAATGGGACAATTGGCTGCTCCGCTGTTCCATGGCCAGGTGTGTGTTATTCCCTCATTATCCCATTTACACGGAGCAGATAAAAGGTCTAGAGTTCAGGAGTACTTTGAGAAATCATTGTTCCATTAGGCATCAGTAAATTTAATCTGAAAATGTATTATGTACAGAGGAAGCCACATATAAACTATATTTATTTTGGTTCATTTTCAGTAAACTTAACAAAATACAAAGAAAAAAAGTCTGAATCCTCTACAGCAGTAATTCTCAAAATATTTATACCAAGTACCACCTGAGAAAATATCTGGAAGTAAAACCATTACTGTCAACGCTCAAATACAGTGGTGTAAATAGGCCGAGCAAAGTCGGCTACAGACCTTTCCCAGGAGGCAGATTTATTCCTAATATGATAAATGGCTCTCTCATCATCATCATCTTCCTCACATATACTTTAGACACTAGTATAGTAAAATTAGATTAAAATGGAGCGACAAAAAGGGTGACTGTAATTATTATTATTTAATTGTTTGTTATATTCTTTTGTTATTTGTTTAATTTTCTATGCACACTGGTCAAAATTCCTCAGCTCCACTAGGGTCACATATCCTGGTATATAAGCAGAAAAGTATTGATTGCAAGCCCCACCAGAGGAAGCTCTCGTACCACTGGTGGTACATGTACCACAGTTTGAGAACCACGGCTCTATAGTATGTCTTTCTTCTTAGATGTGTGGGGTTTGTCATTCAACAGCTATCCACAATTCTTTATTTTTCAAAAAAAATATTAAAGTTAAGAAATTCAGTCTGAGGTGTCTGCATTTTAATTCTCACTAGTCACAATTCCGGGGGAAATCCATGATGATTACAATGAAATGTTCATTCTGATACGGAAGAATGAAACCACGGGCATCTATCATATTATCCAGGGTAGATATTATATGTTTAAAGCGGGTTTATACAGGCAGATGAAGCTGAGCCTTTTCTTGTAGCTGGGGGAGGCTCTTCTGCTGCTGTGTGGGGGAGTGGGCTACATCCTGTGGCGTTTCCTGTGTTTGTAAACTAGACGCTGCTGAAAACGTCGGAGGAGTGAAGCTAAAGAGGTACGTGTCTTTTTTTAACAAAAACATATCTTCGATGCTTGGTGAATTTTGGCTTAACATTCAACGACCCGCCTTTATAGTAGAGTTGTTTCTGCAACGGAGACCCTGCTACGTGAACGGCAGGACGGGGATTTTACCGAATTACAACAGCGTCAATGTTTTAGCCGCGGCTAGCTAGCTCGCTAACAAACGTTAGCCTAATCATCGAGAAGGAGGGGGAGGCTCTCGCAGCGACGGCCATCACGGATGTCGTTATCGCTCAATCTTGTCTTCAGACAGTAGATGCTAAATATTTGTGATACTTCAATCTGGAAAGGGCTTAACCGGCGTAGTCTGTAAAAAATGCATGCCAGTGTTAAACTACCATGTTACACGTATCCCGGCGGGTCTTTGATGAACACTGTTGTGGTCGAGTGCGCTAGCGAGCAACTAGCTGACGGCTAGCCGATGTTAGCCAGCCTGTTAAACATCAGCAGTGGGTGGGTGGTGGTGCGAAGGCCAGTTTACTCAGAGCTAAAAAAAATTACATACTTGTCATTGAAATACTAATATGCTGGCCATAATGTTTGGCGTTTTATGTAATGATCAACGCAAATGCATTCAGTGAATACAAAACATCTTTGTCGTATGGCCTTTAAATTAGCGTTAGCAAATGTCTATTTTCTTAGCAGAAAAGCTAGCTACCCAACGCTACTGGCGAAGCAGTTTCAGCGTTTTTAAGTGCAGCTCTGCGTCCATCTTGCTATCGTAAACTTTTATGATGGCACACGATCACAACAATCAACTTATACCACAGTTGGTTAAAAGAACAAATTGCAGCGACGCGAGACTTTAAAGTTGGAAAATACTATAATAAGTAAAATAAGTGTGTCAAACCCCATGTCAAATTGCAAAATGGAGTACCAGAGAAGTGTTTGTGCAGACCTTGTGTAGGTTTTACATCCCACGTATACAGTGTCCAATCTCTCAACGGGTTCAAGCGCACTCGTCATATATTTTCATACATTAGCCTATTATTTGAAATGTTTTTCCCATTTTGCTGACCTTGAGGTGCATATAAGAAACGTCAATTTTTTCTCCATTTCAAACCTTTTTCCCCCCAAATTATGAGTAAAATGTTATAAATTGGCATTTGTTTAATACATACACATAGAGTAGAATATAACGTGAGCCAATATAGACAAATTGATTGTATGACTGAGATAGTGTTACATTGAGGCAGAGATTTGGAGCTAATGATCCCTTATTTACAACAGCTACATACATACAGTATCTGTAACATTGAGGATTTTTGTTTTAGTTGGTCCTGGCAAGATTTACACTTGAAACCAAGCTTTTACTGCATATGGATTTTTGACTTTTTGTGTGGTGAAGGTGATGAATTTTATGATTCAGTTATAAAACATGACAAGCTTTAAAAATGTTAATGACTTCAGATGCCCTAGGCTCAACTGGTGTGATTCAGTAGCCTTTCTGCTTTTGCAGAGATTTGTTTGATGGCTGTTTGAGTATAGATCCTTTATACTGCAGTAAGTGCAGAATCTAAGTGCTTTTGCTTTTGTTTGCATGCACATGTTCCCTTTGTGGTTGGAGTCTGCTCTGCAAAATTGTAGGGAAGCCTGTTGTGACAAGGTATGCAATGGGATCTCTATAATGATAGTAATATACTGTAAGGCATTCAGGAATTTCAGTTTGCTTAAATGTTCTAGGTTTGGTATCAAGAAGAAGTATAAACTTATCAGCTAGGAATTTCTGCAACCTTAGTTCACATTATTTTCATCTTATCCAGTGCTTTTGCCTTGAGCAGTGTAGGTGGGTAATTTTACAACCAGAGATAGCACCTTTTAAACTACAAGTTCCAACAAATCACAATAGTGACAATGCAATGTTTTCAATGTTCAAAATTGCCCCAACTGACTGACATTGTATCTAACTAATGTCAATCATTCTGTTTGTAGCTTGAATATTTTTTTCCTTAATATCTCAACACTACAATTAGACACACTACATAAACTGAGCATTAAATGGTACACTAGTGACTATGTCATATTAATAAAAATAAAGGCATGTTGT
Source organism: Brachirus orientalis (assembly GCA_016785285.1). Classification (NCBI taxonomy): domain Eukaryota; kingdom Metazoa; phylum Chordata; class Actinopteri; order Pleuronectiformes; family Soleidae; genus Brachirus; species Brachirus orientalis. The sequence continues at coordinate 3,199,218 of JAFBJR010000060.1, forward strand.
TTGTATCTTTTAATGTAGTGGCTATGCATACTTTGTCAACAGTAAGCTTCTTCCATGGAAAAATCCACTTTACACCCACTTAACATCTGGCTCAAGTCACCAGTTGGATAGGGTGTATTCATCATTAATTCGCAAGTCAAACAACTACAGTGGTAATTGGCTCCAGTAATGAGCCACAACAACAAATAAAAAAGAGGCCAATATTAGTCAGTATATGCATGTTTTTCTAACACAGGCAAACCTGATAAAAAGACAATGGACTCCTTTTCCAATGGAGTTTGCCTCACTGTTTTTCCCGCACTGGTGGCTTATGTGCTATGTCATACACCCTGTAATCAATCAAAGCAGTGAAGCAGAAGTGCAACATATTACAGGAAAAACACAATGTGAGCACTGTCTGGTCATGGTAGTTACAGATTTATATTTTTCTCTTCTATTATATTTCTCTCTTTTGAATTCAGCAGTATTTGAGTGTTACTCAGATGTGATGGATACTAGAAGAAGTAGACAAAAGTGGCACGTAAGCGGGGTTTAGTGTGTCTTTTACCTAACAATTATTGTGATGCAATTTGAAAAAAAAAAACAGGTTATATTGGTGTAAAGTACAATGTGGGTAGGATTTTTAGTTGTGGTTACGGTAGGTATATTGACCTGATTAATGTCAACAAAAAGAGCTTTTGACCTAGTTATGTGAATTGTGAAGAGTATTTGTTATATTTTGTAAAATGTCCATGTGAAAAATGACCCATTAAGTGGAGTTGATGAAATATGCAATGATAAAGTGGGCCAGTAATGCTTTTGTAATTTATTGTTTGTTTCATCCACATCCTCCTCCTTCCTCAGTTTTAATGCTAGATGAGTGAGGTGGGTGTGGCTTCCCACCAGCCCGACCATCCTGACTGACGGATCTCTGGACGACCTTGTCCCCACCCCTGTCCCTGCGCTCACATACACCCCAGCAATGTCACATCTGCCCAGCAGCTCAGTCCGCGACCATATGAAATGGGTTTGTTTTGAGAACACCAAAGTGGTTACAAATAACTGTACTTACAGTCTTGTGTCACTCAGGATGTTGTCGTTGATGACTAGTTTCATAAATGCCATGTGACTGGCAACATTGTCTTAGACGCAGATAGTTTCAAATTGCAGACTGTTTTTAAATGTTTGATGTGCTTGGTAATATGTTCTTTTTTTCTTTTTTATGTATTTGTTTTAGGCGGGGCTGCTTGGTTGCGAAGCTGTCCTCTCCAGTATGGCCCTGATGCAGGCCAGCTCCATGGCTGCACCACCGAAAAAAATGATGGCTCCACTCGGTCACGTACCACAGCAGAGAGAGGGGCCTGACCGTGCTCCCCAGAGCCACATGATCCTCCCCTCTGGAATGAGCTGTCCACCCCTGGTTAGGACACATTTACAAAAAGCAGGGACCATTCTATGCTAAACTTAAAATCTTTAAATAGTGTAAACTCAATTAGTCAGTTGTTGAGGACTTTCTTATGAAGACCCAAATGAAATATTGTACTTCGAAATGGCACTTTTGTAGCAAATTAATTGAATTAGATACGTCATATACTTTTAAGATTATGGACGTATGCCTCACATAGACTTGTTCTTTTTTGAGAACAGCATTATTGCTTGTAAGTGAGTGAGTGCCAAGTGATTTTCCTTCTACATCAGAATTTTTTATAAACAGTTTTAAGTGTTGATTATCTAAAGCAATATCTGACAGTATACAAGACAATTTTTTGAAAATGAGTGACAAAAAATGCACATTTGGTCAGACATCAGACATTTTATATTTTGCTCCAAAAGTAATAAGTATGAAATTAGAAGGTAATGGCGTTTTTCTGGCTGTGTAGCTTATCCGGAAGGAAGGTGAATTCCAAGCTCCACGCCTGCTGGATGAGAAGGAGATGAGGGCCAACGAGGACATGCAGCAGAAAAAAAAGAACAGGAAATCAGTGACGCCCTGCAAAGTGAGAGAACAAGAAGGAAGGGGAGGGAAGGTCAGTTGCTGCGCTTTTTAATAGGGGGTGGGCTTTTTTTTTTAGTTTATTTTTTAATTGTGAAATATTTCTTAAGTTTCTTACATGTTGCGTTGAAGCACTTAACTGCATTCAAGTGCCCATGTCACTGAGCTTTCATGCGTGCACATTTTGTTTGTGTGGGGGTGGGGGGAGGAGTTCAGGGAAGATGTGGAGGGGGTGGAGGATCTCTGGAGAGGAAAGAGGGGGAGGGGAGCAGAGTAAAGTGGAGCACAATAACTGCAGTTGTGTGCATAGCAGGGGGAGCTGTAACATGAGGGCACTGGGCCATTGGAAGACATTGTGGGGTATTCTAATTCAGATGTAAATTTCATGTAGTAAAAGAAGCACAACAAACTTTAGTGTTTTCCCTTTCATACCCTAGACAGAATCGTAATATTTAAATAGACACTAATTCTGAATTTGATGCACGTGTACATGTGTAAACACATAGAAATTTCACAATAGTGTTTTCAGAAAGATAAAATTTAACCTCATTCTGCGCAGTTGGGTGGGTTGTATGTGTAACAAAGTGATTGTTTTGTGGTAAAAATAAAAACCCTACACTATCAAGGTGTTAAGTATAAATGATGAATCCCTCTGCTTTAATGTCCTCTTTAGGGCACAGATGAGAATGGTCCATCATCCAAAGTGCAGAAAAACTTCATTTGTGATCACTGTTATGGAGCATTTAGGAGTGGATACCACCTGAAGAGACACATCCTCATTCATACAGGTATGGTTCATGTGTAGAACAAATTGCATTTACAGTTAAGCCAAATCAGCTTTTAATGCCTGAATACATGGGTCATTTGTTGAAAGAGGTCCTGAGAGTGTGAGTTGGACTGAATCTGCGAGTGTGCAGCAATTGTAAGGTCTTGCAGTGGCCTGCTTGAAAACCTTGTTTGGTAATAGCTTTTGCCTCACAGTTAATTGGTGGTATCTGTGGGGACTTTCACTAAAACTGGTGCTCTTCGGTTTAGGGGAGAAGCCGTATGCTTGTGCCGTATGTGACATGAGGTTTATTCAGCGTTACCACCTGGAGAGACACAGCCTCATTCACACGGGTATGCGTCCTTTAACCGTACCCATACAACACAAATCTGACTACCTGTATCAATGGACAGATGCTCAGGGTTCATTTTGTCTGTGGACAGTAAATTCCAACAAAGCCACCAGCCCAATATACAAAACACAGTATGTGTCTTAAAATTGTTGGTCCCCAAAACAAGAAAAAAGTAACACAAAATAATTTGATGCAGTGTGGTCCAATAGTCCCGAGTCCACTATCAAAAACTCATGGTTTTTAAAATTATTACTACTACTGCTTTTTGGTGCCAGTTCTTGGCCAGTAATAAAACCTTAATATTGGTTGGCACAATTTGTAGAAAAGTTGACACGATTTGAGAATTGAGATTTCTCTTGAGCAGTTGTGTCTGTAGAGAGTGTGCTAAACTCTTAACTGTCAATTCAACATTTTTTGCAAAGCATCTTTCTTCCCGTTATGTTGAACGGCCCATGCCTGTGTTTGACTTTCTCTTACGACTTGTTCCAAGTAAAGTAGGTGTTTCTAAATTTTGGATTATTTGATGTGAAAGCAAATGCTGTTTGCTACATCCACACAACTGTGTGATCAGTAGTAATCTTCATCCATTCTAACATAACACAGGACGTTTCAGGTGCACTGGGTATGCACATGCTGATGTAAAAAAATATTTATTCTGCAGATGTTTGATAACTTTCACAAAAGCAAGAGCAATGATTTTGGGTACAAGACCAACAACGAGAAAATACTAAAATTGACAGGTGGTTTGTGGCCCATTAGAACCAAACAGGTGACATGAACAGAAGTGAATGTGAGTATTGGTGCTTTTCCACTGTACAGTTCCAGTGTGGCTTGACTCTTAAATCTCCAACATTTAACAAGGGCATTTCTAAAATATCAATATTTAATAGAGTCTGGTGTATTTAGTGACAGCACTGCCGAAACCCAACAGTCGTGAGCTACATCACAACCCCTTCTGCTGTATTCTAGTTCAGAAACTGTGCCAGATGGAGTCTGCACTCCATTCATACAGGAAGTATTTAATTAATCTTTTTGATGAACTGACTCTAATGATTCAGTACACAGAAAAGAACTGTTTTGCTTGTCACTAGTGACTTATGAAACAACGTCACGGCAAGGAGCTACTATGGTAATGGAAAAGGATACAAAACAGAGTAGAGTCGTTGTGCCATGCCGAGCCATATTGGAATTGTGTAGTGGAAAAATGCCATAAGTGTGCCATCGTTTGAAAGGGTCTTTGTTTCAACCCATCTAGACTGAAATGCTGCCCAGAGGTTTTCAAATTAAAACTGACACAGCAGTGTTTTTAAATTCTTTGGTTTTTGGGTATATAACTTGCTGGGGTAATGTAGACGGCAGGTGTATCTGGAGCAGATTTTTAATGAGTAATGTGCGTGTAGCTGTTGTGTCCTGTAAAGAAAAGAGCTTGATTCACAAGTATTTAAATGCTGTGATCACTTTTAAGCACATTACACCCAGTTTTACAATGCTGCATGTCCTGCCATACAACAGTTACTATATGCCCTGCCCTGTTTAACAACTTGCAAAGTGTGGTTGGGCGATGGTGTATCGCTTTCTGGTTGTAGTCGCAAGGATACCACATCTGATAGCAAGTGGCATGGTTTCTGTTTTAGCATATTGGCATTTGAGAATCTACATCTACCTACAGTCTTTACTGACTTTTCAGTTTCGGAGCCAGGCTTATCAACAGCCATATTATCAACATGTATTGTTTTTCCAAACAAAATACTGTAGTTTATTACAGTGATGTATTGTGTTTCTACTTACAGAATGAATTTCATTACCAAATAATTGATTGTCAGCACTAGGGCTGAACGAATATCTAATCGCGATTATTTTGACTGAAATTACGATTGCGACATGAGTTGCGATATCAGAGGAAAAGGTAATTTTGATCAATTATTCTCATTTTCATTTGAATAACATTTAAAATGATTACTGTGTGATATTTGTACAGATCTGTGAGAAACAAGGATGTTTTCCTCAGTCAGTAGAATATGGTGTGTATAGGTCAGGACAAAATTTTTATCTAAAATGGTAATTTGACACATTTTTTCAGCTTTAATACATATTGTGCTTCTTGAGATTTGAAAATTGTAGTAGGCCATATTGCGATTTCGATAAAATGTCAGTTAATTGTTCAGCCCTAATCACCACTAAATATAATTTTTATTGCGACATTGCAGAAAAACTAATTATACCAATCACTGTATATTTCTAAGTGAGAGAGCAGAGACTTTTTGATAGTGGACTTAAGAGTGGACTGTAACTTGTGGACCCCAATCAATGTATGTATGTAAAAGCCTCAAAGCACAGGCCACAAACCGTGCAAGATTGATTAAGTTATTTACTGCATGGACATCAAAGGACTATGTTCTTGACTGTAAATATGAACTGAAAAGTGGGGACATTTCTGCATAGTGTAAATATTTGCGTTGCATCCTTTCACAAATTCTTTGTTTTTTCATTGTTGAAGAAGTGTGCACTGAGGGTAAGTCAACTTCCAACCTCGTTTTTCCAAGTCAGTGACTACTGCCCCATTAGTAAACTAATGTTAATTAAATCTATGCTCTATATCCACATATGCATATATTTATTTTAAAATAAGTGGAAATGTGATCAAATATAGAGTGAATAGCTAATAATTTTATGCTCTGTGTGTGTAGGAGTGAAGCCATACGCTTGTTCCATGTGTGACATGAGGTTTTTTCAGCGTTACCACCTGGAACGACACAGACTCACTCATACGGGTATGCGTCCACTTGCCGTACCCAGTTCATGTTAAGGTTTTTACTTCAGTTTGTTTGTTTATATAGTTTATATCTTATTTAATGATGGGAACAGAATAATTAACAGTTCTACAGTTCAAAATCAATAAGCACAAAAACGCCACAAGAAAACATGAAGGTTCCAACCATTCCTTTAGAAGATATTGAAGAAAAATGTGTAAAATTTCAGCTGTAACCTTTTAAATGTTAAGCTTTTTGCTGACCTCGTATGAACGGTCCACTAGATAATGTAACAAACATTAAAAGGACTGTCCAGTGTGGATGGATTACCCCATATTATTGTGTCCTAATAGTGCAATCAGCTTGTAGTATACAAAATACACCAGTTGATAATAAAAGTGTGTGCCCTTTGGAGTGAACTTGCATTTTCTTAAACAAATATTTTTTCACAGATATACTATTTGATCCCAAATATTTATCATTTGTAAAAAAAACAGAAACTATGCAACATGAGGCAACAGCCCCCAGGATTACTGTAGAGTTGGTATCTGTCTCACACAGAATGGCTGGTAATGTAGAATAATTGGCTCTTTTATAAAATATTTAATCTAAATTTTTTCCTGTGGATCCCTCAATGTGCATTATCTCTCCTGTACCATTGCTGCACAACACAAATCACTTAAACTCAACTATTTATTTGAGGCAAACAACTGCAAAATGCTAACAGCAAAATAAATAAATCTTCAACTTTTTTATATTATGTACAAATGTTTCACACTTAGCTTTCATCTTAGTAGTTTTTGTTTTGTAGAGATAAGCTTATAACCTTAGTATATGAGATGTGGGTGGTCGAGTGGGCGAGTGATTATAATTTTAATAATAAAATTTAATGTTAAAAAAAACCACGTAGCTGATTGACTCTGGCCATGGTATAGTATGGGAATAGTCCTTTGATGTCCGCACTTGTTTTACATGCAGACTAATGGCTATGCAACGCTTGTTTCCATGTTGCAATTGTCTGGCTTAAGTAATCATTTCTATCATATTAGTTGAGCAATTTCTTATGCGGATGCTTCAGCTGTAAATTCATGGCAGGAAATCTTTTTAACTTGTGTTTAAAGAATGCTAGAAAACAAGCACACTTATAACACTTGAAGGCAACACACACTTTTTAACTATAAATTGAGTTATTGTGCACAGTATAGACTTTGATGTGGTGGAGAAGAGTGCTTAAGTTTTGGCTTCAGCTGGCCAGTATGATCACTCTGTCTTAAATATTTTGATACTATCTTAATGTAGATGTCTTGTTGTAAACATGCTTATCTTAAATATCTTGTTGCTGCTTTGTTTAATGACACATTCTAGATTATTGAAAGATAAATGCTAAAAGAATTCACCTACAAATAAGAAGAAAAACATGTAACCCCTTTGCATGAAGCTTGATTAGAATGTATAATGCCTACCAGGTTCTAGTGGATTAACACTTATGAATGCTGTGTCCCTTTTTAATGTGAGAGGATCTTCTTAGCTAATCTGTCGCAACTTTGTGTATGTAGGGGTGAAGCCGTACGCTTGCTCCATGTGTGACATGAGGTTCTTCCAACGTTACCATCTGGCAAGACACAGCCTCACTCATACTGGTATGCGTCTGCTTATTCTAGCTCATGAAGTAGTAGTGTTTTAGATGTACCTTAAATTAACTATTCAGTTTTTTCTTGTATAGAATAAAACCACAACGTACACCTAAATCTCAAATTTAATGTAGTTAATGACTACCAGCTTTAAACATCTACATTTAATTATATATGACAATGTATCCAGACATGTATTAGAAGGGTACAATAAAAAACAAACCTAGTCACTGCAATTACATGCTTCCATACTATTGGATCTACACAACAACCCTTGCTGATTGATCTTTTTTATTTTGTACAACTATTATTTTTTAATAATTGCCAAATTAATTAATTATAAAAAAATTAATTTTTAGAAATGTCTTCATCTCTCAGTTGTGGTAATAGTCACCTATCCTTCAAATCAACCATATGTTTCTAAGGCTAATTGTATACTTTGCTCGTAGAACCATTGGTTGATTTAGTCATGGGGTAGATTTGACAGATATGTGTTTTCTTTCTGTTTCTAGTTTATATTTACATACTTTTTGTGTGTGTAGGGGTGAAGCCATACGCTTGCTCCATGTGTGACATGAAATTTTTCCAACGCTACCACTTGGCAAGACACAGCCTCACTCACACGGGTATGGGTTTGCCCTTCTTCGTTACATTAGAGCCCAAATACCCAGTCTACTGTAATTAATCTGTCCCTTGTTTATATGTTGACCTGAGTCTGCTTTTTTTAATATGATCATATTAGCATCAAACCATAATAACGTATGGATGCTGAAGATGGCTTTCCGTTTTGCCTTAACCGTTCAAAGAATCATTTAGGGTTTTTAAAGTGTTACATATAGCACAGTTCTAAAAACCTGAGCTATCATTTTAAAGACACTATTTTGAGCAACATTTTTACCTGAAGTAATACCTTGTTATCAAACACCTTTTTAGCCTTTGCAATACATAATTGCATTCAAAAGCTGTTCTTAGTTCAACAAAACAATTAATTCAAGTCCATTAATCATAGTAGATGGATTACAAAAGTAAAAGTTTTAGTTTAATGTCTAATTAGTACTACTGCTTTTGGCATGTCTGGATACATAATCTAGCTGAGTGTGTCCTTTTCAGTTTATTATGTTGTTTTTACAAAATATTTTGCTCTGTGTGTGCAGGGGTGAAGCCATATGCTTGCTCCATGTGTGACATGAGATTTTTCCAGAGATACCACCTGGCAAGACACACTCTCACTCATACGGGTATAAGTTTTACTTATCCCTCTCAACTGACTGTTTAAGGGTCATATGTATGTATGACTTGTGTGTAGGCAGTTCTTTGACACAAAAGTTCATTTTAAATTGTGCTACTCAGTAGACAAAGGGTTTTCTCCCCTGCTGTACTCACTGCTTTTACTTTAAGAGATAACATGACACATTTCAAGTTTTTTATGCATATACTAGTTGGCAATGAACATACATCAGACTCAACGATCACATAACACTGACAGGTGAATGTAAATTACCTACTGTGTATAGTTCTTAAGAACGCTCTTCTAAAGTTTGGTACTGTATGCATTTAGGGGTGAAGCCATACGCTTGCTCCATGTGTGACATGAGGTTCTTCCAGCGTTACCATTTGGCAAGACACAGTCTCACTCATACTGGTATGCTTGAATTAATTGTTCTATATAAACCTTCCCTTTTTAAAAAAAAAAAAAAAAAATACTTTCCTCTATGTCATTCCACAAGCCATTGCTGCTAAGTTAGCTTCCCTTTTTAAAAAATGTTTAATACTATTTTTAGGCTTTGTTGGAACGCTGTCCACTGAGAAAGTGACTGTCAATTACCTTTTTTCTCATTGACACTGTAATGGTACTACTGCATGTTTATTGTTGAATACTATATTGCACATACATTAAAAGGACTATCAAACTAGACAGTATTTTAATGCAGGCATCAGTAGTCAAAATGTCAAGAAAACAGGGACATGATTTTATGAAATATTTGGCCAGCCTAAATAATAAAAATAAAGAATAACTTGAAAAAAAGCTTGGATGAAAATCCTGAGGAGTTTGCTTGCAAACTGTAAAATATAAGCCCTGTTTTTGTCCTTGACGATGACTCCTGATATCTGCTAGGTCTTTAAGTGTTTTTCGTTTAATGTCATTTGTAACAAAGCCTGCCAAATTGAAAGCATTTCATTGTGTCTTGAATGTAATAATAGTGTTGAAAAACATCTAACATTCTTGTGCTCTGTTTAGGGGTGAAGCCATATGCTTGTACAATGTGTGACATGAGGTTTATACAACGATACCAGCTGGAACGACACAGTCTTACTCATACAGGTATGTCTTCATTGTTTGACCTTTGCGCCTCTCTCTCTCTCTGTCTCTCTGTCTTCACGTTGGTCCAGCATGCGCTCACGTTAATGCTGCTTCAAACTCGAGTTTGTATTGCTTTCTGTCACTGTATTGACAAGTGCTAATAATTCATGTCACATTTACAAGCAGCTTCATACACACATACTGTGCCAAGACTTTGTTTATGAAATGACATGATGACCATAAAACCAAAAACAACACTGTTTGTGTTATTCAGCTGTTAATACATAAAACTGAAAAATAAAACAAAAACAATTTGGTTTTCCATATCTGTGAGCCAAAATATACATGCTGATGTTTTTCTATGTCAGATTTTGTATAAAATCCTGCTTTGACATAATACAGCATAGTTTGAAATATGGCAACTTTTTTGCATCAATAAAATGCAAACAAACACATTATTGAATAAATGAAACAAACCGTTAATGCACATTAAGATAATCATCCCTTTGTTAAAAAAGCATTTTATATGATTTATGATAATTATGTGATTGTCAGAGTAGAAGGTCTAACAAATGCTTAATCTGAAATCATTTTCATCATTAATATCCATTAATATTTTATAAGGAAACATCTGCTGTGTCCACAAACCTGGGTTTAAGTGTGTCAAGGAGGGAGCTGCATGTATGTGAATGGTCACATACCTGCAGCTGTCAAAAAACAGTTTTAAATGAGGCTGATAAAATATTTAATTTTAAATTGAGGCAGAATTTTAGTCATTGTGTCATTTCACATTCAAGGTAATGGTAAGAAAATAGCACGAACCTCTGCTTTGAATATGGTAGTAGTAGTTTTGAGTATATTGGAAGACATTTTTATAACTATATTTTCCCATTTTATTATAGCAAATTTGGAGATAGCAAAGTTATTTTACTGTTTATTCTAAACTAATTTTAGGGCTTTTTTCATTGCTTTACATAAACCTTTGTAAGTAAATCACAAGAGTTGATATGCAAACCAATGTATAATATTAAAGGGGACCTATTATGCCTTTTATGACATTCTCTGTCGTGTTTTATAATGTCATCATTAACTGTGGACCAGTTCTCAATTCTCATACCATTTTCTGCTCTAAGCACAGCTCGTTAAATGCATTGTATACATTTAATAAACTCCAGAATACAAATAACTGACAATGCAGGATTACAATGCAGTTGCTTGGCAACAGCAGACTTAAAACTTCACTAGCTACATTAATGTTAACAGCAGGCAGGTTCCAGTCTGCAATGTAGTGCATTTTAGATAAGGTTAAACCTACCATGATGTCACTTATTGTTAGTATTTACCCAACAGAGGCGTCCTGATGAAATCTTTGTTGCTGAGGATTTCCATGCCTTCTTGTCACATATTACCAATTAAATTTGATTTCGAGCATGTATTGATTGATTTAGGAAATTGTAGTTTTCTGTTGCTTGTATTGGTTGTACTAGTTACATTACAGCTGAACAATTTGCAATTGGAACCTCAGAAGCACTGTGACCACTGCCCACTGTAGGAATCTAAATGGTTCACTAACTTAAAGGAAGTTACCACTAACACAGTCTGAAATATGAGCATAGTAAGTCCCCTTTAATGTGTTGTGCATAGTTGTTTACCAACTGCCTAAAATTGTCTAATATCTGCGATCAGCGTGTTAAAACAAATGTAAACAGATCTATTGCAGAAATTATGTGATCACAAGCACCTATTGGTGTCATTTTAAAAACAACATGCTATTGTGCTTGTTGGAATTTGCCCAAGAGTAATCTTGATTTGCCTTAATTCATCATCTGGACATTTTATAGGTTTTTAGGTTTGAAGATGAGTTAACGTTGCGGTTTACAATTATTTCCTAACTCAAAGTTTTGTCTTCAACCTTTGTCATTTAGTTATTTTTAGTAAGATGTGTAAAAGTCATTTCCAATTGGGATAGTTTTTTGTTTGAAGCATACTGGAATTTCCAGTGTAAACACAGCGCTGATAAGTGCAACCAAACTTTACTAAGCGATTAGTAAAGTTTAGCATCGATCATTTTTGGCAGTTGACTCATTTAATGCTACTTTGGTACTTTGTGTGTATAGGGGTGAAGCCGTACGCTTGCACCATGTGTGACAAGAGGTTTTTTCAGCGCTACCACCTGGCGAGACACAGCCTCACTCATATGGGTATGCGTCTGCCGATCTCAGCCCAGTCACACGATTAGGATGCTGCAATAACTTAATGCCTGATTTTCATATTGCATATCTGTATTCATACGCAGAGTATGATGGATGATGATTGATTTTAAGTGATTATAGCGATTAGATGCAATCATTATCCCATGTGTTGTGTAGATGAATTTTATCACTCCCCTGGGAGTTTTGTAATGTGAAATAATATACTTACTATATTTATCTTAGTATTATAGTTATTGTAGGGTATGACATTGGTTATTAACCACAGATAATCAGTTTAGTACAGATTTGTGTTTTTGGTTTCTTTTTTTTTTTAATACCTGTTACACAGGAGCACAGATTTATTAATTTTCCCTTGGTGGCAGAGACACACAATTAATTTTGTTGATGCTCTGCATTTAGGTGTGAAACCTTATGCTTGCACCATGTGTGACATGAAGTTTTTTCAGCGTTACCACCTGGCAAGACACAGCCTCACTCATACGGGTATGCGTCCGTGCACCGTGCCCATGACATTCAGCGTTAGAAGTCAGTGTGCACATTGAACATTTCATACATGTATAGGGCAAATGTCAAGATACAGTTTTAACTTAACATTCTAGTTGGTATCATCATATGACTACAGCAGGATAATGGTAAATTATTGTGTTTATTTATTTGTGCACTATAATAAAAAGATGTTATTAGAGGATTTGTGTTTTGCATGAATTGGCATTTGTGTGGTTAATAACCAATAGTGTAGATATTCATTTCTAAATTAAAAAAAAAAAAATGAAAAAAAAAAATGAGGCAAAGTAAAATAATATTGCTACTTTGCATTTAGGTGTGAAACCTTATGCTTGCACCATGTGCGACAAGAGGTTTTTTCAGCGCTACCACCTGGCGAGACACAGCCTCACTCATATGGGTATGCGTCCGCTCACCTTACCCATGTCACAGAAATGAGAATTGTACTTTCGTTATGTTAGACACAGTGTCAGACATATACAATAATTACAAAATATGTTTAAAAGTGACCATTTGAACAGGTTCTTAATCAAATTCTCCTACATAAAGCCAAAGCAATACATGTAAATAAATACAAGATTGCAACATCATCAGCTCATGAGATGTGTATGTGGGAATTGGTTTACATGTATGGATGTATTCTTTATTGGTTTCTGAGAAAAGTAAACTACAAATGAGCTTTCATTTCTTAAGAAAAGGAAAGTGGTTAACAGCCCATCAATTCCTAATAGTTGTATAGTTGTTGAATATATTGCTTTTTTTTAAGCACAAAAATAAATAATAATACCTCAATGCTCTGCGTTTAGGTGTGAAACCTTTTGCTTGTACCATGTGTGACATGAGGTTTGTTCAGCGTTACCACCTGGCGAGACACAGCCTCACTCATACGGGTATGCGTCATTGCACCTGCCCCTGTCACATTTTATAGATCATTATTACATAGTGCTTTATTCTTCCACTATTAATGCTCAGTTTCAACCCCAACATTAAATTATGCAGACAAAATACTCTCATATAAATTCCTTTCACTTTTATTCCAAGTAGTTAAACATAATAATGGCAGTTGATATCCCTAAAACTCCAATGACCTCCCAAAGAATTAACTAATTAAAAAGCAGCAGCACAGGCTCATTTGGTTTCTTCTTTTGCTTTGAAACTCATGTCACAACTTTTTTGTCACTACAATTAATGTAATTTTTAAAAAAATGTGAAAAGTGTAACACTGACCCATCTTCTGTAGGCACAACAATTAATGGCATTTAAAGAAATAGATCAGGATTTCTGAATTGTGGGTCCTACGATCTACTAACACATAGTCAGTGCTGACCTCTCTGTGTGTGAAAATGTGGCCACCAGTGGGGATAAACAAATTTTAGCCACTTCAGCCTCACCTAGTAAAATCTTCACCTGCTTTATGTTACTGTTAGACAGGCTTTTCTGGCTGCAAACTTACATGTTTTAACCAATCACTCTACCACGCCAAAGTCCATGTTGAAAATCAGTGTTTTTTAGCTTGCAGGGACACATGAGCTGCTAGTCTACTGCTGCCTCCAGTTTGTGTCACTTTAGGTGTGTTTCACTATTTATGTAAAATATTAATAATCAAGTGAGCCCATTGTTTGGTGGACAAAATCAGTTTTTCATCAGCAGCCATGCATTCAGTGAGTGTGACTGTCTGATGCTGGTTCTTGGCTGCATGCACGGGAAGTCTGAGCTGACTTTGTGTCAGTACCTTAAGCAGACACACTTTAGAAAACCTGAATTATCCTTTTAATTGCTTTTACTGATTGAAATTATTCCGTTAAGACACAGATTAAGAGTATTTGTATAGATTTTACTGTGATTGTTATTGCTCAGGCTAATAATTTTAATTTTAAGTGATGAAGCTAAAGTAGTCAGTAGTAGAGCTGTATTTGATAATTTAATCTTATTAAACACCTTTTGTTTTTTTTTGCATGAATTGGCACTTGTGGTTAATAACCAATAGCTCAGGTATATATATGATTTAAAAACTGGAACGTGAGGCCAAGTAATTCATTGGTACTTTGCATTTAGGTGTGAAACCTTATGCTTGCACCATGTGTGACAAGAGGTTTTTTCAGCGCTACCACCTGGCGAGACACAGCCTCACTCATATGGGTATGAGTCCGCCCACCTTACCCATATCACTGAAATAAGAGTGTACTTGCATTCTTTTAGACACAGTGTCATCAGTCTGTGGCTATTTTAAAACTTCTGTAGAAGTAGCCAGCATGTTTTCTTAGATTATCATCAATCACTTAATGCTTTTAATTTCAACATTCAAGTCTTAAAATATAAATACAAGACTGTGACATCATCAGCTCATGTGATGTGTTAAGTTGTGGATATGAAATCACAGTTTAATGAATTACTGATTGGATTTGAATAAAAAAAAAAATCGACATTTAGAACTGCACCCAAATGACAAGTGGTTAACAACCCATCAATTGTAAATAGAGTTTAACGTACATTACTGATTGATGGATTGTGAAACAGAAAACGAAAAGTCCTGAAAGTAATATATTGATGCTCTGCGTTTAGGTGTGAAACCTTTTGCTTGTACCATATGTGACATGAGGTTTGTTCAGCGTTACCACCTGGCAAGACACAGCCTCACTCATACGGGTATGGGTCCGTGCACCGTGCCCTTCTCACATGATGCAGATTAACATTTAACCTTAATGGTGCTCATATGAGGGATATGCTTTTTTTAAAAAAAAAACAAACAAAAACACATTTTCTGTAGGTACCCAAGTTAGTACAGTGATCAGTACTCTTCCTTTCACTTATTTATGTAACTTGTACTTGGCACCAACAAACTTCATTGTCCTCCAGTAGCGTTGGCAGATAGTCTGAGCCTCTTGAAGCCACTCTTAAGCTCATGAGTTTTATTTCACAGTAACCAGGAACCAAGTTTGAGGCAGTAAATTGGCCCTTGTTTATGACACCCTTTGGCTTAGGGTAAAAGATTGTTTAGCTTTTTTTGGCACGTTTCCATTATACAGTTCTACCACAGTTCAGCATGGTATGGCTCGACTCTACTTGGTTAGGTAACAGACACATCATTTTCCATTACTTTGTAGTACCTCCTCAACGTGGGCTAGCCATGGTGGCATAACATGGCTGCAAAAAAACTGCTGTGATGTTGTTTAACACGCAACACAAACACATAAGCTAGTGATGAGCAAAACTATTCTTAGACTCCTTCTTACACAATCACTTAACTAAAATACGTCTGAAAAGGCTGTGATGGGGCTCCTCTGTTAAAAACTGATTTTAGAATTTTAGATTTTGTTGTTTAATTTTGGAGATTAACACATGCTTTAAGGATGTTTAAATCTTTATAACCGATCTACAATGTTCGCTTTGATTCCTGTGTCAGATGTCTCACTCATGACTCTGCCTGTGACGACACTCACTGCCAATCAGTAGCTGGCCACGCCCCATTTAGTATCGGTTCAGTTCGCTTGGAACCTTGGAGCAGTTACTACCCTGTACCAGGCACTCTCCATAATGGAAAAGCAAAAGCAAGTAGTGTTGAGCTGTGCCGCGCCAAGCTGTGCTGGAACTAAACAGTGGAAAAGTTCCATTAGTCTGAGCGGAATGATAGTATGTATTATGGACCATAATTGCCAAGTGCAACTGGTATCAGCTCCAGTTGTACTTGGAAATTCTGGTGCTTACTATGTTTTACTTGCAAACATTGGCACAATTTTAGTTAGTACAAAAAGTCAACTTAAACCCAGTTTGAGTTGAGTCATTCTTCAAATTATGTAAATCATGTGAAAGCGTCTTTTTGACCAACATATTAAAAGTAGATTGCAGCTTAGGACATTTTTAAAACTTAAGCTATTTTTTTCAAAACAAATTACCAATTTGTTTCGTTTTTTTGTGGCGTAAATAGAGGCAAGACAGCTCAGAGGTGAGAGAATGCTGAATTAGTGTAGCATTTGTTTGCTGTGTTAAATGAGATTCTTGCAGATTTTTCAGGCCAACCATATAGTGATTTAAATGTTTACATCTCACCCAGCATATATAACTGTTCCCGGACCTTTTTGTAGCCAGACATGTTTGACTCCATATTATTTTGAGGAAATTTAACTCGGGTGTCTGTCTAGTTGCATGTCAAAAACATTTTATATAACATATATATTTATTTATTTTAAAAAATTGCACATCTCATATGCGTAGTGTTAGATTGAGTTTTAAGTTGTATGTATTGCACATGTGGGTGGTAGGGCTAATATATTGCTCTGTGTGTGTAGGGGTGAAGCCGTATGCTTGTTCCATGTGTGACATGAGGTTTATTCAGCGTAACCACCTGGAGAGACACAGCCTCACTCATACGGGTATGCGTTCCTTCACCGTACCCTTGAACTGAGAGGCTCTGGCGCTTGCAGCAGAACGGGGTCACAACAAACTCGAGTTTGGGTTGTCAAATTCTTTGATGGGATGTTTAACCAGCCTCAGAATACATGCCCCAGTTTTTTTTGGGGCCCTCTATGTTGCGTAGATCTGGGCCATGAAAACAAGAAATTCCACTCTGATCTACACATAATGAGTTGATGACGAGGCCTTTTAGAATATTCATTTTTTTGAGACTAAAAACTGACAGGGCAGTGTTTTCCAACCTTTTCTGAGCGTTGGAAACATATTCCGTGATGAAAGATTAGCTAGTGTAAATGTTGCACTCCTGTTTGGTACGAGACACTAAAATTGATGCATTGACTGTTTATCTGTCTGCTCTTGTAGGAGAGAAGCCATTTGCTTGTGACATGTGCGATATGAGGTTTATCCAGCGCTACCACCTTGAGAGACACAAGCGTGTCCATAGTGGGGAGAAGCCTTACCAGTGTGAACGGTGCCAGCAGGTATGTATGCGGGGACGCAAAAGCTGTGTCCACAGAGTGGAATGGATCGGTTTGGTACAGTACTGTACATACAACTCCAACTCCCAAAAAATTGGAATGCTGTGTAAATAACAGAATGCAATGATTTGCAAATCTCATAAACTTGTATTTAATTCCCAATAGAACATAAACAACAGATGTGGAAACTTACCATTTCATGAAAAATATTCGCTCATTTTGAACTTGAAGGCAGCAACACATCTCCCCCAGCAAGCCCCAACTTTTCCATTCTTTGGCACCCTTCCCTTGAGGTACAAGAGTAAAATGGTACGGTATGGTCAGGGTGGAGATGGACTGGCTCCGTCCACAACAGTCAGCCACTTGGGTGACGGACAAATATTACTGCCTTGCGATCAATGTAAATATCCTATGGAAGTCCAAACGCCCACAGTCTGTTCTCAGCATAAGAAGCTTCTAGATGTCCTCCATTTTGGTCTGTTGTTGTTGATGCTCTGTATCTCACTGGCGTGGCCATCTGGCCTAGGTAAAGGTACTGGCTTAGCCATTCCAAATCATACCATACTGTACCAAAACCGAACTGTACCATGATTGAAACAGCAAAAGCAAATTCACCCTTAATATTACATAAACGAGGTACAAAAAATGTCACAGGAGAAAGAGTTTTCTTTTTAAATCACTATACTTGTTGCGCCAATGCTCAGGTTCTCCTGTAACTCTGATGAAGAAGGTCACATCCTTGAGCCTCCAAATAGGTCGATGATTTTTATGTCGTGTCAAATTGTGATTGGTCTGATGTGTATCAGTCAGAAAAAGATTGAAAAATAAAAGCCATAATATCACATAATAAAATTTCATCACTGATGTGAAGTTAAAAAAAACATTACTGTGCAAAAAATGTAGTCACTATGCATACATATGCTTAAAATGTGTAATAGAAGGCTTTATTTCTTTTGTTTTTATCGCAGACATGACATAACTGCTACTTGGTGTTGATACTATTTTAATTCCACATTTTTTGGAACCACTAACCATGTTCAATTTGTTTCAAAGAACTTTTCTCGGACAGACCGGCTTTTGCGGCATCGGCGGTTGTGCCAGGGTCGCAATGTAGCCAAAGTAGAGAACCAGCCATGCTGCGAACCACGTCCATATCCCCAAGAACCTCCACCGGCACCCCCAACCTGGAGCCCCCTGCATCCCCCATCAGGTCGGCTGGCGGTCTGACATTCCACCTGCCCTTCATCCACAACGTTGCTAGAGAAGGGACAAGCCACAGGGTTTCTTCTTCCTCTTCTTCACAGCTCTGTGCTCAGTGGCGCCACACTTTAGCACAGGCTGATATTGCAGCTCCAGTCATGGGATTCCTAATGACTGAGGGACATATGTGTTTTTGTTGATTTTTTTTATTTTTTATTTTGTTGTCATTTTTCTTTTCTTTCCCTTTTTTCTTTCTTTTTTTTTTTAAAGGCAAGACGTTTCTGTGATGAACAGTGGTCCTGTTTTGTACTTAATCTATTTGATTTTTGCAAAAAGAAAAGTTTTTATTATTGTTAAAATATCTACATTTGGTGGTACTCGGGAAGGGCAGTGGTTTTTGTTTATCCCAACATGTTAGCAACAAACTGGGATAAAGGGATGAGGAAAAACTATTTCAACTTCTTTCTTTGGTTTCCTTGTGCGGCCCATTTTGATGCCAAAGGATTGGCACTTAGGTCATAATGAATTAAACTGAACTTTCCTTTAAGGTGAACTAATGAAACCATTACGGTGACATCTCATGTGGACCAGATCTTATTTTCCTTTGCAACTTAACGTGGCTATAAGCATTTAGACACTTCGCTGAAAGCAACGCCTGGTCTAAATGTGACTCAAACAACAAGGTTTCCTTGACCTCATCATCAGAGAAGGTGCGGTTTTGTTGATTATTTGTGTAAATAATTGAGAATGTTTATTATTTCACTAAGGGACTTGAGTGGTGATTGTTTTATGCACAAAATGGGCCAAAAAGAAACTGATATTGAATATAGATCAGACAAAGCCTGTCTAAGTAAAATCCTTGGGAAACCCGAGGAACATGAGCATGTTTTAGGATCAGACAGTGTTTCATAACTCTATAGCAGGAATTCCAGTGATAAAGAGGAGCAACTTCCAGTTGAATAGTCGTCACATATGAAGGGTCGGGTCACAGGAGATTCACCGGTGTACCCTGGGTTCTGCTGTTCATGACAAAGTAATGACTTTGGGACATGGCACCAGATGGCAGCCCTAGCAAGTCTTGAGTTGTACTATACATACTGCTGTGTATATTTTCAGTACATATAGTGCTCAGCAGAAAACGTCTTCAGCTCTGTCCATAGATCCTGATAGTGCAGGCTGGCCACTTCAAGTCCCATTATGTTGTTTGTACAGTTTTTCACATTGTGAGATTTAGTGGGGGTTTACAAAATCTTGTGGCCTTGGTGTGTTTTTTTTCCCCTTTTCATTTGCCTTTTTCCTAACAGTTAGTTATTGTGGATCAGATGTATTTTACAAGGACGACACAGCTGGTCATGATCATGGTTTGTGTTTTTCTCTTGTTAAAAACCTTAAAGCTCTCACAATTACTGAATTCTGACAGCAGTAGTGGCGCTAAAAGAGACTCTTCTCCCTTCGTGAGAGGGACGGTGAATATTTTGGGTCGCGTAACACAGTATATATATATAATTGTCAAGGATCCCTGCAGAGTTGGACAGTCCTTGTGTGAAAGGTCAGTTGTGCTAAGTTGTTTCCTGCTGCAGTGCTTTGGCCGGTCACAGGCTGCAGCAGAATCAACACTCTTGGCTTGACTCTGCTTCACACTAACTGTTGCCTTTTTTATCCAATACGTTGTGGTTGGTGTGTAGTAATGGATGTCTGTCATGTCTTTGGCTTTAGCCTTAAGTGAGTGCAGATACACAAATAATCATTGTAGTACTAAATGATATTGTAACAAACCATTTCTTTTGAAACTGATGATGAACTTTGTTCCTACTGTGTGGACGGTCAGACAGCAGAGACGATGGTCAATCTTAGCCACTGTGCTGCCTGTTGAAGAATTTCTCAAACTTGATCATTTGTGTGACTGAGGATGTGGTGGTGGCGCTGTTCTCCTCACTGCACTGTTAAACCCTGAACTTAGTGCTCAGTGAAAGGATTAGTCCACACGACTGAATATACTTTTATTTGAAGCCACAGCAAGAAATGGATGGCTGAAAACCAGCAAGAATAATTTAAGGGATTTAATCTGCTAAGCCTATTCTTAATTAAGATTAAGAAAAGACTTAATGTGGAGATGAGTACATTTTTTTAATATTTTTTGATTTGTTTTGGATTTGTTGATTAAAAAGAGGGATAAAGATAAGTTTAGGATGACGGATCCTTTTTTACATAAGTATTTTTTGGGGGAAAAAGTTACACTGAGACAAAGTTGTGTGACAGATGAAATTGTTGGTAAGGAGATTTAGTTCCTAAGTGGCTTAAAGTATAAACACCAGTGGCAGCAAAGACGTCGAGTTTGAGAAATGCATCAACTTGCTCTGGAAACACTATTCCAAAACTGTGGAAGGGTCACCTTTGGCACGAGCAAATACTCAAAATGACTGAAGGGCAATATAGTATATATTTGACGTCACTTGTTAATACATTTTTGTCATTTATTTTTTTAGTATTATCAAACTCATTGTTAAAATGCAATAGAATCCTTGTGTCTCGGATCATTTGTTTATAAGATTGAGATTTAATTTTCCAGGCGGATCAAAAGGATTTATTTGTCTGAGAATTTCTCATCATGTTTTTTTAATGATTATTTCAAGGACCTTTTTTTTTTATTCTGATGAAAAATGTAAACACTGGAGTGAAAGGAAAAAAAAAGACAAAAAAGAGAGATGGATATTTTTTTCCTTCAGACTGTAGTAGATTTTAGGTTTTAGACAAAGCCTATTTCTCCTCAACATGACGCAGAGAGTGGACAGAACCTTTTGGATCAGTACAGTTGGGAGCCCAGTATGTTGAGTAATTTTAACATTAGAGGCACTAAGTAGTACCACAAAGAAATGTTTTTGTTTCTTATACAAAGTCCCTGGTATTTGTAGTAAATTATATTGATAATGGTATTAGATGAACAACAGCATAACAGTAGGTATCACAGATTAGTTGTTTTCTTTATTAGTCTTGCATGCAGAGTTATGGTCCTCAGTTAAAATAGGATCTTGATATTATTTTGTGTAGAAAAATGAGTGCATAAGAATAACTTTCTAAAAAAATGTTACAATGATAATTGTGAAATGGGCTAACTAATATGTACCCTTGTGATCCAATTAGTTTCAACTGTATGAAAATCAGAGGAGAGGCTTCTTATTATTATGCTGAAATAAAAGACTTTGTAAAGGATGTGTTTGTGATTAATGCTGTGTTCTGTTGTCTTGAATTCAAACATAAGTTGATAAGTAAGGGCAGCTTCACAGCTCAAAGATACTTTATCTTCCAGCTGTTATGGTTTTCAAAAACCTGTTTTGTACACCATGACTGACGGCAGATATAGGATTATTTGTGTGCTTTACTTAGATACCACAAATTGGGAAAACATTTCAACTTCCTTTTAGTGTCAGGAATAAAATCTAAAATTTTAGGTACTGCTTCTGTTTTCCATAGAAATAATGTAAATAAAACAAAAAGAAAATAATTAAAACAAATAGCACCAACAATTGCATAAAAAAGCAAAGGAAAAAGCTTTGATTAAAAAGTTTGAATGTTGGACATTTAACAGCAAATTTCTCTAAAACTACACAGTAGAAATGTCTGATTTCCAGTATGCTAGTAGTCGTGGATGTCCTGAAAACAAGCTAGTCAGTCTTGTCCAGAACTAATGGACATTTTTCCTTTTATTGCATTTCAAATTTGATAATTGTTTCGATTAAAAAGTGTGAATGCGGGACTTTTAAATTGAAATTTCTCTAAAACTGTGTCTGATTTCCAGGATAGTTATTAGCTCTCTAAAACTTAGCACACAGATGCAGTGCTCTAGATGTTTTATTTTGAAAACCGGATGTCAATATTGATTCGTTAGTTCTCAGGCCTTATTGTTTAACTGTAAAAGGCGTTAAAATTCTGCGTCAAACGGTTTGACCACAGAGAGACGAATGTCAGATAGCTTGACCGCAATGATATATTTACCCGGCCCTGACCCATATCCTCGAGTTAAAAGGTGAGATGAAATGGTCCCCGCAATTAATCAAATTTCACCATGGTTCCCTGTAGAATGTACTTGTATTTCTACAATTCTCAAATGTCAGGTGTAATGACAGAAGAGTAGCTGTAGAGGGCAGCAGCCGGGTTCAGCGCACGGGAAGAGGAAGATGCAGCGGAAGAAAATAGCATTGTTTATCAACAAAACTGAAACGGAAGAGCCTCGGAAGGAAGAAGGGATGCGTAAACTTTCCTAAACGCTAAAACTGAAAAAAAAAATTAATGGTACGCTTTCAATTGACAAACAGGAACTCATTTGCGTGTCAGCAGCCGGTGGAAGATGTTAGACGGTAACCAGGAGTCAAGGACGCTAGTTTGTGGAGATGGCGATAAGGAAGTGTCTCAGCGTGAGCAGCCATTTAACCTGAACACGTCTCCCTCCGCCAGGTTTCTGCAGGTTGAGCTGGAGCTGAACGCTCACCTCCGCCGCCTCACCTTCAGCGAGCCGGTGCGGTTCATCTACAACCCGCTGGAGTACGCGTGGGACACGCACCGCTGCTACGTGGAGAAATACTGTGGAGGCGGACAAAGGATCCTGTTTCTGGGGATGAACCCCGGACCATTCGGCATGGCACAGACCGGGGTGAGAAACCACTGGAGGAAACAGGCAAACCAGCTGAGTTAGGTTTCATTTTCTACTGAGGTTCAGTCAGGGACCGGTCACAGGGCTTTTCACTTAGGGACCGTTAATATATCCCTGTCTGAATGGGAACGATTTGCACTGCTTATAATAACTGACATGTCATGTGAGTGAATGACTGACTACACACCAGAACAGTCCATAATTATACTGCTTCTCTAACTAGACAATGCTTCTTTTGTTTTGTTTTTAGTTTGTACTTAAAGGTACAGTGTGTAGGATTTAGCAGCACCTACTGGTGAAGTTTGCAGCTGCATAGCTCTCACCTCATCCTTCCCAACCCAAGTGTGTAGGACAGTATGGCAAGCAGATATGTACAATTCATTTGTGGATCTATACTGACAAACCCCACACACACATGAATGGCAAAAGTGACATCACTGTGTCTAGCAAAAAACTGAATTGCAGTTATCCGAAACAGAAACAGAGATACCTATCTACAACTACAATTCATACTAGTCACAATGACATTGCAACTAGCCAAAATGAAGTGACAGAGAGTCAAACTGGCCTGGAGTGCTGAGCAGCTGGCCTGCCAGCATTAATATCCCAGCCCATTCAATGCATTTAATTATTATAAGATTATAAGATTTTTTTAAATTATTTGCTTTTTCTTCAAAAATGACAATGCAGATTTCAGAGCCTTTATTGAAAAAAAAAGTCAAAGATCAGTTCTAAGACACTACTAACAGTCTGTGGAGAATTAAAGTTAAAACCAATACATCTCTTAAATTTGCCATTTTTGTACAATATTGAATAGATCAGAAGAAAAAGGTTAGAAAAATGATGTTTTGGCCCTGTATTTAATTTCTTTAAAAAAAGACCCCTGCTGCAGGAGGACCTGTGGAAGTCTTCTGTGTTCAGTGATCATTAAATAACATTAATTATGCAAAATGCGTTTAGTTTGTCCATTTAAAAATATGGTGGTCCAACATGGTGGCCTCTGCGGACAAGACCATCTCCTAATCTAAATATGAAGAGTTTATTCTTTATTTTCTTATTATTGAAAAGGTAATAAAGACATATTACATTGGACTGACAAATTTCTGTTAGTATTCATCTTAGTAATTTTCTGTTATATGTGGTAAAATAAGTTATGTGTAGCAAATTTAATGAAAACATCAGTACATACATTCAGGTGATGTACACTCAAAAAAACCATCAGTTTAATTATTTTATATTCCATTTCTGCTAAAGAACTTATTTGAACCTACTTATTGAACTATTGAACTTATTTGAACCTGGACCTTTAATCTATTATTGCACATAGTTTAAATGTGCAGTACATATGTACACAATATATGCATATATACTGTATGAAAAAGAGGCAAAAATATTAAGGGGAACAATGTGGAGGAGTAACCAAAACACCCAATAAAATATCATAAAACATAAAGAAAACAAAATAACATTGAACAAGAACAGTGATAATTTACAGATACATGTATATATTCTATTTATGTACTGTATAACTGATATACTGTTTACTGAATAAGGTTAAATGTGTTTAATGGGCAGCACATCTAAGTTAATGTTTTTCTGTCTCTCTCAGGTCCCATTTGGTGAAGTGAGGTCAGTGGTTGACTGGCTGAAGGTCACTGGTGAGGTTGGGCATCCAGATGATGAGCATCCAAAGCGACGGATTACTGGACTTGCTTGTACTCAGAGTGAAGTGAGCGGTGCACGTTTTTGGGGATTCTTCAGAAAGTTGTGTGGTGAGCCCGAGCTCTTCTTCCACCACTGCTTTGTGCACAACCTTTGCCCACTGATTTTCATGAGTGCCAGCGGGAAGAATCTGACTCCCCCTGAACTGCCCGCAGCTGAGCGGGAGGCCCTGCTGAAACTCTGTGACATTGCACTGTGCCAGGCAGTGGAGGCACTTGGCGTCTCCATGGTGATCGGGGTTGGAAGAGTGGCGGAGCAGCGAGCGCGGCGAGCTCTCTCTGCTGCGGGTGTCAATGTGCGAGTCGAGGGCATCATGCACCCGTCACCTAGAAACCCACTGGCCAATAAGGGCTGGGAGGGAGTGGCCAAAGCCAAACTGGAAGAACTGGGAGTCATGTCGCTGTTGAGCGGCGCATGAGTGGATCAGAGCTAAGTGTAGGCTGACACTTTGCTCACATCACTTCATGTGCCTGTGTTTCTAAGATTCACACATCAGCAAACATCTGTCTGGCTGAGATGGCTTTCTTTACACTGACATTGACAAACTATTGGTTTATATCAATTCATTTTACACTAATCTTACCTACTTGATTTTTATCTGTAAGCGCTTTGGGTGTTTGTTCTTGTGTACTGTTTTTTGTAAAACCATGTTTGGAAAAAAAAGTATTTTTTTTATTTTAAACAAGTATGTTTTCAGCCATATCACAGACAATAACAATGCAATATCCATGTCTATTGGTGCTTTTACGTTATACAGTTCGAGCATGACTCGAACACCAGACTCCTCTGTTAAGTATTGAGATTAATTAATAATGTTTGGGGATTTTTAAGTCTTTTAACTGATCTACAGTCCGGCATTGTTCAGTTTGATTTTTGTGTCAGGCTTCGAGCTCATGACTCTTCAGTGACGACACTCTCTGACCATTCAGTGGCCGGCCACGTCACATTTTAGTATTGGCTCAGCTCGCTTGCAAACTCACCAGAGCTGGTACCAAAAGAAAACACAGAGTACCAAGTACTATCCCCAGTGAAAAAGCATGACAAATCTGAGTCGAGTTGAGTAGTAGTAGAACTGTATAATGGAAAAGCGACATAATGGTGTGTTCTATTTACATCAGAAGTCAGAACTGGGATTGAAGTCACCTCCAATTTGACTGAGTTAGTAGTCAGATTCAAGGGGTTGTTTGAGTTGAGACTTGTGACTAGAAATTTGGAAAGTCTGACTTCCAACTGAAAATGGAACACACCATAAATATACACCATATAAGCTATGTGTGATTGTGTCAGTTCACAGTATGATAGCAAGATTGTGGGGGAAATGTTTTTAAATCTATTTTTGTGTAACATTTAGCAACATTTAATGCATGCATTTAATGTTGCAGCAGGGTCTCCTCTTTATTTAGCAAACGTATGTATCCTTTAGTTAGCATCGAAACTCAAAAATCTACTTTAGTTTCTAGTTTAGTTTGTCCATTGTGGGCCACTGTAAGCCCATGGCAGCCTCTGTAGAGCTGATCTGACTCCTGATATAAATATAAAAAGCTTATTCCGGGGTAATGTAAACCAACACTTCATACAATCAAATGATTGTAGACTTAATAATTTAATTAAATTATTTTCAATTCCTGTCAAATGAAAATAATTTCACCTAAATTTTTAGTTCACACCTGCAGCCATGTTTTCACTGAGTGAGCGTCAGTATCTCAGCACTGACTTCAAGTACCTCATGCAACTATACTTCAAAAAACCAGGACTATCTCTTTAAGCACGATTTCAATTTAGATTTACTTTATGGGCTTACAACACTAAATGTGACCAGCAGAGGTCAGTAAAACGCCTGGTGCCCAAGTGAGTGTCCAGTGAAAAAGAAAACTGCCCTCATTTAGAGCCTTGGTTATTAATCGGAGTGTTTAATCAATAAAATAAATTATATTGATCATGTATGGAAACATCTTGCATTCACTCAAGGAAAAATATTAATTCAGAAAAAAATAGTACTTAAACAACAATCCAGCTGTTTTTTTTAATCATAAAAATTACTCTGCTTTTTTTCCTGAAATAATTTGACACTTTTTCTGAATGAATGTGTTGTTTTGAATTAATTATAATTTGTGTGGGTTTGTGCTAAAACAAGAGCACCATCAAGTGTGCACCTCTGGAATCATAATTCTTGCACAATCACAGATCGTGCATGATTAAAGAAAAAGCTTATTGTCTTTTATATAATTGGGCTTTATCCAGTTTGCTGAATCATAGTAAATGATTAGTTTTAATTAAGAAAACTGATCTTCAGCAGATTGTGCTCACTGACTTTGTTGTCAAGAGAAATGTTTAGTCTTGAAGTTGTTAAGAAAACCCTCCTCTACTCAGAATTATAATGAACAACAGCAGATCCAGTGTCCTAAACCCTGATTCACCTAATGGGAGCTGAAGTCCATAGAATCACTTTGCTTCATGAGGAGCCCATGATCAGCCGTGCACCAATGAACTGCATCTCTCATGACTCACCCATGACATCACTCATTTTCCCCTGGGGGGGTCCACATGGTTCAGGAGATGTTGTGAAACTCTTGCACCTGACTGGGTTTCTCATCACTCTCTACGCACTGATGCACAGATCTGTCCGTTCATGAGGTAGCAGGAAAATCATCACATCCATATCCCAGTAGAATAAGGTAAGATTTAAAACATTTTATCACCACAGTGTTCATTTGTTTATCACATTCAAACGATCATTTTGTTTCTTAAATTGTATATACCTTAATTAAGAACAGAACTTCACTTAGTAAGACCAAGAAGCAAGACTCATCTTTTAGTGTAAGAGAAAAACAAACAAGGAAATATATGACAAACAAATAAATGACAAGAGAAGGAGCAAAAAATTGTATTTCTGTAAGATATTGTTATGATGTACAATGGACCAATGGTTTTAAAGATGCATCGTCACAGTGTACAAAGCTACAAATATATTCTACTGATTATTTTATCACAGATAGCTCAGTCAGCATATGAGCTTGTTGTTTGTCGACATATTGCAGGACTATAGGCGACCTGTCGTCATGCTCTTCATGCCGCGTTCCTAAACTGACTCTGCTATCAGCTTTCATCAGCTGCTCTCCCACAGACTGAAACTGGAGCACATTTCACTGGATTCATGTTGTGTTTGTCTCGCAGCTTCCTGATAACATGGAAAAACAAGCTGCAGTGGTGTTTCGAAATGTGGGGCAAGTTTACTTCCCTCAAACCAGAGTGGAGTGTCACTACAGCCTGACCTCTAACCACCAGTGGAGCAGCAGTGACTGGATAGGGATTTTTGAGGTATAACTTCACAATCTCATCTCTATCGCACCCACCAACGTAACTTACCTTGTTGTAAAACTCCAGTGTAAAAGTCCAGAAAACAGTATCCACACTTGGATTTAAAAACATCTGGCATTTGTAGCCTTAGAATACATCTTTTATATGTACCAAAAGATATAGTATGCAACATTTATGTATTTAAAATAGACTTTAATAGACTCTAATGTTTTATTTTTTGCTTTTCCATTAGGGATAGTACCTGGTACTTGGTACTTTTTTAGTACCTCACCAGAGCAGAGGTTCCAAGCAAGCTGAGCCAATACTTAAATGTGACGTCAACAGATTGACGGCCATTGATTGGTCAAAGAGTGTCATCACTGAAAGCGACATGAGCATGAAGTCCGACACAAGAATCAAACTGAACAGTGGCGAACTGTAGATCAGTTAAAAAGACTTAAAAATCCTGAAACCATGCATTAAACATGCATTAATCTCCAACATTTAGCAAGGAAATTTGTAAAATCTTAATATTTAACAGAGGAGTCTGGTGTATTAAGTGAAAGCACTGATGAAAGCCAGTGATAATGAGCCAAATCACAACCCGCTCAGCCGTATTTCAGTTCAGTGATGTGTCAGTCAGAGTCTGTGCCCCGGGTCATACAGGAAGTACTGAATTAATATTTTTAATCAACTGATTCTAAGTAGGACAGTGTAATGAAAAAGTGCCATACGTTTCTGCAGCATTTTGGAGCATTTTTTCCCCAACATTATTCTAATGTGTAAACCATGGCAGAATAAAGGGACGAGAGTAGTGAAAGAGTGTTTACATCCCTTGTG
Organism: Brachirus orientalis; assembly: GCA_016785285.1. Lineage (NCBI taxonomy): Eukaryota > Metazoa > Chordata > Actinopteri > Pleuronectiformes > Soleidae > Brachirus > Brachirus orientalis. The sequence goes on from JAFBJR010000060.1 coordinate 3,228,304, forward strand.
GTTTGTGAAGGCCACCGTAGGCACTTGAGAAAGAAGGGTTAATTGTTGTTGCGCATAAACACTGGACCTTAATTAAAGTAAGGGCGTATACACACACACACACATTTTTGCTTAAAAGTGTTTCTTATCTTGTCACAGATGGACTGGACTTCACTGAAACAGTACAACACATATACATGGGCTCTTGTTCCTGAAGGTTACACTGAGGGAACCAGTGTAAACTGCTGTGTCCTTTTCCATGGTAAGACGTTCAACCTAACCCTTAAAACTGTTTTAATATGTGATTAGTGAAAAGTGAACATCTGCTCAATGCAGCATGTTACCTGCCCCGTCCTGGTCCAGTGGAGTACCAGTTTGTGTACGTGGATAAGATGGGACAGGTGTGCGCTCGTAGTCGGCCCTTCATGTTCAGTGCTCCCAAGCCTCTGGAGGAGCTGGAGACTCTGAAAGAGGAACAGGATGAGGAGCTGCTCCTGGTCATTCCCAGAGCCCAGCTGCTGCAGGTGAGGAGACGAAAAGCAGGGGATAATTCCGTTTGTTTGTTTTGTTTATATAGGTGTGTAGTTGGTGCTCATGCATAGTCAGTGCCTATTTGGAGAAGAAGATGGGAGAACCATCCATCCATTGTCTTCTGCTTTATCCTCCACATGAGGATCGCAGGTCACTGGAGCCAATCCCAGCTGATACAGGGCAACAGGGTACACCCTGTCCAGTCCAATCACAGGGCCAACACACGGAGACAAACAACCATTAACTATTCATTCACACTTACGCTCAGTGCATGCAAACTCCACATAGAAAGACCCATTTTCCCAACCAGGCAACAGCACTAACCACTACTTCTACTACAGTCAGGCTCTATACACCACCACAATGGATTTGAAATTAAATGAACAAGATGTGCTTTAACTGCAGACTTTCAGCTTCAATTTGAGGGTATTGACATCCAAATCAGGTGAACGGTGTAGGAATTCCTGATAACATGGAAAGCAAGAGTTTGATGTCCCAATATTTATGGACCTGACTATATTCTTATTTTTCTATTTCCTCAACATATTGCATTTATAAGAACAACAGTGGCGAAACAAAACAGTAGATCAGCTGTTTGGCTCAAAAACGTAAGACAAAGAGATGATGAACTGTTGAAAAAATGCCATACAGTTTAAATGTTACTGATCCTTCACAGGTCAAGGACAGGTTTCTCTGCTGCCCCTGTCTGCACCAAAACAATGGTGATTCTCCTGTCTCACTGCTCTGAGTGATGTTTGCTGTATATAACATTAACGTCTTATACAGTCCCACTTAAAAAACCCAAAATACCCCTTTAACTATTCCAGATGATCAACTCTTTTGGCACTGAGATGATGAGGATTAGGATATTTGACAGAATAGTGTAACAAGTGGGAGCATTTTCATTTAAAAAAGAACAATAAATCATTTTGCAGTCCTGTTAGAGAAAGCACGACATTTTGTTGAACACTGAGCTATAAAACAATTTGTAAGGATACGAACTATAATGAAATATGAAATCATCTGCTTGTAAATAATGAATTAATTTTCCCCTTCTGCTGTGAGCAGAGTCGTCTGGAGGAAGGTTTAAAGAAGCAGAATGACTTAGCGTTTGCTCTGGAAGTGGCAAAACAGGAGGCGGAGGACGAGAGAAAGAAGAGCAGGAGATTAAAGGTGGAGTGGGAGAGAGAACGAGAGGCCATGAAGGAGGAGATGACAGAGCTCAGAGAAAACCTGAGACACAACTGTGACATGTTGACGAAGATGGAGGGAAAACACCAGGTCTGGATGTTTCCACAGTGCAGTAGCTGACTTGTTTTTTGCCTCCAAAAAGAGCTGAATTTCATAAAAAAAAAATTTTTTTGTCTTCTCTCCAAAACACCAAAAGGATGCAAGGTGTAATCAAGACAATCTCACCTCTGAGATTAGCAAACTTATGGCTGACAAGACGGAGTGTGAGCAGCGAAACAAAGACCTGGAGGACGAAGTCAAAGCTCTGACTGAAAGGAAGGAAGAAGGAAACGCAGAACTGGACAGGCAAGTGTTTAAGATGCACACACTGGCCTAAACGTTTATCACGGTCCTTCTGTAGCTCCAGAATCCTAAAAAAAAACACATCCTTATCTGCTGTCCCTGCTCTGCTCTCCACAGGCTGAAGGAGAGACTGAAGAAAATGTCCAGTCAAATGAAACACAATGAGGAAAAGAGAAAGTCTCTGCAGGTCACTGGTTGATGTTCCTTCTTCTTCATCTTCTTCTTCTAATTCTCTTGTGTTCACATATGTCGTGAAAAGACGGTGCCAGGTCTTTTAGCATCTAACATTTATTGGCAAAGATTAAATTGTGCTTTCCACGAGTCCGGCATCGCCTCCACCCTCCAATCACAACCCCACACCCTCACAGACACAGACGTGGTCTGTCAACTAAAAGCAACAGAGGCAACAGAGGGATATTAAAAGCGCCGCGACAAAACTGTCAGGAAATAAGGCGGGGCACACTAAAAGACACAATCTAGTCCAGTGGTTCTCAAACTTTTTATACCAAGTACCACCTGAGAAAATATTGAGCTCTCAAAGTAGCTCCATTATCACCACCGTTAAAATACAGTGGTGTAAATAAGCTGAGCAAAGTCAGCTATGGACTTTTCACAGGAGGCCGATTTATTCCTAATAAGATCATTTGCTCTCTCATCATCCTCGTCTTCCTCACATGTACTTCAGACACTGGTGTAGTGAAATTAGATTGAGATGGAGAGAGAGATACTTGTGTGTTATTTGTTTCATTTTCTATGCACTTTGTTCACATAAACTGATATATACAGTAGAACAGTATTTCTGATTTTCATCCAGAAAACTCCAGAAACTCTTTTACCACTGGTGGTACACCGGTACCGCAGTTTGAGAACCATGGATCTAGAATAAGAGAGATAAAATAATAAATATTGTCATTAATAAAGACAACTTTGGTCCTAAAAGCTTGGCCATAAAGGTAGGTCTTTGGTTTACTTTTAAAAATATGAATGTTTGTATATGTGTATATTCACTTTAAAACCAGAGCGTGTTTTTGGAATTTTTGAGACAAATTCTTACAATACAAGTGAATATGAATGAGATGCCCTTTGTATAATTTGGAACTTCCGCCGTACTTTATTTTATTAGTGCCTTAAAATCATTTGAATGAGGGAACCAAGTAAAAAATATTAATATGTAACCGCTGCAAAATTGTCACTGAGCTCCCTAGTGTTGCTGCTGTTGTTTGCTTTGTCCTCTTGCTTGTTTCCATTACATATGAAATGTTACTTTTAACTCCCTTTTAGTTGTGTTCTTAGTCAGGTTCTAATTTAAGTGTAAAAGAGGCTTTAGATGCAAATAATTCTTACACAATGGACCTTTAGATGTTTAGGTGTCATCTTATCAGCAGCGGGAGAGAGTTTGAGGTTGTTTTTTTATGTCCTTATCTCCTCCTGCTCTTCTCCTCCAGGTGGAGGTTGATGCCGGCCTGACAGAGGTACGAGGGCTGCAGGAGCGTCTGGAAGCTAGTGAGCACGTGAACGAGTGCCTGCGCAGGGAGCTGAGGGAGTCGGCCACGCATCGAGCCCACACCCACACTGAGCTGCACCAGGCCCGTCTGCAGGTGGCCCAGCTCACCCTGCAGCTGTCTGAGGAGAACCTGGTCCTCAGGGAGGAGCGTGCCAACTGGGCTCTAGAGAGAGAGGCCAACAAACAAGCAGCAGACGTGAGGATGCAGTAAAATCTCACATCCTGCTCATCCATGATAAATATGCATCTTGGCTGGCTGAGGATCTTGTTTTGTTTTTCGTGCAGGCGGCTAACAAGAAATTGCAAGAGCTGAGCTGTGAGGTGCAGAGGAAGGAGGACTGGCTTCAGGAGGAGAGGGTGGAGAGGGAGAAACTAGAAGTGGAGCTTGGGAAAGAGAGAGATCAAAACAGAGTGAGGACAATTCAACTGCATGTTTCACAAATATTTAAAGGCATAGTTCAGGATTTCTGAAGGCTAGTTGTATGAGGTATTGACACATTGCTTAGTAAGAGCGGTGTTGATAATGCAGGGCCAGGTGAAAAAATATGGGCTCACCCAGTAAAATTTGCACCTACTTAAGTCTCTGATACCTTAGGAACATATTTGCTGCTTTTTTCTCACAGTTTCTCTCTTGCACCAAAGTCCATAAAGAAAATCAGCATTTTTAGTTTCCAAGGAAACATGAGCTGCTGGTCTACTGCAGCCTGGTTTGGCGAGTTTGTGTCATGTAGGTAAACCCAGACAAAGAATTTCAAACACAAGATAACATATTTAAACTTACTGATGTAGGCAGCAATGGATCAACGGCTCCTCTGTGCTGTGTTTTTAAAATTGCTGATTTTCTCTATGAACTTTGGTGCAAGGTGTGAGAGGTTTACAAAAGAAGCTTTTTAATAAAAGTGAGTTAAAGCAGCACAGACAGTATTAAGATACTGTAGATTTAAGCATTTCTAAATTTTATTAAGTGAGCCTTTTTGTTAAGTGCACAATATCTGTGGGTGCACAGGAGGCAGTCATGCATGTGAGACGCTTTATGTTCAGCACCTCATACTGCCACACTTAGAAAAAGGAACTATTCCTTTAATACATAAGCACACTGGGCTTTAAAAAGCAAAGCTGCATCAGCTCCAGTTGCTCAGATTACCTCGTGGAAAGTCAAGAACTGTGCCAGAGTTCAGCACCGCTCTTTCATGATTCACACGCAGGCACAAATAGAAAAGCTTCCATGAACAGTGAGTAAACATTTCCTCTCGCCGTCATGAGATCAACAGCAGGAAAGGAACGGAAAGGAGACAAGCCCAGTCACATGTGAGGTTGGTGGTCCGATGGTCTTACGCTGCTGCTGCTGCTGCCCCCTGCAGGTGCTGCTTAGTGAAGCCACTCAGGAGCTGCAGGAGCTGAGGGCCAGTCTGAGGAAAGTCCAGACAGAGAGAGAGGAGCAGCAGGTAGAGACGCAGGCAGCGTTATCACACCACACCAAATGTCCACCTGTAACCTGGTTTTCCTCTCTATTAGATGGTTATTCATTAAGAACATCACATCAGCTGTTTTCATTCTTGCATTACATCTGTTACCATGTCTGTAACGCTGACCACTCTCAAATATGAACATTTCAGATGGTTCGTTAACAGCTTGTTGCATTCTCTCTTCTGTATGTTGTGGTTCTGTGCGCTTGTACAGAATATTCTAACGTGATAGTTTACATTGTGCTGAAGTGGGGTTGGATGAGGTACTGACACAAAACCAGCACTGACTTCACCCAAGCTCTGTCAGGGATTTCACAGTCAGAAGGGATTATTTTTGTCACGTTGCGCGGTCTTCAAGTCAGCACACAACATTTCTATTCCTCTGCAGTTTCATGGACACTTGATGCACACAGCAATAATGCATATGGTGTATGTACATTTATATTTCCCTTGTCCATGTTACTTTGTGTTTGTGGTTTAAGCTCTTTTTAATATTTTTCTGTCGCTTACAATTGACCTATTTAATATCGTGTCTGTCTAAAATATGAGGCAAAATAGTAAAACACAGATAATCAACATAAAAACCATGAATTTAATAACAACCACAATCTTCCTGTTTGGTTATAAATGTTTTTATCTATGTGTAATAACAAATCTTAAATTACTTTATTTTGGAATAATATTTTAGATGATTTAATAGCGTACAAGCTAGTGCTTGTGCCTCGTATTTCAGTGATAATAGGTCATAGATGTCATTAGGCACCAGACATGATAAAACAAACACTCACCAGGGACAAAGATTCCCATATAACTTATATGGATGTGTATATTATTAAAAGACAGATAAAGGTGTTTTTATAATCTCCTAAATTCCAGCTGGCCTGTGATTGAGATTTGAGCATTTTTATTGATGATATAGTCTGGCAGGAGCTATGGAAACAGGCTGTATATTTGTAACAGCCTGAGTTTAGAATTTGACATCGCATGCACATATTACCTGTTCTTAAGAACAAACTTCTTGAAGTCAATGTACATCTGAGGTTGGACATCATATCCACTGTTTGTGGTCATGCAGAAGCTGTAGATATTGGTCTCACATCCTGAATAGGGCTGCACTAAATTAATCATCAGCTAATTTTTATAATGTTTTTTTTTTTTTTAAATCATTAAAACAAGTTTCTAATTCTTCTGCTTCTTAAATACTGTATGTATATTTTCTGTTTCCTTTGCTCAAGAGACATCAGCATCATTTCCAGGTTTGGGAAACACTGATTTTCAACATTTTCTAACATCTTATGGACCAAATGATTACTTGGAAATCAAGGAAAATAATTGACAGATTAATCAATTATTAAAGGAGACGTCAGTGTCCTAATTGTCCTACTATGTCATCTGTAATACTACGGGGCTTTCCTACATAGTCCTGAATAATTATTATTTATGTATTCATGTCATGTCTGAGCTATATTTTTCTATGTTCTATGTTTTTTTTTTTTAAAGGAAAACACAGTAAATATATTGCATTGAAAAAAATAAGAAGATACAGTTCTCAGCTTCTGTCTTTTTATAGGACAAGACGATGTGGGAGGAGCCTCCAACTGGAGAACGGAAACAGCGGAGGCCGCCACAACTCATCCACCCCGACATGAGGTGACAAATCTGTCTTTCCACACAGTCTCGGTTCACACCCTGTTGGCTGCACTGACGTCTCCTAAAATAATATGTGATGACTTCCTTCACACTCACTTCCAAACTCACCGGTCGTCACTCACTGCACACATTCTGTCCTTGTGGGAATAAAGTAGAGTAGCTTTCCAAAGCCCTCAACACCACCTACAGTAGATATATTTAGTATTGTTGTTTTACTGTTATATTTTACTTTGTCTGAATGTATGGACACACTGTTATTTGTAAGGATGCACAATATTGGACTTTTTTGCTGACATCCGATATGCTGATATATCGGGATGTCTTTTTCCCTGCACCCAACTGCAGAGGTCATTTAGACGCTGTAGTGAAATTCACAGAGTAATTTTCCTGCTCATGTTGCAGGAGATGTCAATATGCACTTCCTTCATTGAGCAAAATAAACAAAGGTACAACATATAATAGTTGTAGAAGCATGGAAGTCAAGGAGGTAGCGGCCTATTTAGCCTAATAATGTAGTCATTAGTCATATCAGCAGATCTTTGTGCCATTATCTGCTGATACTGTTATCGTGCCGACAAATTTCCCACTGGGACAACAAAGTCTATCTTATCTTGAACTTAAGATTGCAGCTGTGCTTTGTTATTTATATTTTAAGCAGCTTTTACTTTTGCACCACTACATTTCCCCTAAATTTCTTTATTACTCGTTACTAACAGTTAAAATCAGAAAAAGAAGAGTTGGTAATGGTCAGTCTTTTCTAGTCTTGATGGTCACTCAAAGCTGCTTTACACTACTGTTTTGACATTCACCCATTCACTCACACATTCATCTATATCCATTGCAAACATTTGCAGCTGTCAGGACCAATGTGTGGTTAAGTGTCTTGCCCGAGGACACATAAGCTTGTAGACTAGTGGAGCCGGGAATCTAACCCACAAAGTTCAAGTTGAAAGATGACTCACTCTACCACTGAGCTACTGTCGCCCAATTCTAACTCCTTTTTAAAAACCTTTACTTCTAAAATGTATATCAGAAAATTAATTTTCATACTTATGTATAGTAAATGTCATATATTTTAACTCGAGTAATATTATAAAAGGGGACATTGAGTTCTTCATTTTTTAAAGAAATTTTCTGTTCAGATACTTTTTACTTAAGTATCCCTTTTAGGTACTTTATATAAGACTGATTATATACAGTATAAACCTATAGGATCAATTATTTCCATAAATGTATTATCTGTTTCATAAACAGGCAGAAAATAATCTTCAAACTCTGAATCAGGCTTCTTTAGCTGTACGGTACCAAAGTGCTCCATTCTATATATTATACATTGTCCTTCATCATTTAGTGACAAATAACACATCAGTGTAATTTGAAGCTTAAAGGTCCAGTATGTAAGAATTTGCGACATCTAATGGTGACACTGCAGATTGTATCAAACTCCTAAATTCACCGCTTCCTTTGGCAAACACGTGAACTATGGTGGCCTTCATGTACCAGAAAGGATGTTGTTCTTTGTTTGTTTACCCGATTTAAATGCAAAACAAACCTTTCCATGTGGGTTGCCGTAGAAACATGGCATTGCAGGACTGCGGCCTTCATTAACCTGGGGCCTTGCCTCAAGTACATATAAAAGCTTATTCTACAAAAAACCAAATGATTTCTATTTTAGAGCAACTATATACTTATACAAATATACTTGTGGGTAAACGATTCAGTTTCTGCCTCGCCTTAAAATGACTAAATGAGACACAAACACACACGTTTGCGCTTCTATCAGAGTGAGGACCCTCATAGACATAATGCATTCCCTAGCCCCTTAACCACCACAACTAGATGCCTAAGCCTAACCCTTACCCTAACCCTAAAACCAGGTCTTAACCCTGAAAAAGCCATTTTAAAGGGTGGAAAAAAAGCGAGGACCAGGCAAAATGTCCTCACTTTGTAGGGTTTATATGATTTTTGGTCCTCACTCTGCAGCAAGTACAAGAACACACACACACTCTCACTCGCTCACTCACTCTCTCTCTCTCTCTCTCTCTCTCTCACACACACACACACTCTCTCTCACTCACTAACTCACTCTCTCTCTCTCTCTCTCACACACACACACACTCTCTCACTCAGTAACTCTCTCTCTCTCTCTCACACACACACACACACACTCTCTCTCACTCACTAACTCTCTCTCTCTCTCTCACACACACACACACACTCTCTCTCTCTCACTCACTCACTCACTCACTCACTCACTCACTCACTCACTCACTCACTCACTCACTCACTCACTCACTCTCTCTCTCTCTCTCTCTCTCTCACACACACACACACTCTCTCTCACTCACTCTCTCTCTCTCTCTCTCTCACACACACACACACACACACACACACACCACAGTGGTTTCTAGAAACTAATTTTTCATTGATTCAGTAGACGGCACCTTAGGTGACTGCCTAAATGGTCTACGCCCAGATCCTGTCTGATCACTGTTCTACAGATTAGAAATTATAATCTAGTGTAGCATGAGTAAAAACAAGATTAAGATTATACAACAAACGTGAGCTTTTCCATTCCTCACCTTTTTCAAATCTCCCTCTCTGTGCAGTGAGCTGACCGACTCCCCCATGTGGTGACACAAAGGATGGCTGGATGACAGGTTGTTTTTTTTTTTGTTTTGTTTTTTTTAACACTAATGCACAGTGTGCACAGTCTCTTACAGTGTGTGGTCATTCTATTGTCTCACGTAGAAAATCATCATATAGATCCTTTACCTTGTTGGTGCAGTGGAGATTCTTCATTATTGAATAGTGTGGCAAGTGGTTTATCTGACTGGTTAAGAAGTAGTTTATTACTTATAATTTGTAAGTAGAATACAGGACAACTAGTTTTGTTCTACACACTTTGTAAAGTGACAATGTGAATGTGTACATGTTTTGATAAATGACCAGTGTTGTAATTTTCAGCTGGAATTGAGGACGTTACATTTTGTTATTGTGGTACATCAGCCCCTAACGTCTGCATGTGGGTGTGAATCCTGAAACCGTGTGTGTGTGTGTGTGTGTGACGGACAAGTGTGAAATGTCCTGCTGCAGTTTACTGAGCCGAATGTCACATGGAGAGATGGGTTCTTTCATAAAAAAAAAATAAATAAAAAACATGAAACTAAATACACACCGATGTGTTTAAACGTGCAAGTTTTTTTTCTTAAAAAGAACCTTAACTAACTGTTATATTGTCTGCCAAAAATAATAAATATTATTTTTTGGGAATTAAATAATCTCATTTTACCAAAAGAAAATATTTAATTGTGTCATAATCAGATATTTCAGCTTACTTTAAACTTCAATTACCAGTAACAACCTTAGCCACTGGTTTGCATGAAATCCCAACTGCTTGAGTTTGTGTGTTCACTGCTGGTGTGTAATCATTTTTTGTTAAATACAGAAGGAAACTGTCAGCTTCCACACAGAAGGATGACACATGGACAGTGAAGGATTTGAGAACCAAAAGCGCCTTTATAAAAAAAAAAAATACAAGTAAGACAACAAACAAATAACACTTGAGCAAACAATAAGCCACAAAATAACAAGGAAAGTATGGACTTGACGTAAAGAGAATATGTGAAAACATGAACATGAGGCTTGTCTTTGTGTCTCCCTCCCTCTCGCCGTCTCCTTTTCTGTGTGTGTGTGAGTGTTAGAGGTGTCTGTGGTTGTAGCAAGTCATCACTTCTTCTGTATACACTGTATAGAACGTCAACAGCAATTTACTGTATATAAAACACAAGAGATAAAAATGGTTCCAGCATTCAAACTTGAAATGCGATCATGAAGTTCGTCTTTGGTCTTTTTTATTTATTTACAAAACATATTCTTTTGTATATTGAGCTCAGGCCTGTGTCATCAAAGCTTTTTTTTTATTATTGCACCAGCTCAAATCTGAGAAAGAATGATATATATATATATAAAAAAAATATTTTCTTTGTGGAAAAGATTTTAAAAAGAGCAAAACTATTATGAAATAAAATATAATGGTTATATGATGTATAAACAGTTTTAAATACTTAATAAGAGTGAGGGGAATCAGCAGATGACGTGGAAATGTTGTGGAGAGCATGTGTTTGTGTAATCTTGTATTCCTTATGTTGTGGGGACCTAAATCTGTTTACACAGTCACATTATGTGGACTTGTCTTCCTTATGGGGACAAAAATCAAGTCCCCATAATGTAAATTACTACATTTTAAGGTGAAGACATGTTTTAAAGTGAGGGTGAGGTTAGGGTCAGGATTATGACACTAGTAATTCTAATTAAGATTAGAGTAAGTCTCCAGGAAATGAATGGAAGTCAATGTATTGTCCTCTGAAGTCATGGAAACCAATGTGTGTGTGTGTGTGTGTGTGTGTAACAGAAAGGGAAACAGAGCGAGCGATCACACTGAAGACATTTTCTTTTTTTCAGTGTTACCTCAGGTTGTGATGCTTGTAGGAAATATCATCATGGCATCAGAGTTGATTGTTTGATGCGTAAGTCACCGTCCGTGTCCTTCGTGGCTCCGCGTCTGCTACTGAGGACGCGGCTAACAGAAATACATGCGACAGTTTTCCGCTCAACAGTCACAATCAAGAGTTTTTACTTTATTCCTCACACTGCATCTACAACGTCAAGCCACAGTGTGTCGATGGAGAACTCTCCCGTTGCACAAATACTGACTATTTCACACACACTGCATACAAATGTTGTATGGTCTCAATGAAAAAGAAAAGAAAAAAAAAAAAAAGGAAGGTATTTATTACATGATCCATGTTTTTCATCACTCATTACAGCAGACATGAACACAAAGTACCGTCCTATGCTCCAGCAGGCAGGTCATTTGATGTCATGCACTGTTATGTCTCGCCATGTTCTGTCTACCCAACATCTTTGGGTGATCGATTTCATAAAAATCATTTTTGTTTTTGCTATTTCCTATTTCTCTATTTCATTTAGAAGATACAACATATTTGACTTTTGCATAAATGCTAATGGGGGTAATGACAGGAACATCACATCTGCACAAGATCGCACACACGCGCACACACACACGCACACACCTGAGGTTTTCTGTGACGTAAACAGCTTTTCGTCTGCTACGCTGATTCGTTTTTGCCCACTCTAAGAAAATGGAAATCATATGGCTTACCTGTACCTGGTTGCTGTACAAAAACAAGTACATCATAGTAAAAAAAAAACAACATCACTTTTTAAGTTTTCCTACTTTCAATGAAAAGTTGGGGTTTGAGCATTCCCACCATGTTTTCTTTCAAAAACACCTGTTGACAGGTGAGATTTGGCCCTTTTATAATCAACCTGAGACTGTGTGCTGATATATATATTTTTTTTTTGTATCCTTTAAGTTCTTTCTGTGTAAATATACTCATGAACTGGAATATTTGCTTTGTCATTTATATTCAGTGAGAGATGAAAACACCACCTGTTTTGCAGTGTCCGACAAAGCGGATCAAAAGCACCGAGTTGAAATGACATAATCATTCTCCGCGAATGTTATGATCATCGGAGAATGAACAAAACATGCATTTAAAGACTTAGCTCAGCTACAAACTGTGTGCGAGTTTGAGTCCTGCTCTTGCTTTCCTATTGCTTTTTGTCCTTTTTTTTTTTTTTTTTTTTTGCTGTGGAACGCGTACAAATGAACACAAGCTTTAAAAATAAACAACGACAGATATGTCCAGTCCAATTATAAGCAAGACTGAGTGAAAAAATATTCAAAAGAAAGCAGACATAAAGACAGTCCCAATGAACTACTAATGTAGGAAAGCCATACAATAAAATAAAAAAATAAGAAGCGTATCTCTGAATAGTAATAAAAGGAATTTCGAGAAGACATTGGCGACAAATGGACACCATGTTGAGTTCTGTTGTTTCGATGCTTTGTTTTTTTTTATATCATCAACTTTATACACAGCATAGCCCTTATAGTTAATGGAGGAGTGCATTTTCTTCTGTCCACAGCCTCTGGTTCCTCTGTGCGGACAAAACACTTGTGAAATAGCCTTTAGAAAGTCTCATTTTGGCACAGTGATTTTAAAATGGTGCTTTTCCCTCGGTCCACTGATGCTTAGTGCTTGTTCTCTGAGTGTTTTTTTTAATGCTGAACTGGACACTTTTTCATTTCAGTCCAGACTATGTACAGTATATGTAAATATGTGCTGTATGCCAACTAATTGTTACATATACATATATATATACTGCATATATATATATATATATATATATGTATATATATACAGTACCAGTCAAAAGTTTGGGCAGACGTTTCTGGACGAGGAAGCAGCACCGTCGTGTCTCTCTCACTGTGTTTTCCCAGTCACCCCTCGCTTCGCCGCCGTCAGCGCTGCTGCAGCCGCCGCCGCCGCCGCCGCCGCCTCCCCCCACAGCTCCCTGTCACTGTCCGCCTCCCGCTCTTTCTCCTCGTCCCAGTAGTCGTCCTCCTCGTCATCCTCTTCCTCCTCCACAGCTGACTCATCCGTGGCTTTCTCCTCTTGCTTGATGGCTTGAACGGCGGGGACAGCGGGGACAGTGGAGGCAGCGGGGCCGCCGCTGTCCCCCGAGTCGCTGCTGTCCTCGAAGGTGTCGGGATTCTCCAGCATCTCTCTGATCAGAGGAGGCATCGGGCCCGGAATCTCCATCTTCAGTGTGATGGCTCTTTCTGCACCTACAGGAGCACAAAGGTTTATTGGAATGTTAGCGCCAATGAAGAGCAAGAGGAAGCCTCTCACACAGTGTCCATTTGTCACTGAGAAGTGTCATCTCATTTTCAGGAAAGCCATGCCTGTTCTCTGCTCTGACTACATGACTTGACTATAAGTTTATATAAACTGTATTTACATGTATAAACACTTTCATTTGGAGTTAAACTATTTATTTCTGCTTGTCATTGCTTGTAAATATGATTACTTATATTTGTGCCTGCTGCAAATGATTGGAACTGGCTCCCTGATGATGTGAGGAGCCGCAGCACTTTCAAAAACACATTTCATTGTTTGACACTTGATGAGTTTATTTTTTGATGCGCATTAGCTTATACATAAAATCTAGTACAAAGCATCCAATGATAACATGTAGTAATTGTGGTAATTTTTAACTATATAGCCGACTATTTTAAACATCACATTCTATGAGGCTGTGTCCATCCATCCTCCACATGAGGGTCTTTGGGCCTCATATACGGGGCACACCCTGGGCGGGTCACCAGTACATGGCAGGCCAAACGCACAGAGACAAACAATGTCTATGGGGAATTTCGAGTGTCCAATTAACCTCTGCATGTTTGAGGACAGGCGGGAGGAAGCTGGAGAAAATCCACACACGCAGAACACGGAAACGTCATGCAGAAAGAGCCTTGCGAGATAATTCTTAATTAGCTGTACACCTAAACTGACATAATGACACGTAACGTCTCAGCTGACCTTTGGTGCTAATTCCTCGGAGGTCTGTGACCTTCATCAGCATGCGTGGAAACATGTGCGGCTTGTTCGGGCGTCGGCGGCGAGTGTAGATCTTCAGAGCTTCCAGCAGTGGCTCCTGCAGCTTGTCGACCTTCTCCGGCTCTTCCAGGTCCATGCGGTCTGAGACAGCCCGACAGATTTACAACACAACAAGAGTAACAATTGGTTATGTAATGTTACCTGACGGCACGTGAGATAATGGTGAGGGAACTAGACCAGAATTGGTAACATCTTGCTCAGCTCCTTTGCCCGAATGACTCCACAACCGCAGGTGGAGACGAAGTCAAATGAAAGGAAACCGGAACACAAGTTTACCTGCACAGATCAGGCAGATTGCACTGAGCAGCCCCGTCTCTGTGTCGTCCATCTCCAAAGGCAGCAGCTGACCAGCGAAGGCAAACACCAGGTCTGTGAGTGGACCAAAGCCGGCGTTGTGCATCTGTGTCCTGTTTAGAGTCAGGCCATCTGAGAAGGTCATCGTATCCTGCTCTGGAGTGTAACGAGTGCATATCCTCAGCATCTAAACAAGAGGAGACGAGACAGAGACGAAAGGACAGCAGTCAGTTTCACAGCAGTTGGACAGAATCACATTGTACTGAGTCATATTGTATCATATTGACGAGTTAAGCCGAATGAGGAATGAGATGAGGATTAGTCGTGGAAAGGTAAAAAAGTAATAGGAGCACGTGGCTGGTACCAGGATGTCCAGACATGCAGATTTGAGGAGAGTGATCTGGTCAGCGATGGTAAGCGTGGTGAAGCCCGGTAGCCGCTTGGCAAATTCCACAATCTTTATAATGCACTTAGTGGAGAGCTCACTGAACTTATCCCACAGGCCCAAGTCCAGCTGCACTCTGTGGTCAGCACTTGAATTCTGGGAGAGAGAGAGAGTGAGAGAGAGAAGGACATTTCTGTTTGTGTGGCTGAGCATGTTTGTCCTCCTGGCGAAACAGTGACGCTCGAGTGGCTTGTGTGAGTTTACAGGCAGACGTGATTTATATTCAAAAAAACTCACTGTGGTGTATTTTCCTAGTTGGCACAGAGAAGGGAAGGTCTCCTTGTGAGCTTTGCTGACTTTATTTACCAGCTCCTCCAGCTCTCCGCTCAACTCGTAGTTCTCAGGCAGCACCACCTCCTCCTTCACATCCTTCTTCTTTTTGTTCCTGTCGTTACGCACCGCTGCAGGGTGGGGGGGGGGAGAAAAAACAGGCATTTTCAAAAACCTCAACTCTACTGTTTCTTTTAATGGTGAAAAATAATCACAGCCTCAGGGTTATTTGCCCCCCTGGAGTCCACCACTGTCTTATTAGACACTTACCTTCTTTGGACATGCCAACCTCAAAGCACTTCTGCAGCCGACAGTACTGGCAGCGGTTACGGGTCACTTTATTGATCTGGCAGTTCTTGTCTCTGTGGCATGTGTACACCATGTTCTTCTGGATACTGCGCCTGAAGAAACCCTGGAATCGATAACAACAACAACAACAACAAATAAAATTCCTGAGCACTGCTTCTTGACAGAAAATAATCAAACATGCTCAGCTTTTCATTTCATCTTAAAGCTGCAGTTTGGAGCTTTTTAGTGATTTTTGCTGTTGGTGTTATGTATGTGTCCTTCATCTTAAAGTGGGCTCTGTCAAGCAAAACTACCAGAGGAACTGCCAGAAGCGTTTATTCCTTCCGACTGACGAATGACTGGGATCTTTGAGGTGCACATTTCTCTTTTCGCAGTCTCTCGTTTGTGTTTTCAGTTACACTCCAAGCTGTTTGCAGTTGTGTCGCTTTACTAGCAATATGGGTTATGCCTCTGTCTGCCTTAACACAAAACCAATCACTTCCAGTGTGCAGTGTAGGACCAGACCACACAACATCTAAGCATTACTATATTGAGAAACAGAGAATGGAGCTGACAGACTTAGTCAGCATGGTGTGCAACTCATTCGACAGCGGTTCGTCTGTAATGGACTACAGTTTTTAATAGTTTAAATACCAGTTTACAGTTTAAATACCAGCCCAAAACATTATATCTCCATCAGGCAAAACCAGTTTTTCTTTTTTCTGCTTCTTCTACTTCTTTTTTCTAAGCTGAACTATTCGTTCTTGTGCAAACAAAATCGCAAATTTAAGTTGTGTTGGTTTAAAAAAAGTAACTTGAGTTAGCTACAGACTGGTACTTGTGTTTTAAAACTGATCTTTGACTCTGTTAGTCTTTGTTTCATAGCACAACTTTTGTCATTTTTGTAAGCAAATAATAGATGTTTTCAGATCTTTGAATTAATCTGCCTTGCTGCAGTAACCATTTGCTGGACTCAAAGAGCAGCTGCAACATAAAAACATGCATGAATGCATGCAGTATTAGTCAGGAAACACTAGAGGGCAGTTTAACAACAACAAACATCCTTATGTAGCCCTAACATCTGTCTCCAGGCTGCAGCTCGACATCAGGTCCTCACTCCGGTCTTGTTTTTTTTTAGAGGACATCATCAGTTCAGTAGTTCATGTCCTGTAAACCCTTTGTGTGGCTAAATGCTGCATTTACCTTGCATCCCTCACAGGAGCTGACGCCATAGTGATAACCGGAAGACTTGTCCTGGCACACAAAGCAGGGTTTGTAGACCCGAGGAGGAGGCGGAGGAGAAGGAGAGCTGGGCACCATCTCCTCTGAGCTGGTGCTCTGGGTCTCCACCGCTGCAGAGACAAGAAAACATGAACGGACTCTTGATGAATCAGAGCAAAAGTTTGTAGAAGTCCTCCATAAAAAAAAAAAAAAAGGCTTTGAAACTATGATCAAAGCGAATACAGCAACTGATTAAGAGAGAGTTGATCAACAAACAACCCCCGGTCCCATGCAGGCAGGCCACCCCTTGGAGCCAGAAGGCAAGCTCAAAGGCAGACATTTTTAAGAGAAAAGGGAGGGGGTGGTGTGGTACGCCACTGACTGACAGCCTTAAAAGAGACACAATTAGCTGATGGCCAGATGGCCCTGCTGATAAAATGCTGATTGGCAGCCGAGATTTGATTGGCTTCTCCATTTACTAGTGAGTGGGGGAGCGGCATACCTCTGTTGACTTTCTGACTGACATCTGAATTTTTCTGTATGTGCATGTGTTTGTGCACACACACACACACACACACACACACGCTCACACGCTCACATTTTTATTTGAAAGGCTGTCCAACCAGACCTGCCTATATACCTCCAGCTCCATGTGAACAAACAGACCGGGGATGTTTATGAGACTGGGCTGTCTCCTTCTCTTCCTTCTCCCCGTCTCTTTAAAGAAAATGGCTGACCGTAGAACACCATTTGCCGACCACTGGCGAAGTCATTCAAGTGCTGCCAGTGAGAACACTCAAAACAAACAATGTAAAACAGACACAGAGGGGGCACGTTTAGAGTGTAACAGTAACGCGCCCGGTACGGAGTTAAAGGCGATGGACTAAAGGACAACCAGATTCCTTCGAACATGCCTTTCAACTTTCACCTTCAGTCACCCCAACTTCACCTCCCTCTGCCCAGTCCCACCCCCACTCTCTTGTTTCCTGGCCCTAAATTCCTCAGTGCAGGCTGGACAGGGTTTAATAGTTGCCCAGGCTCATAAGCAGGCCCAATAAACGTTGTGTTGAGGATGGGAAGGAGGCCCCCGGCCAGGCTGACCGTCTCTTTATTGGGATCCAGTCACCTTGGGCAGCTATTCACATCAACAGCTCCATCCTTGGATCCCTTCCTAGTAAAAATAAAGAATCCGGGGTCAAAAACCCAAAGTCACAGCCCCTCCTGTCACCTTCAATGGATAGCACAGAACTGAACCAAATGTGGCCCCCCCCACCCCACTGCAGCAACCCCAACCTGAACCCGCAGCTTGTCATTAAAAAGAGTGGTAAGGTTTCAAAAAACAGAGAGGCAAAGGCACAAAAGGAATAATCTAATAAAAACAGAGGGGGAAAAATGAAAAGAGAAAGAAAGGGAGCGAAGGAGTTGAGGCAGAGGACAGAAACTTCCCAGTGACCGAAAGGTTAAAAAAAAAAACTTTAACATTTAACTTTGACCTTGACTGAAGAAGGCAAGTCCTAAATGAATGAGCGGCAGCCTGGTTTAACACTTACCAATGGGTTCAAACACAACACCACGCCACATTCATCTATTTATGACGTGACCTCGAAGAAAACCTGAGAAACGAAGCCATGTCCTTGTAAGCACGATAATAATATGTGGCTTTGATGTAGTTGTATGTAAGTCTGTAATTATTTAATAAAGGTGTCCATGACTCATGGTTTCTTGGCATGAAAGGGGAAATAGAGAAAACAAGCAACTGGGATCACTGCACACCAGCTATTCTTTTTCTATCTTTCTTTCTTTTTTTTGTTTTTTGATGACACGTGTGTAACTTTTCTGTTGCTGTGAGCAGTAACAGCACTGACGATAATAGTGATTCCCATGCCTTGTTGAAATGTTGTACTTTACAACCATTCAATGTGTTGGCATAAACATTGAAGCCTTGCTTTTATTTTTTATCTGACAAGAAACTTTTTACCTCTTTCAATCACCTCGGTAAATGACTAAATAATTTCAGGATGCCGACATTCAGTAGTTAGTGATGCGGAGCCGATCGGCAACCATGCAATACTTTTCAGAATGCTTACTGGAGCAAACAATAATCTTTTCTTTTTTTTTTTGTCGCGATCAGTTCGTAGTTTGATCCATATAATGTCAGAAAATGTTTGAAAGATGTCGGTGGGTGTTTCCTAAACCTTAAAAAAATGATGATGTTTTCAAATGTTCTCAATGTTCTGTCCACCAACAAAAATGATTCACTTACTGATTTCTGTATTATGTGGAGGAAACTCACAATTAATACACTAAAACCAATGAATTGATTATCACAATAGTTGCCTATTCATTTAGTAATCAATTGCAGCCATGTACATGTATAAGACATGTACAAATTCACTCAGACTTACTTGCAAAATGACGTATGCTTGGAAAGATTAAAAATAACGTGAAATACACATCTGACATTTTTAGGCAAACATCGCCCCATTCCACTTTTAATAGTTATTAGGGTTCGAGCACTCACACAGTGGTGTGAGGAGCAATTGATGGAATTTATTTTTTGTCATTAAGATTTCTATCATGTCCACAGAGACAATAGCAGTTTCAAGCAAGAGGAAAGAAAGAAACAACAACAAGCCCAACATGAAGTCAGGAGTAATACAATATAATAAATAATAATAAAAGAAGAATGATGCACCAAAGACCTGGTTCTTCGTGACTATAAGGCTGTTGAATGCTGATGACAATGTGACTTGTGATAAAGAAATGAAATGCATTATTACCATTAAAAAAAGAGAGGAAACATCTTGTTGCCCTTTCTCTAAACAAACGCACCCAAAGAATGTTAAGGCCACCACATTGGCAGGAAATCATTATATCAACAAAAGCAAAACAATTATCTACCTTTATATTATTGTCATGTTATAGGCCAAACACATTTAGCACGAGGAACAGTCTACATTTACTGCAATTCAGGCAGCGTTTGTGATTTTGGCAACATGAATATCGCACATGTTGATTCGGTGATTTTCAATATATTCTTGTTATATGACGGTTAACAGTGTCCGTCTAACCAAACAATCATATGGTGACTTGATGCTGAGCTCAAGCATTCAGTTCGCTCCAACAACAGGTGAGTTGAAAATCTTCCAAGACGGTGTCATGTTTTCCACACGGGTTTATAGGTAAACAAAAAGCTGCCTGGTGAGCAGAGGGTAAATACTATTATGTAGCCAGTTTTGGGGGCATTGGAGCTGCTCAGGTGTGGAAGGCGAAGAGGAAGAAGGTGGAGCGGAGAGAGTGGCACTGCTGCAACCCGATCTTTGTTTTCTGTTTATATAGTAACACTGACAATGTAAAAGTGTCTCTGGGAGAACAAGTGGAAAAGCAGCTCCTGCTGAAACAGAGAAGCTGCATCTGGCGCCAAGGAGAGCGGCAGACTGACACCGTCTGAGGGTGGTGGGAGTGGGTGAGGAGGGATGTGACTCATAAGAGACAGGGTGAGAGACACTGAGCTGAGAGCAGCACGAGAGAGAGAGAGAGAGAGAGAGAGAGAGAGAGAGAGGAGGGGTGGGGAAGTGCCTTTACCTGGCGTTGAGGGGGGAAAAAAAAGGAGCGGAGCCAAAAACTGTCAGCATCTGTCATCACCCTGAACTGAGCTCAGCCTCAGCCTGAAAAAAAAAAAAAAATACCTACCCGCTCTTAACTTACTGCTTGTCACAACATCAATCAGCACACGCCACTGGACACAAAAGACACAAGGCGACGCGTGTGAATCAGCGTTATCAGCTACCTTTATACAATCTAAGCTCATGCATATTTTCCATATCTTATATATACAGTATATACACATAAAAATGTCCCAGTTCTTGCTGCTGTGTTCTTTGTTTGCACTTTGTGACAATGCAGTAGCAAGAAATTCCGCTTTATGGCTTCCGTGGAGAAGAATGTGCACTGAGTCCAAGCATTGTTTTTAAAAAAAAATAATGTTCTATTTCAATAGTTTCACTTACAACGTTAACGGTCGCAGAAAAAAAAGAGACAGAGGGAACCAAGCGAAATGCAAGGGTGGCCCTTTGAGATTTCTTTTCACTCTGGGACTCCTCTAAACAATGGTTTAGTGTTGGATAAAAAGCCAGGACAATAAAAAAATCTTTGCAGATTATGCAGTGTTTGTTGTCAGATTAACGCACTGCTAAGTCCTCGAATTTAAGAAACCAAGGTATAGGTACAGTTTTACAAAAAAAATGACTATAAAAATATGACAACATGGAAGCAGGAACAGCAGCTGCAGCTAAACTGGCCCAAATACTCAAAGGAATCTTAACCTTTTAACAGTTTTAACATCTACATACTGTGACCTTAACTTAAATTCATGTGAATTTGGGACACAGCTACAGTTTTTTTTTTCTTTTACCAGAGGAAATGAACAGGTTAGGTCTTTAGAAATGCAAAAGAGCTGTATTTGTCATCTACAGCACGAGTGACGACAGCAGCACTGAACTGCTGATGTGTGACGTTTCAGCAGGACAGAACTGATCCGTCGTTCCGCATTAACAAACACGTGTGACACCGGCCGTCAGGCTACGGCTGCCCACACTTTACGGCACAAGTGTACATACGGTGCACAAGCAGCCGAACACACAGTGTGGGAACATGGTTTGTTCGACACCGACGCTGAAGGCGTCTCTCCACTCCTGTTGGAACGACTCTGTTGCTGACGCACTGCGACATTTGGCCGATGGGCCCTTCAGCCTGGTCCAACCTGCCAACATCGCACACCTCATTGAACTAGACTTTGGCCAGGCAGGGGGTCCACAGAGCCTCGGTACACACCAAGAAATAAAATAATTATGAAAAAAAATTTGAATTATTACAAACTTTCTTTTTTTGTTTTGAGCCAGACCAGAACTTTGATAATTTCCACTGGTGTTTCTTTCGCACACAGTCCACAGCAGATGGATTTAGAAGGCAGAATCTGTTTTTACATAACTCATCACTTCAGCAGAAAGCTGTGGAATGTGAGTGTGAATGTGAACATACAGTGTGTGTGTGTGTGTGTGGGCAGCTGCATGGGACCACGGGCTGCATGGACAGTGTATGACTGCTGTCTAGTGGTGCAACTATAACAACAACGGCGAGTGCAGACCTTCGTCAAGCAGCTATTTTCCCCCTATATTGTGATTTGCACCCAAAATTATTAGTCCTAGAATTATTGTGTCTACAGTATTGGATTCATTGACCATGAACACATAACCTTAGCATTTGGAATCATCTTAATATCATTATTAGTTTGATAATTATTCACAAAAATCAATATTTCTCTAATGGTGGTTCTTTTGGATCTAGCTCCACAGTTATGAAAGATAAATCGGTTGACACACTCCCAATTCAGCAGAGTTTCAGCTACAATATGGCTATATCTTTATTTGTTACCTTACAGTGCCCCAAATCCCACAAGCCCCCTATTTCTCCTGTTCTGGATCATAACATCAGAATGTTTACAGGATTCGGATCAATTGTTGGTATATTATAGAAGCTATAATCCTTTTTTTTTTTTTTTTTTTACCAAAAGTCCTGGCCATTTCTTGTGGAGTTACAATAAATGGCTTCAAAAACATCCTGGATCCAGATGGTGATCCGGATCACCACCAAAATCGAATCGTCTGTTTCCTGTAATTTTCATCAAAATCCGTCCATAACTTTTTTAAAGTTATTTTGCTAACAGTCAAACCAATGTTGGCAAAAACATAACTTCCTTGTAAGTAGAGAAGTAAAAATTACACTGTCAACCTCCAAACAGATTATAAAGGAAGGATGTTAAAGGGACAGTTACATTGTTTTTTCTCTGAGTGAGACAGAGACGCTTGGTCTCAGTGAAAATGTGGCTACCAGCAGGGATTCAGATAAAAAACTGGTTTTAGCTGCTTAACAAAAGACTCAGTGGCTGCAATTGTCTTAACAATGCATTTGTCACCATTAGATTGCCTTTTTTTTCCAGCTAGAAACCCAAGTTTGTAAACAGCTCGCTCTCCTACACTAAAGCCCATTAAGAAAATCTGCGTTTTTAACTGATGGGACGAAAGAGTTAGTGGTCTACTGTTGTCTTGCTTGTTGAGTTTATGTTTGTTGAGTTTAAGTAAATCTGAACAGAGTGTTTCAAACACTGAAGTCACAAAGTGACACACACAAACTTACTAACAGAGGCAGCACTGGATTAAAAGCTCCTATTTTTCTTGTTTCTTTTTGTTTTTTACTAACCTCGGGTTAAAGTAGGAAAAGGGCTGTGATTAGCAGTTATGAAAAGGGAGCAAACACATACTTACGCATACATTATTATAGACTTATTTTATTGGGTGAGTCGTTTTTTAAGTGGCTAAAATCCATTTTTCCTTGGTGAGGGGTTAACACATGGATGATTCATGCTTAACAAGGTCTCTTTGGAGAATGTTTCGATTAGATGATATGTACAAATGAAGGTTAATTCAAATGAATAAATCAAATTAAAGTTTGTGTATTTAGCTGTAATTCGTGAACAGATAAAGGGGGGGGGGGGGGTTTCAAAGTCAAATATGCTGAGTGAATAATTACCATGACAGCAGGGAGGAGATGGGGGGGGGGGGGGGGATCTGGGAGTGACAATCCCTTTCATCAGCTGTTTTAAGTTCAATACCAGTCCCCCCCCCCCACACACACACACACACACCCCACACCCTCCAAGTAAACCCTCACTAATAACCCTCTTCCCTCCTCTGTCCTCTCCTGCCTTCCTGTGCTGGAGGGAGGAGGAGCCCTTCCTGTCATTGGCAGCGCCTTTAAAAGAAAAGGCTGTGAAAACCAAGCTACTGTCCAGGAGATAGCGCCATAAAGAGAGTGGCACCAAACACGTAAAGAAGGAGGCAGACAAACACACGCATTTATACAGTCCAACGAAGACAAACAGAAGCATCTAAACCTGCAAACTTTTAGACTACTGTAAACGCTGTCCAGATGCATCCACGTATAACCTTAAAGGGACGGGATGAGCATTAAAATTGTGTAAATAGTCAGAAAGACTCAGTGGAGATTGATCGGCGATTAAAGGGGGGGAAAAAAAAAACCCATTCACATTATATTTGTTGTTTTTCTCTCTGTCTCTCTCACCATGGTCACAGAGTTTAGCTTTGTCTGCAGAATGTGGGGGAGGGCGTCTTTATGGGACAGGTTGTTAAATCACGGGTTTGTCCTTCCCATTCATCATCATACATACAATACACCTTTTCTTTTTTAGAACACCCAATAAACTGGCTTTCTATTTTTGCTTCTTTTTTTTTTTTTTTTATAAGTTAGAATCAGCTCCAACATCCATACTTTCCTACTTGGAGCCAACTTGGCTCCTAAGACACAGCCTGTGCTAGAATGTATGTGGGGCATTAAAATAGGTTCATCACATGTGATAAGGATAAATGTATACTCTGGTGAAATAATGACAAGGTTCACGGTCTAGTTGTGAGTTTTGCAGCTTCCATTTTGAAAGCCTCTCTTTAGGGACACTTGACAAACAAAACGTGCAAACTATGATACGATTACTCCAAATAATCTGGTTAGAGTAATAATTGGATTATGGAGTTTATATGATTTACAACAGCTGACATTTTTCTTTCTTGTTTATGGCCAGACTGTGGGGTTTGTGACACTCTACAACAGTGTGTCCAAAACTTTTTATTTCGGGGCATTCACTTTCTAAACATGAAAAATCATGACACGTGACAAAAGCTCCTTTTTTTTCTACTATCCTGTAAGACCCAAAATTTGTATTTCCCATATAGAACGAGAGCGTATATAGAATGTGTTTGATAAAGGAATCCTGACATCGTTTACGCATACTGCAAACGTAAACACAGATCTTGAAAATGCTGAAAAAGATTTCTGTAAATTGATACGGTGACTCATCTGCGGGTCCCACGCCCATGTCTCTGGGGATGACTGGTCCATAGGAAACATTTGACTGATTTTACTGAGTTTTATGTTATTCTTTTTTCATCTGAGGTCATAGAACCTGCGTCTCACTTGCGGGATAAAGTGGAAGCCAACTGGTTGAGGCAGGTGGCCACACTCGTAAAGATCAGAGGCTACTTCCTGTTAAAGGTTCTTCTTTCCTTCTCCATGAGCAGAAGGAAAATAATACGGTCATTTATGTTGCCACTCAGGCACATACTCACATTTGTTGATTGATTGCTTTTTATAATGTGTCATGCACAGAAAATGTGCCCAACCCAATCAGGCAAACAAGACGCCATTTTTTTAGTGACATGGACCAAAAAGGCCAGAGTGGAATATATAGTAAGTTACAAATAATACTAAACAAATAAACCCTCCTGGATTTTTTACACCTACACATATGATTCTAATTCATAGGCAATAAAGTGAAACAACAATTTCATGTTGCCAATTCAGAGCTTTAGGACCTTTTGGACTTTAAAAAGACATTTCATTTCATTTAGTGAAGGCAGTGTAGTTCATCGTCATAAGGTCAATACAGAGACTTCACACAACTTAATTTCTTTCGGAACATTTTTAAAAATGTAACGTAGCACGTTGTTCTGAACTCAGCAATTAAAGACCTATGACTTCTTTCATCAGTTTGCTAGAATAATAAACTTCAGTGCAGTTATTATGCTTGACTTGAATATGTGCTCATCATTTTGGTTTTACAATTTTGGCAAAGTAAATCCTTTGATGGAATGAGTTGAACTGGGATACTATGGCAGATGCTTCCTCTGAAAGTGAAGTCAACTGGGCTACAATCAGTGTAAAGTCAATAATAATTCTCTCTTATATAACCTATAACTAATTACTTTTTGACGGGTTTTTGTTAAAGGGTCATGTTAAAGTGCTGCATTTTGAAAGTTATTTACAAAATGAAAAATGACCTATGTCTAGACTAAACTACACTTCCCAAGTCCAGTTCTGCTCATGCTGTTTTTTGTTTTTGACACATTTTCCATGTGACAACAAAGGGCACACTTGTGACTTCACATGGGATGATTGGAAAGTTTCCTATTATCTGGACCAAAATAATTGCTTTCACAATCACTTTAATTTTAATGTGTGACTGGAAAACTCCAGGGAATGTCCAGACCTAAATCTGCGGCCTGCCAGGTCTAAACAACTCTACTGACACATCAAAAATGACTTTACCTCATTAGACAGGCCCATGTCGTACTCAGAGTAACAGCCTCTCCACATTGTTTCATATTATCTCTTCTCCTGTGTGGTGATATGCTGGTCCATTGTTACAATGGCTTTGAAGAGCCCATTTAAAGAGAAGAGGTGGCAGAGAAAAGGCAGATTATCTCTGAATGAAGAGGAGACCATTTCCCCTCAAGGCCGATAACACCGAAACACAAAGACTTTCAAGGGGGTTTAATTCCAAA
This sequence comes from Brachirus orientalis, assembly GCA_016785285.1. Taxonomy (NCBI): domain Eukaryota; kingdom Metazoa; phylum Chordata; class Actinopteri; order Pleuronectiformes; family Soleidae; genus Brachirus; species Brachirus orientalis. The sequence goes on from JAFBJR010000060.1 coordinate 3,254,448, forward strand.
TCCAACTTCATTCTTCCACTCTTGCTTCAGCCCTCACCTCTTTTCAAGTGCCCATGCCCCAACACACACCGCCTAATCCCTTAATTGACCTTTTGTAATTGTAATTGAATCATTAAAAGCTGTTGGTTACACAACACAAAGCATGTAAGCTGAGCCATGTGTGAGCAGAGAATAAACACACATAACTGCTGGGAGACAAACACACACACACACACACACACACACACTCTGATGCAAACTAACGGCAGGGAGAGATGAAGTGTAGGAAGAGGGGATCTTCGAATGAGGAGGAAAACCAAATGTCACACAGAGGAGAAACCGTGTGTGTGACAGAGAGAGTGGACAGACTTTGGCATGTCCTCGCTGCCTTTAATGCCTCCTGACGTTGAAACAAACGGAGGCAGGGAGGTGCTGAGCTGCCGCTCATAAAAAAAACACAGGAAAAGATGACCACCACCACCACCACCAGCCGACCTCTTTTAAGAGACACACACACAGAGAGAGGACACGGGAAGGACAGAAAACGTGTGTCAAAAAGACACAAGAGGCCAAAGTGCCCCAAGGAATTTAACAAGTTCTCTGAAAGCAATTAAAATCCAACATTTTTTTAATTTCACTTTCCTATGAGGACTGGTGTTCGGTTATACTTTTTATCTGTATGGTGAATAAAACCATGGTGTTAATCAACACATTATTGGGGGCACGTGAAAAAAAAAGAAATATTGTGAAGATCAGTAAAACCCGACTAGTCTGACTGAAATTATACTCAAAAAGGATTCAAAGTAGTACAGCATGTATACCTTCTGGCTTGGACAAGATAACAGCAACGAAAACATGGCGAAATCCAGGCTGGTACGTTTTTTTTGGACTGTTGAGGAGACAGATTTATGCTCTGTCACTTTAAACAGTTAAAAGTTCATAGATGCCAGCAAGACTCAAGAGTTTAACTATACATTATTATCCATAAAAGTGATGACCTCTATATTCAGCTGAGTCTGACTTTGACAAACCAACAGACCAGTATATCAGCGGCTCCCCACAGCTGTCTCCTACAGCTGTGTGTTCATCTCCAGTGTTTTCATTTTCACCTTATCTTCCTCATCGTTTGTTGCTTTACTGATTAAGGAATAATTACCTATTTAAACACATTTTGCTCAGCTTAAAATGTTTTCTTTCTTTTTTTTTAATATACCATGTTGATTAAAATGTAGGCATTACTTGACTTGACTGGACTGGACACTGGAGTAAACCAAACAAAACCGATTTGTAATAAAAAGGACACATGATTGATGGTCATTTGTGGACATTTGTCTTTCAGCCTGGCATCTGGCAAAGCTCCTTAGCGAGTTGTAACAGGCCCTGCTGTGGTGTTTGTCATCCTGACTGCTCATGCATCATCATTAGGGAGCACTGTGGACTTGACAGCACTTGATGCTCTGGTATCTAAATAATTACTAAGATAAATAGATGTAAAGGTGCTCAGTGGGGACAATGTTGTTGGTGAGAATAAAAAGTGATGGGCACTCAGTTTGGGTGACATGCATTAATAAACTTCAGCGAGTCAATTGATGTAGGTCGGTAGATCGAGTCAATGTTTGATTTTCCAGGCCACAAAGCCAAGTGTAACCTAAGAACCTGAAAGTGGGCGCCATGACATTTTTCTCATTTATCTCTACGTCGTCAGTCAGGTCTTTGGAGGAGCGGTAAAAAGAAAGTCTTGCCCACAGAATTAGATCACAGAGACTGCTTTAGATGTAGTAATTTACCCTTTAACAATCACAATCAACTTCTCGTTTCAACAGATTTCTTTCGACGAAATCTACAAGAGAAATGTAGAAATGGATTCTTAAAGTAACTTCCTCTAACTACACCCCCCCCCCCCCCCCCCCCCACCCCCACCAACAAAAAAAAAAAACGCAAATCTATGTAAAAGCATGAAATTGCTCAAGCAGTAACACAATTCAGACCATTGTTTTTTTTTCTTTGATCACTTTCCAAAAATTATTTTCTAACTTCCTGTGACTTCCTGTGTGTATTGCCCAAATCACAACCATGTGATTTCCAGTTTTTCCCTGGCCCAATCAATCTGTTAGTGCTGTTTCTGTTTGGATCATGGTGTTTGTTTTATTTTCTGGACACATTGTCAGGTCGGGGCCCCACATTGTTTAAAAAAAAAAAAAAAAAAGCTGTCAATCATGTGAAGTCATTCATAAAGAAAACAAACACCGTGATGTATAAATATGCACTCCCCAGCTCGCTCGCTCACTCACTCACTCACTCACTCACTCACTCACTCACTCACTCACTCACTCACTCACTCACTCACAAAGGCACACTGAGCACATAAACAAACAGGCTACAGGGTGAGAATGGGACACAGAATCGAAAGGAATCTGACTCTTCCTGTGGAGAGAGAGCACTGTGATAACAAAACACACACACACACACACAGACACGGAGCTGCAGGAAAGGACAGAGTACTCACACTGGACGCTGCTCGTCCCTGCCCAGGCAAAGGGGTCCAGGCCGGAGAAGTAAGGGGTGGCCTTTGCGAGCATGCAGGAGCCTTGTCCGGACAGATCAAAGAGGGGCCGCGGGGCCAAGCCCAGAGCCTCCATGCAGTCAAACATGCTCTTCTCAAATCACAGCACACACAGCTGCAGTCCTGTGCTATTGTTCTGAGAGAGAGGCTGTTACTCAGAGTAACCCTTTACTCAGTCCAGGTGTTCCCTCTCTGTCTGTCTGTCTGTCTGTCTGTCTGTCTGTCTGTCTGTTTGCCTGTCTGTGTGTCTTTACCCCTGCCTGTGTCCACTGACTGCCTGTCCTGTCTCTTCCAAATGAAGTCCTCCAGATGGACAGAATACCTCCTTTCTGTGCTTTGTTTCCTTCTTTCTTCGACTGCTTTCACCCTCTCTGTTCTCAGATCCTTTCCTGTCTGCCTCCCTGCTGTAACTGATCTGTGTTCCCCTCTCGCCGGCTCTCTGGGCCTCTCACAGTCCGCCAAACACACTGTCAACTATCTGCATGCTCCCTCAGCAGAGAGAAGGGAGGTGGGGTCGATGGTGAAGAGGAGGGAGGGACATACACCCTGAGGTGGGTGTGTACTTGCCTTCCAACTGGCTATGCAACAAACTTTCTCTCCCTCCTACTTTTCTCCTTCAAGTTCTCCAACTCCTCCTTCATATTTCATATTCTGCAAACGAAAACAAACACTCCTGGCCTCCCGCACTTTCCCCACTACTTTTCCCACTACTCTTTCCTCTTTGTTTCTTTTTTTTCTTTTTTCTTCCAGCATTAACTTTCTTTTTGTTCTTTCACAGGAAGGGAAATCACTCCCACTTTACAGAGCCTGCTGAGGGCCATGAAAGAAAGGCGTGGAGAGAGCAGCAGTTGAGTAAAGCTATCATTTGCTAATTTTCTCCAGTCTCAATAACAATGACACACAAGGACTTGCATTCACTTCCATTCATTTTAACAGCCTATCCAAAGCCGTATGCCTAACCCTAACCTAACCTCAAATGTTAGCCCTAAACTTAACCAGTTCCTCAGAAATGATGGTCTACTTCATGAGGACCAGGTTTTGGTCTCCACAAAGACTACTGGTCCTGACAAGGTCAGTGTTTATCCCAAAATAGGTCTTAAAGAGGCAACAAACACACACACACACTGGTTTACACTCATTTCCTGTAGACTTACCATAACCTTAACCATAATTACTAGTGCCCTAACTCTAACCCTGACCCTAACCTCAACCTAACTTTAAAATATGTCTTCATTGTAAAATGTAGTAATTTATACAATGGGGACGTCCATAAGGAAGACAAGTCCCCATAATGCGACTGTGTAAACAGATTTAGGTCCCCACAACATAAGGAATACTAAGTACGCACACACATAGGGAATGAGCCTGTGCAATATCCTGTAACCTATTCTATATGAACATAAAGTATGGAAAACTAAACTAAAAACAGGAAACCTTTCCCTTTGTGCTGCAATAACCGAGAACAGAATGACTGAATTACAGCCTGATTTGAAAATGATTAATCGCTCGGTCCTACTAACGACCCTTTTTCCATACTTCATGCTACAATTGTTATTGTACATATAGAACCATGGAGCTACTACTGTTGTATGTATACTGTAATACAGTACATCATCACATATCATCATTTGAGTCACAGCTTTGTACAACGAGCCCTTTGTCAAATTACTTTGCACACAATGGCTCTATTAAATATGAAATGTCCATTTACTGCTGTTCCTGGTGTTTCTAGGCTATTTTTGGGGAGTTGTTCCTTAAGGGTATCTCATCATCCACAGACTGTAAAGAGCACGGTGTCCCCCATTTTTCCTCTCACCCCAACCGGTCAAAGCAGATGACGCACATCTTTGAGTCTGGTTCTGTCACAGATTTCTTCCTGTTAAAGGGAGTTTTTTTCCCCTCTCCACTGATGCCTAGTGTTTGCTCATTGTGTGAACTGTTGGGTTTCTTTTCTCTCTGTCATATTGTAAAGGTTTTGGCCTTACCATGTACAGTGCCTTGAGATAATGTATGCTGTGATTTGGCGCAATACAAATAAAATTGATTGATTAGATTAGAAATGAAGAGGATAAGGAAAGGATGCTGAAAATTCCTCCAGGACAAAATAAGATAAGAACACATTTTAAAATGCTGTTGGCCTTGCTCACACAAAATAATGTCTTTATGTCTGTCAAATTCTTATATTTTTTATTTTTTATTTTTTTGAATAAATGATGGGATTCAAATTTGGTGTAACATATTAGGCTCCCATTGACTGAAACCCACACCACACGTACGGCATAAAACGGTGGGAAAAACACAGATGTTACCAGTGACATTAATTAAGGTTCAACTCCAGGTTTAGGAGAGTCAGGGTCCTGCTACACTCTCAAGTGTAAGAGGAGGTCACACTAATTACTTGACACTTTAACCTGTAGAAGCTGTCTGTTATTTCAATACTGCCTGCAGATTTCCTGTATTTTTGAAATGAATCATTCTACGTGGTCACTTTAGCATGGCTAAAACAACGGGTCACGTTGATGTATACTTAATGTGCACCACGTGATGTTTTATTGGCGTAAAGACATCTTCCTTTTCTTTCACATGGTCTTGATCCTGTTCCTGCTATCGACTCCAGTTCCTTCAGTTCTGCTCAAACGGATTTAGTTGTGTTTCCATCCCGCAGTCACGTTGAAGTGCGACTCCACTGAAGGCAAGCCACAAACTGGAGTCTTGTATACGAGACAGCCTCACCTCCTCCCTTTCCTTCCCTCGTTCAAGAGGGATGAACTCTGGAAGAAACCCCCACTGGGGCGCTAACACCCCCCCCCCCCCACACACACACACACACACAGACACACACGCACACCTACTTCCAAACTTGTCCTGCCTATGGCTCTGTACACTTCATGCTGCATAATAATTCTCTATTTTTGTTTTTCGCCTTTTGTTTGCTTAATTGTCTTCTCGACACCCTCACTCCATTTGCATTTTTTTCCATTATTAGGAGGATAATCATGCAGTCTTTATGGGATAAAAACAAAACATACATCATGCAAGTGCTCGTTTAGAACACTGAGCAGAGTTTGTACCTGTCTTTCACCATCCACACACTCCCACACTACAATGACACACTGCAGGGAGCAGAGCTGCACAATATCAGGCCACTGAGCTCTCTCCACACCTTGAGACAATTACCCTCCCCGCCTCGCAGCACCCTGCCCCCTGTTGCTGCTTTGAGGAAGGGGACACACAAATGCGGTAGGGAATGTGAAGAAGGAGGAGGAGGAGGGGGAAAAGAAAGTCTCTTTCTCCTTCACTTTTAACAAAAACATAAGCTCACTCCCACTCTTTTAGTTAGGCAAATTGCAGCCCTCTGCCTTTGAAACTTAAAACACGGGACTCCCCGGACTGCCGTGTCTTTTCCCCCTTCTCTCTCTCACACACACAACTTGTAAGAGGAGCGTGTCACATTACAACTATTCACAATCAGGTTCTTCAGCTATTCATCCCGTCTTCATGTCTGACACAAACACACAGAGTCGAACAATGGCCTCTCTTTCTTCCTCTGTCTGTGTCTCAACCGGCAGCTCCTCCAGCGTGGCCGCAGATATTTGCACAAAGTCTCACTGCGGTCATCAGCGAGCGCACAAATATAGTCACAAATGTGAGGCAGGCAGCACAAGACTGCTGGTTTGTGATATTCATGGGTGTTGGAATGCGCAGCCTACGGAGTGGCAGTCCAAATGTGTGCGTGTTTGTAGTATGTGTATGTGCTTAAATAGAGTGCATGTGATGACAGACACAAAGAAAAACACACAAGCCTCAGTCTGTGCCTTCAGGTTCAAGTTACTAATATCACACTACACACACTCACACACACTCACACACACACACACACACTCACACACAAAGCATTACAAAGAACAAGATGTGACAAGTACAGAAATTACGAAAGGACACTCTGTTCATTGTGGAAAAATACACTTTTGTGCTACGGCTCTGCATTCAGACTTGTTCTTTTAAATAAATGTGGTTCTAGAAGGGAAAAAAAAAACATAAATCATAGGCACATTTCCTTATTCCAGAGAAAATACAAAGATCGTATTGTGTCTTTACACCGGTTTTCTATGATGCACTAAGCAGAAAAAGGAACCTTCAGCTGAAAAGGGGGTTTGTTGTGTGTTCCCACTAATTCCCGCCGCTATTAGGAAAATAAGAGAAATTACTGTATGACTGAATACACAGCAGGGAGCTTTTGATGTGGATATCCTCTAATTTCAAGTCCAGGGACGCTTTGAGTTTCATCTCATTAGGGAACAAAGTCCAGTCTTCCGCTCACACTGATTAGGACCTGGTTTGAATTAATTAGCAAACGCCATTTAAAGTTCTGCTGTAATTTTGTATAATTTTGTTCACTTTGCGCTAATGAGAGATAAGCAATTTATTTTAGCTTTCCTTGTCGGTAACAAATGGCCTCATTAATTGCATGGTTTCTTCTTCATTAACAATAATCAGCAGAGAAACCCTTTGCTGGCGCGCAGCCACGGCTAACTATCCGTTTACATAAGAGCTGTCAGTTTATCTGAGGGAGTTTATAAAATCATGTTTTTGTAAATCCAGCCAATGCATAAATGAGCCCAGACAACAACCAGACAAGAAGTAGAAAGCTGGAAATACATGTTGCTACTTTTAGGTTGTTTACACAAGTAACTGATATTAAAGAAAAACACGGCATCATTTCACATGACAATATGGTAATAGTATGGTAATACAGTTAATTAAACAAGAAAAATTTTGCACATACACCGACCAATAATTGTGAATTGCACTTATAGCACACAAACCGGGCAGAGATCAGACAGCACACATCCAAACCTGTGAATGTGTGAGTGGATGTGCCTGTCCCAGGTTTCAAACTGTCAACTTTTCACCTCAACGGAACAGTTTCCATGCCAGGAATCAAACCTAGGCCATGTGGGGGGAAAACCAGGGATCCAAACCACTGGACCATAGAGGAGTTGAGACATTGAGACAGGTCTTTTTAAAAGAAATAAACTCTGTATTGGATGATCAAACACACCGTGTGATATCTATGTAAAGGTTTAGCCTGCATGTAACCTAAAGTGAGATGGGATTGTTTCTAGATAATCTGAGGAATTAAAACATGCAGTAGCTTAGTTTCGCCACTGAGCTGCGGTCTGACAATTTACTCTCTGCAAGCAAATATGTTACCTGAAAGAAATTTACTGTAAATACCTGACAGCTTCTAGTCATGAGTGACCACCGTTTGTGTTACCAAAGCTGTGGGACACGAAGCTGCCTCTCATCTCAGTAAATACACGAGCCCCAGAGGCAGCGTGTCAGAGATGTAACCCGCGTAATTCTCTGTCGTTGGGCCTGAGACTCCAGACTCAACTGGAGATGAGTGGACAACAGCTGTGTTGTGAACATGTTTGAGAGTTCAGCAGGTTTTTCTGACACTACTCCTGAAACTGATGCGAGTCGGAAAGGCTGTGGAAAGCCTCCGTCTGCACACTGAGCCTGAACTGAACACAGGGAAAAGGACATTAACCAGTGAGTGATTTAACCAGATACTGCAGTTAGTTGGGGACATGACAAAATACGTATGTTGTACCTATCAAAGGTAGAAAACGTCACCTGAGGATATTATATGAAGCGACCTGGGATACTTGCTGGTTTATGTATGTCAGCTCACAGCAAAAATTATTACAACTGGAAAATCATTAATGTAAGGAAAATGGAATCAACACAGTTTCATTTGTTCTCCCTCTGTGCTTAGTACAACTACTGAATGAATCCAGTGTTAAATGGAAAGAAGTGAATCACACACTAACAAATATCAATGTACAAAAAAGGAATTTGGAGCAAATTATTATTATATTTTTTTTCTGATCACTGCGACTCACTTTTAGTTAATATAGTATAAAGTAACATTTAAAGACAAACAGATAGGTGACAAACATGAAGGCTATGTATAGTATATTATTTTTTTTAAATGCTGAAATAATGTATGATCATATATAGGCTTGTCAAATTGTCCCTCAGTCCTCAAATCAACTTCCACAAGACATTACGTTCTCTGTCTTTGTGTAACCATTTCACCCACTCATAGTCTTCTAATCTTCCTTCTGAAGGCCAGTAGCGCCCCCTGTGACTCAAAATAGGAACCCTGTCATTCTCTGTCTTTGTTATTCAAGTTCAAATGAAAACAGTTTAGAGAGATTTTTATTAGTGAGACAATGATTGTTTCTGCCGATTGTGAAGATTTGATCCATGAAAAGCATAAAACTATCTCTTCTCTTCTCTTCTCTTCTCTTCTCTTCTCTTCTCTTCTCTTCTCTTCTCTTCTCTTCTCTTCTCTTCTCTTCTCTTCTCTTCTCTTCTATAACGTGCCCTGAAGCCTTTTCCAAAATTGTGAAGTCTCCACAGTTTTACATAAAACAGAGCTGGGCAGGACACAGACATTGAGCACACTATCTTGTCATGTGCAGTGGTGTGGGATTAGGATTTTTTTTTGCCTCCTGACTGAACCTTGGACTGGTTTCAACCCTCATGATGATACAAAACATTTTCACCACTTTTTTTTTTTTTAACTGGAATCTGAAATAAACTCATTGTGAGTCTGAATATAATGCTGTTTTGTCAGTTAGGAATTGTGTGTTGGTGTGAAAGAAATGCCTTCCTTGCACCAAATGGAAAATCGCATTATAAACGCTCCACTTTCTAGGCAATACAATGATTTCCAAATCTCTGTAGTTGTTTGTGTAAATGAATAATACATGTCTTTGGCTACTCACACAGTGCGGCCATCTCTTTGGGCAGGTCAGCCCCAAAACGGCCTAAAAGGTGGTTACTGGCCAGCAGGTCAAAGTGGGAGTGGCTCCTCATGGAGTTAAAGGTGAATGGGAACATAGCACGGGGGAAGGTGGTCATGTGACGCACTTGATGCTCCCGGTTGGCTGCCATGGTAAAAAGTGCTGGTGATGGTTTAGGGGACTTCTCTCTGATTGTCTTGCTGTTTTATTCGCCCTTCCTTTACCCTCTTCCTCTTCAGGAGCCTATGCTGACTTCGAAATGAGCTGGTGCCATTCAGCCACTCAGCTGCTGGCTTCGCCGCCAGAGGGCTGTTGGTGACAGAGGAAGAGCCGGAGAGAGACCAGGAGCCAAGTGACCAAGACCTGACCAGGTCCAGACTCTGTAGAAAAGGAGGCAAGAGAGAGAGAGAGAGAGAGAGAAGAGGGATTAGATACTGGAAACACAGTCTGGGTGAAGCTCAATGGTTTTTACAACTTCACTGAAGCCAAGTGAATCACAACAATTCATTCAAAAAAAAAAAAAAAAAAAAACCTGCTTCATTCGGAAAAACGACAGAATTATCTGTGAGGCAAAGTCCAGACAAGGAACAAAATCAAAGAAATGGGAACAAAAAGAGTGTTGAACAAACAGCAGAAAAAAAAAACAGCACATGGGGTGCAACACTTTTTCCTCCTGCGTTCTGTCCTCCTTCCTAGTAGTTCAATGATTTCAGGCGATGCCATATGATTTCAATCAGCAGTACTATATTATAAAGGGCCTCTCTGTTCCTGCTGCCAGCCTGACTCTGGCCAGGCTGCCAGAGAACAGCCAGCCACAACATGGGTGCAATTAACTCTTTACAACAAGTGACACATAACATACTCATTCCCACAGTCACCCACAACCTGAGCGCTCTGTGCTGCCACCTCTCTTTACTGCACTGACGGCTACTTTTATTCAACTTTTCCTGTCTCTCAGGCTCACACTGTAGCTCTGTGACCATGTTGGTGAGTGACATGATGGCAGCTCTCCCCTCTTCTTTCCCTATGACTCCCATCATCCCCGTCAGCGATTTCACGAGTGGGAGGAGCTTAACTATCTGTGGTGGAGCTGTGGTACATACAGCTCAGCCAAAGAATGTCTTGTTGTTTTGGGCCGGCTCCTGCATGGGAATCAAACACCCCCCCCCCGCCCACCGTGTGGACAGACAGACTCACGAATTTACACCGGATCACCAGAAACACATGGTGAATTTCATACAGTGAGATGTTTTTGTTTAGCTTTTATTATCTATTTATTTGTTTATTTTTAAAGATAAGTGAGGCATCTTGTGTGCACTGCTACACGGGGAGGCTGGTACAGTATGAAGGCTGCTGGTAACTTTTACAGAAGCCGGTCAAATACAGTGCTGCTGCTAAGGATCATCCTGTACCTGAGTTAAAGTAAACTGTTCCACATGTGGAGGTCTGGCACCGACACACACATAAAATACTTATTTAGCACGTCCATTTTTGCAGTACTATACATTTTTTAAATATTGTTCAGAAATATGTTCATAGTACTGACAGCGTATTTTAAAGTATTCAGCAGCAACAGTCCAGAACTGTCAGCTTTCATTGTCTCCTTCTCCAATAGAAAGCAGCTCCAGCCATTCATCCCCTTTGAATTAAATAAATACCTAAAAAACTGGCAAATCTATTCAGAACTGTCTGGTTGTTATCAAAAATTTAAATAAACAAAAAGGTCTAACCACATTAGTCTGCTCCAGAATTCAATACAGTAGATTCTAAGAAAATGCCTTTTTCCATTAGCTTTGTATTCAACTTTCATTAGCTAACCCAAATGTCATAAAACAATTGTGAAATATTTTCTTAGTATGACTATAAATCTTCTGTTTAATGGTTCATTTTTTCTAGTATCTTGTATATCAACTCATGTTAATGTAATGTAATAAGTTTGCTTTATAAATACAATTTTTATTTCCATACTGTATATTTAAAAACCTTTTTTCACTCCAGGGTGCCAGCACATTATTTGTTCCTTATGTTACAAGTAATGTAGTATATTCCAACTGTGATGCAGAAAGTCATAGTTAAAGGTCCAGTGTGTAAGAATTACCAACATTTAATGGTGATACCGCAGACTGCAGCAAACACGGGACTCGTCAAGGCAGCGCGGTGGCCTTCGCATTACAGAAAGGATGTCATTTTTCTTTGTTTGCATAGTAAGCCTCTGCTACGGAGCTTTTTCTGCTTCAGGCTGCCGTAGAAACGCGACGGCACAAGATGGCGGCCTCCATATAGCAAGGACCTTGTCTAACATATACAGTATATAAAAGGCTTATTAAGAATACTAAGATGACCAACGAACCTTCCTAAACGCTATACACTGCACATGTAAATGAAGTTGAAAAAGAAATATAGAGGTGTTAGGTTATTTTAAAGGTTTAATTTAGTTCCATTTAGTTTAGTGCTTGTTTTAAAGTGAGAATTACATCCTCTTGTCATATTATATGCCTTATTTTCAGCAGGAAGTAGATGTCCGCCATGACATATGTGGCATTTCTGGTCAGTAGCTACTTAAGGCTTTAATGGAACTGTAATGTTCTGATCAACGGCCACAAAAAAAAAAAGAAAAAAGACGGGACACCGTGCAAACTTTTTCCTCCTCTGTGGAACGAGGAAACACTACGTTCCCCCGCCGAAGCGTCCCTATGTCTGTTTGACATACACTTATAGAAGACTATATGTTATATGCTATGTTATGAAACCACTGCAAAATGTCCAGCAGCCGCAGGTAAAAATATTTATACTGCCTATCTTTTATTATTTCATCATTTCATTTCATCGAATTATTCAACTGTCCACCCCGAGCAACAGCACAAAATAATCAAAAATATCCTAATACATTATGTGACGAACTTATAACGACCCGTTCATTCGTTTGAATCAATTCAAACGAATGAACGGGTCGTTATGAGTTTGCACACGTGTATTTATGAAACAGCTCGTTATGAGATGCAGTTGCTTGTCTCTAAACCAAAGTGGTGGGCACTATACAGTATATCTCATGAAGAGTAGCCTTGAATGTTGTCCTCGCTGCTGAATTAGTAATAAGTAATAATATGTATTAACAGTTGGAACGTGACTTTTCAATCCCTCCTCCCCACTACATTTGCTAGTGAAGTTTTGCATGTTGAGAAAGCACACTCGCTCACTTCACTCATACTGTACATGACAGAAAGGATCCCGGAAGTGTCGCACAAAAACAGGAAGTCAGACCCCGAGTGACTTCTGCATGCAAAGATAAGGTCTATAGCAGAATCTTTTCCCCCCATAAACATGCACATACAGTGCATGTTACACATTCTCACACACAAAGCCACAACATCAGGAAAAAGTGTTTATTTAAAGCCACATTTCTCATATTGACATATTTTCTGTAATTGCTCGGCTTTGCTGGTTTTCCTTGATGGTGAAGGCCAGTCAGGGAGAGTCCAGGCAACTATTCCTCACAAAGAACGTTTGTGTTTGACGATCAAAAAATGTCAAACATAGATCGGACAAAGTGTGTGACGATTAAGAAAAACAAAAAAACAAATGCACACACACGTTTCGCTCTAATCAGAACACAGGTACATACAAGCACAGACATGAAGGCTGCAGGAGTGAACATACGCAGATGTTCTGTGACTTTCATCGTGTTTGCGGGCAGAGCAATCAGCAGAAACCACGCAGCGTTCGTCACACAAGCTGAAGCACCACCGAAAGCTGAAATTGACCTTGAAGAATGAAGGAGTAAATACAGGACAGAGGATCCTTCCACAGATGCAGTATTTGACTCAAACCAATCAAATTCGAGGACCAAAATCACCAGTATGAATGCCAGATGACAAGAAAAAAACCCCCAAAAAAACAAAAGTGTTGAGCGCTGAAGAAAGTACATGGAAAAAGATGTAAGGGAGACAGAGGAAAAGAAAGAGGGGGGAAGAACGTAGGGAGTTTTGAGCATCTGGCAGGCCATGTGTAAGAAGTGAACAGACCTATTAATTAGAGCCATACTGGAGAGAGTGGATTAATAAGAGAAAGACGTGACTGTGGCGAAGCAGCGTGGGAGGAGGCACGAAAAACAGGCAGAGTGACTGCAGAAAACATACATAAAACTAAGAGGCAGTTTCATTTCCACTGATAATAAACTATGAAATAATGTGCACCCCAAGCCAAGGAATGGTTTCTTTCTCTCTAATGAGTAACACCCCTCCACCCAGTCGCTCTCCCTCCGGGGGAATACACCTTGGGTAGGGCAACAAAAGCCGTGCTGTGTCTCTGGGCCTCTAGGCCTCAATGCTGCTTTTATGAGACCTGGCTGGGTGAGGTCAGACCGGGTCACCTGGTCCTGATCCTGCTGACACACAAACACACAAACACACACACATACGCAACCAATGCTCCCTTTTTCCAGAGTAGGGGATTAAAAACAGCTTTGGTGTAAAAACGATGGGGGTTTCCATCCCTCTGTCTTTTCCAACAAGCCACGGCACACTGTCAACTTTTCTTGTTTTCTCACAACTCATGGTAAACGGCACTTTTCGCAACTTCTTCTTCATATTCTATGCATTGTTGCAACAACTGTAAACATTATTTAAGTGGAAAGGAAAAAAAAAAAAAAACCCAAACATTTTTTTGCTTATTAGCAGCATCATCTGGATCTAGTTAGACTGGGTGTAAATGTGAACTTTATGGGTTTTCCAACCCAAATCAGCTTGAGGTTACAGTTACGAAACGACACACACACTCACACATACATACACAAACAGAGAGACGATTGTTGCTGAAAACCCTCCGCAATAAAGTGGTTCATTTTTTTTAAAAGTCATTTTCATAAGAATACGACCTGTGTCTAGACTAGTCCTTTAGGAGTCACATCATCAAACGTGCAATATACACCTGGCATTTGCCACATTTTACTTGTGACACCAAATGACAATATGAAAAGTTCATATTACACTTACTATAGACCAAAATAAGTGATTCACAATCGCTTTATCTCACATTTGGGCAAGACGAAAGAAGGTTTTTTTTTTGGATTGTGGATAAGACACATTTTTGTTCGTGACAGTCTTAGAGTGAGAAACATGAAATGGACTGATTGTGCAGGCTCCCCTGCTGTGGAACTGCTGTGGTGCCTTCATTCATGCACTGAAATCCAGAGATTGCCTGGAGAACGACAACCTTACAATCATACAGTCTTTTAACAAAGTCTTTTACCTCTTTTAAAGAATTTAGCTGTTAATAAGAAATGAATGCTGATGGACTGACCACCGAGCCATGACCAGGCATGTCCAAAACACAACGCTCTAACTGTGGGGCAGACATGTGCAGCCCTCACTCATGTCCTTGTTAAACAACAAGTGTGTTTACTGAAGCATCTACGACAGACTGAGAGTTTGCAGATCGTGTTGGATTTTACTTTTTTCTTTTTCCAGCATCTGATCAAGTGAGTATGACCAGTTTTGGACCAATATGATCCAATATAATGATGAGAAGAAACTTTGAAGAAGAGTCGCCAGTTTTTTTTTTTTTATAGGGATTTATTTAATTCAAAGGGCATGAATGGCTGGAGCTACTTTCTATTGGAGAAGGAGACGATGAAAACTGTTGACAGTTTTGGACTAAATAGGATCTATTTCTGACATGTTGCTGTTGAATACTTTAAAATACCCTGTGAGTACCATGAACATATTTTCTGAACAATATTTAAAAAGGGACCACTTCCTTGCCGAGATCTGCCGCACTCCACTCTCCAGACATTTCCCCAAGTTCACGTCTGACAATGGGGTTATGTTGACAAGCCACACAGAACGTGTTGGGAGTGGTTTTTACAATGAAATTTATGGTGAAATTCTTCCATCGCTACTTGCCATGCTTGCCTGAATATCCCCATGCACCGAACAGCCCTGTAGACTGCAGGTGACTTTATTTTCCATTAATACATTGGTGAAATAAGACAGTGCTGTCAGTGTGCTGTGTGTAAGCGAACGATTATTATTAAAAAAGGGTTACTTAAATAAAGATCACTTTTCAATGCATGAAAAGAAAAACAGCTTCTTCTTCTTCTTCTTCCTGTTTTGGCTCCGAAAATGAAACTGTGTATCACATGCAGTCATTGGCCATAAGTGGGACAGAAACATCCTGCTTCCTTACACCTGGTATTAAAATGTATCTTGTATCCAGATTGTATCTGGATATAGTTTTAGCCTGATTACATTTTCACGTTTTATTGATATGTTCTTTTCCAGTCATCACAGTGAAGTCCAGCTGAGATCCATTCGGTCCGGCTCACGTCACATCCTCCACTCATTTACTTGAGCCCAAAAACAAGAACCGAGAAAAAAAAAAACGAAGAGAATAGAAGCAGGAGCCGTTTATAAAGAGGAGGTAAAGAGCTTTTTCAAAGTGGGGTGGAAGATTTATACTTGTATGATCTGATTCAATCTGATCACCCAAATAACATTAAAATGCGTGTGGGTGCAAACAGGAAAAATAAGTCTCAGCTGGTTAAACCACTGCTCTGTTCTTGTTACTATATCAACACGAGGGGAAAAAAATTACACACGTTTTGTTTCTTTGTGTCAAGGACCAGTGTGTAACATTAAGCAGGGTTTATTAAGAGAAATGTAATATACTACCTCTCCATAACTATATATATATAAGTGTATACCTGCTTAATCAGAAAAAACTGATTGTTTTTCACAGCCTCAGAGTAAGTCATTTAAGATTAGGCAAAGTCCTTGCTTTACAGAGGCCTCCACCTTGTGCCACCATGTTTCTACAGAAGCCTGAAGGGACAAACCAACCAGTGTGCGTTTCATGTTTTGAAGAGGGCAAGTTACTACAACAAAGAAGAGTGAAATCCATTCCGGTACATGACAGTCACTGTAGTTGTTATTCGAAAAGGGAACGATAATATGTCACTATTTCTTCTAAAATGGACCTTTAAGTGATGGCACTCTTCCGCTATACAGTTCTGGCTCTACTCGGCCTGGCACGGTTCGACTCTACATGGCTGGGTATCAAGCATGTCATTTTTTTATTTTTCCAGTCGCGTCATGGTATGGCTGCACGAAACTGCCGTGACATCGTTTCATACCAGACAAACACACAAACTTGTGATAAGCAAAGTAGTCCTTTTCGGTGAACTCAATCATAAGAATCAGTTCATTAAAAAAGATTAGTTCAGTACTTCCTGCATGACTGGAGCACAGGCTCTGTCTGACACAGTCACTGAACTAAAATACAACTGAATTTTATACATTTTCTTGCAAAAGGTTGGAGATTAGATTAGGTTGGAGATGGAGATTGTCAGAATATGTAAGTGTTTTTAACTGATCTACAGTTTGACATTGTTCAGTTGGATTTTTGTGTCAGATGTCGCATGACTCTCTGACTGACGCCACTCTCTGACCAATCGGTGCTCGAGACATCACATTCAGTATCGGCTCAGCTCCCTTGGAAGCTCACCAGAGCAGGAACTAAAAAAAGCACCAGGTAGCAGGTATGAGCCATGCCGAGCCGAGTCGTGCTAGACCTATATAGTAAAAAGCACTGTAATTCCCTTTATTTATTCCCTATGTTCAGCACATAGGGAATAAATAATGACCTAGCAACTGACTTTAAATGTTTTATAACATTTAAAAAAAAGATTTTAAAATGTATGCAAAGTGAACTTGTCCTTATAGGAATAAGGAATAATTTCTTAATAATAAGACATTTAAAACAATCAACTTTTGGTGGATTGAGAAGTTTGGTCACGCTCTTCTGTAATTTTTTGCAACTTCTTTTGTGTTAGATTAGATTTTTTTTTTTGATAAAGTTTTTACTTATCCAACAGGCAAACAAGTTTTTGATGTTTGAGTGGACACACGTCTGCTGAGCTCCATAAAAACTAATCAGACACAGCCTCATTCTGTGCCCCGTTAAGTAGGATTCACAACAGCAACAGGAAAAACAGCTGTACTGCCTGTGGACTCATGAGTGGCGTCATCAGCTCTGTGCATGGCGCTTTGCAATTAGAGAAAGAATGAGAACAAGTTTTTTTCTTTTCTTTGTGCAGATGATTTGGAACAGGCCTGACTGCAGGTGAGGGCATGAAGCCGAGACTGACCTTTTGTTTGTCACTTAATTCTCATATAATGCTGATGCGAGTCTCCTTCAAAGCTTGAAACATTCTTCAAATGTTTTTTTCTTTGTTTCTTCTTTTTTTTTTGTCGCTGTAAAGGTGCATCACTGCGTTCGCCCTTTCTGGAAAAGTACCAAACACTTTCATAGTTTCCACTCTTGCTCACATGAATCATCCATTGTAAGCAGCAGTTGATTGGCTGATTGATTTCCTTCAGCGGTGAACACTATTTATACGGAAAAACTTACAAGAGGGTTTTGGAGGATTGTTTTATTTATTTATTTATTTTTTAATTTTAGGAATTTTCTGGAAAATATTTTCAATACAGACGTACACTGGACTATGGAAAAGATGAACCTTTTAAAAGGCGCACGTTAAAGTTTTCCATTAACTGCAGGACAGAACGAGCCAGGCGTGGACTCTGTGGGACACAGAGCTCAGTGATGCTTGGCCAAACTCCACTTACTACGAGCTGAAACCATGAGGGTATGAGTGCTCTGCCCTGCATCATATAATACTGTCCTTTCTTTTATCCAGCATGTGGTTGATTAGCAGTGTTAGCATAGCAGATGGATTAAATTAGGGTGCGACTTTTTTTTTTTTTTTTTTTTCTTTTTTTCTTTCCTTAAAAATGTTTTCACCCCAGTTAGAGTGTGAACACTCTGAGTCTTAAACAAAGGCTGTTTATATGATGATAAACACACTTTGATCGTTTGGACTGAGGACAGGCCACATGAACCAAGACGTCTGCTCTTTCAATCTGTCCGTTAATAAAAATGTCCTTTTTTTCTGGTCCAAACTATTCAGTCATGTTTCTGTTTTCTCGTAAAAATGCAGCATGCTTTCTCTTGCTGAGTACGTTAGTGTTTCGTTTGGTCCTTTTGTGAACATGTGTGCAATCTATTTGTCATCTAAGTGTATTATCAAGCAAACAATCTGTATTTATGGTGATGAACCACTTTTGACTTACGGATCAAAAGGAGCTCTGTGGTTTTCTTCAGCTTGAGAACGTATCTATGGTGCTATTAGCGTGGAATAGTGGGCACCAAAACCAGGAGGACAAACTTAAATTCTGTCTGTATCCGAAACCATATAATCTCATATGTATGATGCCTATGGAGCCGCAGGGTGGACTAAAAGGCAGTCTGTGTAGAAGTAAAGGATGAAAAGTTCCCCAGAAACAGCCAAATGCAGGGAAAATCATGACTTCAGCAGGGAACTGTCCCCACTGCAGTTGCTGTAAACTATAAAACCACAATCAAATCTGCCTTTTTCTGAGAATGTAGCCAGGGATGAGCTGTACTGAGCCCACCAAGTAAAAAAAAAAACCCACTTATACTGACATACAGAAACCATTACAGTGGAGAAAAACACAGGCACCATCACCCACAAACAACATAATTAGATTTTCCAACAAATGACCATCCTATATTTCACGTCACAATGTCATGTAAAAAAAAAAAATGTCTGCAAATGAATAAAAATATAGCTCAAGTCATAAAGCACTGGGGTCTGACAGATGTCCTATAACCACAAAATGTTTCTGGCTGTGGTAAACACATCTTTTCAATTTATGCACACAATTACGTTGCTGGCTTATTCAGGAATGTACACACAGATATAAATATCGTGCCTAGAAACAACAGTCGATTTCGATTTTCCAAGTGTTACTGCTCATGAGTTTATGTCAGAAAGATTTCCAGACATTCATCTGGTTAGAAAAAAAAAATTAAATAATAGGTTTTTGAAGTTTCGGGAGGACAAAGTTGAAAATTTCTGATATCTCGACCTTAAAACAAATGTTCTACATTTTTGGGAAATAAACTTATTTGCTTTCTTGCAGCAAAATCAGACGATTGATACCACGCTCATGTCTAGCTCTGTCCAAAAGTCCAGGAAGTCACTGCCAAACCAAAAAAAAAAAAATTTGCTCAGCACGTCTCTGTAGTAAACAAATAAAATGTAGCAAGTAAATAAATGAGCTTTTTCCCTGTTTCCAATTATTGTACAAGGCTAAGTACAAACATGAGAGTGCATCTTATTTACCTCTCATGATCAAATAAATAAGATAAAATCATATTAAAAATGACTACGACTTAGTTTTGCACTTCAGTCCTCAGTCTTAACTTCAACCCACAGTATAAAATGGAATAACACTACATCTACACACCTAGTAATGTTTATAGACCAAATCACTGTTCCCAGAAAAAGAACATTACAAGAGGAAACATGTGTTCAACTAAAAGAGCATCATTTTTAAAAGAAAATATGGCAGCTCAAAACATAAATATTTGGAAAAATTATGCAACGGCAAACTTCACAAAATTCCCCTTTTTTTTTTTTTTTTTTTTTTTTTTTTTTTTTTTGACGTAAATAAACTGCACAGAACAGAAAATGTTATACTTCTATTTATACAAAAATGTTGGCGAAAAAAAAAAAAAAAAAAAAAAAAACCAACACAAATATTTTCCCTCCAAACATTTGCCGTTTCTTTAAATCTGTGAATTGTGAATTATTATGTGTTAGCTATGCTAATGCAGACGATGTTGATGGTAGTAATGTTTCATAAAAAAAAAAAGCACAGTGTAGTCATTATGTGGAGCCAGGCCTGTGGGCTGCTGAGGGTCTGCAGGTTGGGGCCAGGGTCAGCAGGCCCTGTCGCTCCAGGCTCAGCAGCCTGGCAAAGGGTCAGGCCTAATTGAGGCATTTGGTAAGCAGCTTTTCATTTAGTATTTAAGTGAAAAGCGAGTGGAACGACTCCCCGAACCCCCATCCACCGCCACCCCCCCTAAAACCACCTATGTCTCACACACACACACGCTTGATCTTTTTCTTACTGCGCCTCCACAAAGAGGATAAGAAGTGTGTTTAAAGGACTTGTAGCCTGTGCTGAAGAGCAGCCCCCCGGGCCACGATTAAACACACTGAGAGGCTCTTTAGACACAGACTGAGTTTGAAAAGTGCAGTGAAAGCAACACTGAATGTTACAAGTCACTTCCAAATCTCTGAAGCCAGCTGGGCATGTCAGGCCAAACCACAGCCAGCGCATGGCTCTCACCAAAACATCCCTAAATAACTATGGAGACAATATGCAATTCTGCAGAACAAGAAAACATTTGTGTTCTCCCTGCTCTCAAAATCAAGCAGCGCAACGCGACTCTTTGGTCTGGAAGTTCCAAGTTTCCATTTATATGTAGCTAGCAAGAGAACAACCCCCATACAAAATCTAATTCGGCTGACAAGGGTCAGAAAAGCAGGTGGAGTATTTTTTTTTTTTTTTTTTTTATTTACAGAGGGGAATAAAGGAAAAAAGAAGCCCAGAGTACCAGAGGGAGGGGGGGGGGGGGGGAATCAGGGGGGGGGGGGGGGGGGGGGGGGGGGGAATCAGACATCCTCCTCGGCCTAAGGGGCTGTCATTCTTTCAAAGTGTTGAGAACAAAGATGAGACTGCAGCGTAGTAAAAGGAGTTTTAACCAACACACTCAACCACATGCACGAGCAAACAAACATGCGCCTGAATGACGAAAACCAAAGGGGCAAAGTATGATTCAACAGAGAGCAGATGCGTCCACCATTTGGAGGAAAAGTTCACTGACAAAGGAAATCACCATGTGATAAATACCGCTCTATCAGAAGGTGGGTATATATAGAGAGACTTAACCTCTGCGTGCTCTCCAATATAGTATCGTGCATTGTTGACACCCAGCTGTTTATGCTTAGCTTGGAGACACAGCCACCTATTCCTGCTGACGTGCGGATGAACACTCAACTAGATATTAAGGAAAATTAAACTGAAATAGATTTGCCGAGTGTTCGTTAGGAGAGCTCACAGTGGGGGCTTTATATTGCAGCACGTTGCACAGGGAGGCCTGGTGCGACTGCTCAGCAGTGTGGTGTTAGCGGACAAAATGCAGACAGGTCTGATCGGCTGGGGAGGAGGAGATAAATAGCATCTTAATCACAAGCATCAATCAAGCAGCGGTGCAGTAGGATTTATATAGAGGATGTCGCACGGACAGTGCTATGAGAACTGATTCACATGTGGTGTAAAGACAGCTTACGAGGGGTCGGTCAGTTCATCCACCCTGTATTTACACACAAACACACAATTCCCTAACCTCAACCTAACCTTCAAACCTGCCCTCAATTTAAAATATAATCATTTGCATCAATCAATCAAATCAATTGCAGTTCAAGTCACAATTTAAGTTTTCTATATTCCACATTTTATGCAAAATTAAAAAAAAAAAATTAATACATGCATGCATAAATACATATCTTTGAGTTTGTCCTAGTATTACGAACTCAGTCACAAAACCTTACAATAAAATCGCAATTTGCTACTTTCCACACATCCTTCAAGCCCTAATTTGCACTGTGGGTCTGGCTTGTTTTCATAAGGAACATATATCCCCATAATATGACCGCGCTCAGGTCCCCACAACGCAGGTAAAACACCTGAACCTCCACCCTCACACACACAGTGTAAAGCAGCAGCAGGAACAACACACACACAAACACAGAGCAGATTGTCCTGTGACATCCGGAGTTGCCTATTTCAAAGTTTCCATCCCTCTTATGTAATTGTGTGGATGGAAACCTGTTTACATAAGGTTCAGGCAGACGAATGACGGAGTGTGCACATACTCAGGTTTACCAGACCTACTCAGCCATTTGTGATGTTGATGGAGTGATCCATCAAGTTTGTCTCCCAGTCGGCTGGCTCAGGCCCTGCAGGTCTACTGATGGAAAATGGCCTGACTTTGTCCAACTGATGTGGACAAAACAGTGAGTAGTCATTTGTATCATGACTTCTTCTCTTGTGTACGTTTGTGTATGGTTTTTTTTGGTCATATGGGGAAACCCTATCATCCATTTTCATCTGGTTTTTATCTGGTTATCTGCCCTTTCCTCTTGGTTCCCATAACATTCGGAATCCTTCGGCAATTGCAAGTCAGGGACGAAAGCACACGAATGGATGGGCAAACAAATGAAAGCACACGACCACAAGTCTTCATCTGCTCACATGGAGCAGCCCCACGACGCACTCATGAGCTGATCAGCTCTCATTCCCTTCCTTTGCTCTTTCTGTTGTTCTTTGTCCCTCTCTCAAAATCTCTGTTCTCAATTAAAGCTGTCCTCAGGAAATTCAATCTCTCCACTCATGCCGTCCACACACACACAGTCACACTCACACACACACACACACCTCACTCATGCTCTGACATGTTCTCTGTCCGTCTGTTTCTTTCCCTCACACTGCCAACAGACTGAAGTTATAAGGAAGCCAACTTACCACAGCTGGGATGGAAACGCCGCAGATTGTGTTGTTGTTTGTTGAGGGCGTAAGTCAGAGGAGAAATGAGTTGAGAAGCAGCGTAGTAGCTGTGTTTGTCAGTCAGAAGTCCCTCTCACGGTGACGATAGAGCTCAGCCTGTTGCATTCCGCCTCCCTCTTCTTTTCCCTTCTCCCTGTCTCTCTCTCTCTCACTCACTTACTCACTCACTCTCCCTCTCTGACTAACATACACCCTCCCTCTACGTCTCTCCTCCTGAAATCATTGTGTACTTTGATTCACAAACCCTGCCTCTATCACGTGATCCAACACTTCAAATATACAGCACATTTTTTACCAGCCACAGAATGCCCGAAGGAAGGGAAAACAGGGTCCAGAAAGCTTAGGTTTCAACTTGCTGCCCACCCCCTCTTCTCCTCTGCCCTCTTTCCCTTTCCCCCTCTCATTCTCTCTCTCTCTGTATGTCTCCTTTCTTTGTCTCACAGTCTCATGCTTTACCTCCATTTGTTCTACACTGTACTGTCAGTCAACACTCCTTTGTTGGACTTCAGTTCTGTGACTGTTTGTTTTGGATTTCTTAGTTTGTTTATCTTGTACAAAAATAGACCAACACACGCACACACAGGTGATCAGTGCAGACGAACACACACACAACTGCCGTAATGAAACAGTCATCAACTCACATGCACAAACACACAAGGTGTGCAGCAGAGGCGCTGCACACCTTGGGGGATATCAATATCAGCCCCTGGCTTTCGCTCCGTGTTTACAGTGCCTCGACTTTGGGATTGTGGCCAGCTCATGTGGGAGTCCAGGTGCCTGGTGCCAATCAAGAGCCACTCAATCTCAAATATGAATAATATGTCACACGCAAGACAAACACACCATCTCGCCAGTGTCCTGATGACACAAGATGATAGAAACAAATATGAAATTCCAAATATTGAACAAAATGTTGATGGCAGCTCAATCTGTGCAGACTCACAATTAACAGAAATTGCCACAAATAAAAAAATGGACAGTTCAGACATCTCTTCAGAAAACAGCCCGCTATATACGTGGATGTGACGTGACTTCATTAAATATCCAAAATGCAAATGGCCATGAGCACTTTTCCATCATGCCTAGCCTAAAATGTACAAAGAGCCATTCAACCAGCATCTTTGAATCAGTTCAAGTGGACGCTTTTCCTCCCACAGGATTTTCCTATAAGCGAATCATCCCAGCGTTTTTTTGTTTTTTTTTTAGTAAGGAAGCGTTTAAACGGAGATACATTCGATCCGTGATGAGATCAAACCTGGCCAGTCAGCCCCGAGGAGCTGAGCTACCTGCCTCTTCATGTCAGAGATAAATCTGTCTGCTACTGTCTGACTGACTGACTGCCTCATTTACATGTTGGCCCAGCACAGACTGACTGACTGACAAAGGCAACAGTCATTACAGGTGACCTACCAACACAAGAGCAAAGACAAAACCCATACTTTCCCTAACATTTTACTCACACTTTAAATTAAAATTAAGGTTTGGAGACTTGATATAACTGCTGGAGCCATCAACATGAAACTTCACTCTAATTCAAACGGTGCTGAGAGGCCAATTTAATTTATTTTAATGTTTTTTGCAAACCAAAGAATAAACTAATAAACATATTTTTAGCTGCAGTGACAAGACATGTGTTTTTAATAGAAGAGCAAAAGGAATATATGGAGTGGATTTTTTTCGGAATAGGATTTCAAGAGTAAATATGTGTAATTTCTTCTGTCGTTACCATAGACGTTTGGTTTGAAAAATGACGTCCGGGAAGTTGGACAGAAGTACTGGTTGTACTGGTTGGTCCATTTAAATGGAAGTCTATGGGAAAATGAGCCTACTTCTCACTTACTTATTGTCAGTAAACATTTTTCTGAGGAGTTCATGGTCTCAATTGCTAGTTTCAGGTCTTCTTAAATAGAACATGATGTAAATTTTCTATGTCATGTTCCCATTTGACGGAGGCTGGTTGCAGGTGACGTCTGTGAATTAAAAGATAAAAGTTACTTTTGCAATCATAAGACATGTCGATTTGTATATACAGCTGTAACGAACTCAATATCTTCAATTGATGCTCAAAAAGAATTGAGCGCCGTATTCGAACCTATACAGGGCTCAGATGACACTTTGGTTATAAATAGAAAACTGGAATCTGTCCAATCAGTGGTCCACTGCTGTCAGCATCTGGGCGAGTGCCACACTTCTCACAACAGTGTCAGTGAGAGAGGTGAAAGGTCGATGCTGTTTGTGTTTCTGTGTCAGTGAAATGCGCAGAGATGGGGAGAGTGCATGACATCTGTCCGAGTGTGAAAAGAGCATTTGTGTATTTCCCACTGTAAATCTATGAGGTGGTAAAAAGCATCCTCTCTGTGCACACGTGACTGCATGCTGATAAATACACACACACACAAATACACACATGTTCTCTCCTTCTGATTTTGTTTAGTGTCTGCGAACGTCACAACAGAAAGAAAACGAGGAACAGAAGACGGCCTCCCGGCAGGCAGGTTACTGGGGTCTTGCACCTGATAAAGAGCATAAAGTTGTCCGGAAAATGAAGAAGGAACACAGAAAGGGAGGAAAACTGAAGGAGGAAAAATAGGGGAGCATATAACTTTCTGCAGAGTTTGAAATGGGGCCCTTTTTGGCAGCGAGCAGTGGAGAAACCGCAGAATGGTGCGACTGTGGAATTGTGGGGTGGAGGAGGGTGGGGTGGGGGGGGGGGGGGGGGGTGGGGGGGGGTGGGGGGGAGGGAGGGGGGGGGGGGGGGGGGGGGGTTAGGCGAAAGGACAAGGAGGGAGAGAGAGAGAGAAAAGAGGGGAGGGAGAAGAAAAGAAAGGGTGCAGGAGGACTGGTGCGGACGGCAGGTTTTAATCAGCAACAGGCTGTTGGTAATGAGATCACTATCCCACTGCACTCAGATTGATGTCATGTGAAGCTGTGTGGAGCACAGAGAGGCATGCAGGGGATGACAGGCATGCATGCATGACAAGCTCGCTCACTCACACGCGTGCACACAAACATACACACACGCGCATGCATGTGGACAAAAAAAAGGTAAAGAGACCCTCCTATTAATGCTGGGACATGCCTGCACTCCTATACACTGGCACCAAAGACGACGACACAGAGGACCTCTAATGCACCACAACACCCTGCTGTTAATTTTCTTCAAGCAAGAAAAAGAGCTGACACAAATATAATCACACCCACACATACACCATAAACATATTTTGGGTCCCAGGGCTCCTTTATGTCTTTTCTCTCTCTCTCTCAAACAGCTAAACATGGCTACACACAAAGAACATACTGTATGAGTGGTGAGGGTTGGCCAGACATGCAGGCAAAAGTGGGGGGGGGGCTGACGAGGGCTAGGGTGAGGACAAGGAGGGAGAGAAGGAAAAAGGTAACAGTTGTCAGTCAAGGTTTTATAAAGTTTCACATGCCCAGAGATATGGGGTAGATTCCATTTCCATCTACAAGTAATATCGGGGGGGGGGGGGGCGGGAGTGAACACCACGACCCAAAACTTATTTTAAAAGACGGCAGAAACTTATTATTTACATAATATGTGGTTTTTTTTTTTGCGACTCGTGCCGTTTAAGTTGGAGGAGAAAAACAGAAGAGGGGAACGTAAAAGGAGGCTGGGGGGGGGGGGCTGTACATGTGCATGCAATGAACAGTGAAATACTTTTTCCTTTATAAACGTTCCCTAAAATTCAACCATGATGTCACCATGAACCTGTTGTGAACTCAACTCTGTCAACTGCCATTACCGTTCTCCTCTCTGCTCTCTGCCGCTTTACCCCACCACCTCTCTCTCCATCTTCTGCTTCCACTCTGTCCCCACCGTTCACCGCTTTACCTTTTGCCACACAGTGTTGCCTGGCTGCATACTTCTTTTCAGCACAACACAAACACACGCACACACGCATACGCACTCATGCACTGTGCCACACACAGCGATAAAACACAAATACACACACACACGCATACAGTTTTGCGCAGTCATTCTTCTTAAGACTCTCATTGACGTCCATTCATTTGGACAGTCCAAACAAAGCCTTGTCCCTAACGTTAAACAAACCTAGTTAATGCCTAACCCTAAACTCAACTAATCAAATCTTAATCCTAACCCTAACTTTAATCTAACCGCATTTCAAATCTTTGACCTAAACTTAAACAGTTCCTCAAAAATTAGGTTCTGCCTCATTAGAACCAGGTTTTGGTCTCCATGTGGACTACTGGTCCTGGCAAGGTAAACATCCTACCTACAATCCTAAGCCTCACCTAAACTCAGTTCTAACCCGAACTCTAACACCAAGTCTTGGCCCTTAGAAAAGCCCTTTAAGGTTATAAGGACAAACAGTCCTCACAAAGATAGCACGGAATCAAAATTTGCCCTCACAGCCTATTAAAGACGTGTACACACGCGCACATAAACTGCTAACAGCCATTTGGAAAGTCTCTGGTATAACAAGGACAGTTTTAATCAGAACAAGCTGGCATATTTTGGCCAAGACCTGCACTTATGGTAATTCAATCAGAGAGGGAGGGGAAAGAGGAGGAGAGAAACTGAAAAAGGGGCACACAGAGGGTAGTCGAGTGTGAGACGGGGAAATAAGAAAAACAGAGGGAGGAAAAAGGAGACAGTGGGCGGATGGGAGGGTGAGGTAGGGGTTGAGTGGTTGAAGGGGTTTGATCCACATGTGGAAGTGATTGTCTAATTACAGCAGATATGTATAAGTGTTACTGCCTGCAGGACAGATGGTGATTGGAGGGGGCAGAGCTACGACACTGAGATGATTGGAGGGTGCACAGATCAAGATTGAGAGAAGGGTCCTGACGGCTCCCGAATCATCTCCCTTTTTAGTTCCTATTTGACCTCAGACATGGACTTTTCCCAATGTAGTGACTCCCGTTGACGCAGCTCCTTCACAGGAGGCCTGATTCAGCAGCATTGGCTTTCTCTGTAGCTGGAGCCAGCAGCTTAGCTTTGGATAAAAGCTGTAAGCATTGGAAACCGGCTAACACGACACTCTCCAAAGGTCACAACATTCATCTATCAACACCTTTAAAGCTCATTAATTAATGGATTAGATCTCACTTGTTCAATTTGTCAGGGGACAAAAAAAACATACTGAAATGTAAAACTGTTATTTTTACCTTTTTTTACAGAGACTTACAGTACCGTTTCTTGGCGAGGACCAGTAACTTCCTGGAATCGTAGCTCGTAGCTGGGAAACTGGTCCCAGCCAAATAATAACCAGGAATTAGCACATTACCTCTCACAAACAGCCAGCTTTTATACTGATTAAACAAACAAGATTTAACATGTAAGTTAATGAGCTTAATAGATGCTGGTTCAAGTTTTTTTTTTTTCTTCAAACAAAGCCAGATTGGCTGCTTCAACCCCTTCTTTTAGTGTTTGTGCTGAGATAAATGAAGCAGCTGTCGCCGCCAGCTACACAGACAAAAAAAAAAAAAAAAAGAAAGAAAGAAAGCGAAGAAATGTAATTTCACAAAATCTCTAGCTATTCTCTTAAACGGAGGTCAGTTTTTTTCACTTTCACTTTCTAATTCATGTGAGCTGACCTAAAATATCTGGTAAATATGATGTGACCATGTGATACACTATGTTTCAGCTACTGCCTGCAATAAACAAAAAAAATAAAGAAATACTATGTAACAAAGAGGGGAATGCTCTTTTGATCACAAGCACTGTGTTTTCCAAACTTAACTCATTAAACTCACCTCAGCCCACGCTGAGGACGCAGATGCTGAAAAAGGACTCAGGATGACTGCAATGATCTCTGGAAAGAGTAAAAACAGACAGTGACGAGTTGGCAGTGTCAAATTCATTACGAGTGCAGCATGTTAGAGGGGCAGCAGAACAGACTTATAAACACGCAGAGATGGGACAATATACGATATTATCAAACAACTCAATAAGACACACTCACACTGTGGTGAATTTCCATCATCAGGATAATCATGAATGGGGAAAAATGGCTAATATTTCTTTCTCTGTAATTACGTTTGGTGATGATCATTATGATCGTGACAAGAAAATTTCATTATCTCCCTTTGCCGATTAGCAGTAACAGCGACACGCTGACAAAATGCATCCCATAAAATAAATCCGCCCCTCTTGTTGGCCTACTGGTCAAACTTCCATCCTCAATTATATTACAGTATATGGCTGCTCATTACCGCAAACATTAATATCATTCTCATCCACCCTTCATCTACAGCTTGTCCTTTCCTGAGGGCCACACGAGGAGCTGGAACCAATCCCAGATGACGTTAGGGCAGGAGGCATGTCGCACCCTGAACGGGATGATGAAGATAATTGTGATGATGATAATTATTATTAATGTTACTGATTTTCGAAATGCTCCTGGTTTCTATCTCTCCTCTATCTTCTTCTCTCCTCTGAGTCTGCATCTGTCAGAGATCTCTTCTTGTTAAATGAGAGTTGTTGTTTTTTTTTTTCCCCTCTCCACTGTTGCCAAGTGCTTGCTCAGTGTATTCCTGCTGGGTTTCTCTGTAATAATTGTAAGGTCTTGACCTTAACATGTAAAGTGCCTTGGGATATGTAGAGATATGTGGCCTCGAGAGATGTACAAAAATAAAATTGAATTGAAAAACCATGGAAGTTTCATTTTTATAAGTGATATAAGTAATGTCACTAGTAACATATGTAACATTAGTTCATCTGTTTATTCGGCATCTACAAATTGGTGCAAATCCTCTGAAAACTAAAATAAAAACGTACTAAATGAGGGTCGGGTTTTGACAGAAGGCTTTTTGAATTTGGAAAAAAAAACCTGTTTGTTTCTTGCCCAGATGTATGGTAAAATGATTTCAGCATGTTTTACTATCACTGTCTTTTCCCCAAACTCCACTTTCCTAACTGTGCTACAACAAAGATAGATACATTAAACTGTTTGGATACAGTAGAGATGGAGCTGCCACCCTCAGGATAATCTGGCACCTCTTCACAAGAGGCCTCCTGTCAGCAGATCTCGCAGATCTTGGCCGCCTGCTGCAATATCTGTCTGCCTGTCAGAAAATGTAAATGCCCTCTGGAGGGTAAACAGGCGAAGGTATTAGACATCGACATACCTTTGTTTTGCTTCAGGAGGCAAATATAGGGTCTCCGAATGGTGCTGTGCGTGTCCTAATTATGTACGGGGCCTCAGTGCAGCCACAACTACTTATTCAACAGCTTTACAGATGTGTTTTATTGTAACCACTCGCCACCTTTACCCTCAGACAACTCCAAATTAGCTTTTGTTTTGTTTTAGCATTTTCTGCAAAACCTCAGCGTTACAATGTAAGGGGACAACAACAAAAAAAACTGTTAGTCCTTATAAGCGTTGCATCAGAGAGGGGATTTTTCAGAGGTTTGCTCAACACTGCCAAAAGAACTGCATAATTTATTTTCATTTATTTGCTCTCATACCCTGGTTTGCTCAGTGTTGCCACATAGCTGAACAGCAACACAAATCCCCGTAGCAGCTCTGCTAATTGAGCAATTTGCGTTCCTTTGCGATCACAGATTGCATATTTTACACAGGTTTTTTAATTGCTTTATTACTTTTATCAGCTGTTTGTGTCTGATCTCAGACTGGAAAAAACTCCTTTCGCTAAGGAAGGTCTGAATATCAAAACCAACCACCACTTCGGACACTAACAGTCGCTCTCCTTGCTGTGCTTTCGACACAACACCATATTATTGTAGATTTTTGTGATCGTTCAAAACTCACCTCGCCTGGCAGGGGAGACAAATCCCCCTCCCCATCTCTCATCACCATGGTTACTGTCCAAATGGAAAACCTGCAGAAGCTCTTCAGCCACAACAAGTGAGTCTGCCAGCATATGGTGTATCATGTCAGTGCATATGAATATCCCTCTGTTGTAAAAAAAAAAAAAAAGGACATAAACTTATATCATGGCATTAATTTACGACTTTGAATACAAAGTATCTGTGTATGTGAAACCTAAAGAGCCGATGTATATCAAAACACAACAGTAGCTTCACAGGGTCCAAAAAGAGAACATGACATGAATATGACATAATACAATATGACTGTCTACAATCGGTTTGCCATTGAAGAGTGGTATACATGGTAGCATCACGTACATCTGTACACCTCCTCCAGGTAACAGAGAGGCAGTTATACAGAGAAATGAAGATAATATCTACATTTCCACAAGTCAGGATGTGTTTTGACAACCTCTGTAAATACATGAGCAGCATTATTGAGGCTTTATATTTTCATGGCCCCGCCAAGTACCAATGGTAATACACTGTACATCTGATTTTGTCTTCAGTACGTCGGTGGTGAAATAAACACACTCGGGCAACCCCGAAAGGTACAGTGTGCAACAGTTTGCAACCTTTATTGATGGAGTTTCAGGTTGCAGCTGAAAATCCCTCACCTCGCTCTTACCTTCCGAGTCAGTTGGAGGACTTTCGCAGCCTTCAGTTAACATCAAAACAAGACATATTTAGTTGGTCAGTAATCGGCTGTAGCAAAAACATGGTGATGAAAAATGGCCTCTGTAGAGCTGACCCTAGAGCTCCTGATATTATCATAAGAGGCTGATTCTGGGGTAATGAAGAACAACAGTTCATACAATCAGGTCACTTTTTTTCACTTAAGTATAATTATTTTATCTTCACTTTCTGCCAAAATAAAATAAATAAGTTATTTTTACTCACTGGAGCTTTAAGATAAACTTGTGAAGTACCCAACATAGCAAACTGATAACTGAACCCAACCCCTCATTTAGAAAAGCCTGCACTGCCACCTTGAGGAAAATAACGAGTCTTGCCTTTTTTACTGAGTCGGATGTAAGAAGTGGGTGTGAAGCTTTTGTCTGGTACGCTATTGTTCTCTAAATAGGTAATAGGGTCCCCAAACAGATGAACAGTGTTTGTGTGAACATGCACATTTACTTAAAAGTCAGAAGCATTTACATGTTAGTGAGGCCCCTGTTTGTTAAATAAATACATTTCCAATATGTCTTGTTTCTTCCAATCCAATAAACGACACCAAACAAGAGTCAACAGTAGAATAATCTGTTTGGCATGGGCAGAGAAGACGAATGCATTTTCAATAGTACCAGACGTGGCACCATATGAAAGGAAAATAAAGAGGTTTTCCAATGTTATAGGATTTACTGCCAAAAAAAAACATTATTACAACAAAGTGATAATCGACCATTCACAAATTTCCTTACATTTTGTGCTGTTTTTTATATTTTTAATTTGTATCAGTTTCTTTGTCACATGGTCTTTATATGTGTAACCAGATGCAGCATCACCAGCATCAACTAGATGTCCCTAATAATTCCTCACGTTGAGATGACCTGAGGCCCTGTGATGGACTGGTGACCTGTCCGGGGTGTACCCTGCCTCTCGCCCTATGTCAGCTGGAGTTTGGCACCAGCAACCACCCCCCCCCACCCCCCCGCGCGACCATCAGTGGAGAATAAAGCGGCGGAAAAAGAGCGAGTGAGTGAGAGATGACCTGATTCATTGTGCACTAAATTATCAGAGACCACTGACGCAGTAAAGTGCAAAGCTCATTTAAACCACAGGGAGGCACTGCTTCATTAGTTATCACATCTGTGAGCGCAGTGTGGACCATACATGCAGCCAACCCTTTACCTAAGTCACACAAATGCAGTTCCTTTGTCCCTGTGAGCTAAAAATACAGATTTTCACTATGGACTTTGGTGCAGGAGAGTGAGCAGTTTACATACTTCAGTTTCCAGCCAGATAACTGCGTCTAATTGCTAGAAAAAGCAAAACCTTTTCTTCTGATACTATATGCTTGTCACAACACCTCAAAGACAAACCAGAACTATCCCTTTAACAACCTCACAGATCCAGGTGTGTCACACTCAAAAGTCCTGGGGGCTAATGGGCATCCAGTCTGATCAAGAGGCGACTGATACAACACAGTATTCAATCACAGTATTGCAATAAAGATATTCATGATGATATGTCAGAGACTTTCAAATTAAAGGTGCTTGTATGGATATGGAATGGTGCATAATTCACAATAAATATATATATATATATGAAGCAAAAATAAATCTGCTATTAAATAAATCTAAAATGAAGTATACAATAATGTTGTCAAAATGTAATCAAAACAACCAACCAGTCAGTTGTAGTCTGTGTTATGCAGCAGGATATGGCAGCTGAGGAGGTCACAGGCATGTTTTCATTAAAATCTAATATTAAGTGGTGGGCCACATGTATTTGTTTGGGGGGCTGCATGTGGCCCACAAGCCACCAGTTTGACACCTGTGCTCTATAGCCTGTGTTCTGCTACTTTGTCGAAATGTCCTACCCAAGGCTAAATTTAGAGACCGCCAGCATTGTTTGTTTTTATGTCAGTTTTGTGATGATTGGCGTTCAGATTGAAAAGATGTGACTAAAAGTCAGTCTTATTCTATATGATCAACCTGTCAGTGGGTTGAACTTGTGCAACATGTGTATGTGACACTCCAACGCGTCTTGAATAAACCAGGTATAATAGACCTTTTTCACAGCAGCTATTTGCTTGGCATGAAATAGTAGGAGAAACACAGGTTTTACCAATAACATTAGGGTTCCATTCCAGGTTTTGAAGCGCATTTCCATTCCAGGTTTTGAAGCGCCATGGTTGTGTTATTGTTCAAGTGTAAATGTAGGTCACACTAAATATTTGATATTAGTGTTGATATCAGCACTTTTGTTGTTTTGTTTTTTCTGGAAAAGATGCTATTTTCAAACTAACTGCATATGTGTTTGTCCATATTTTCAGGATGTGTTCCAATAAGGGCCCACGGTTGGTGTAGTGGTTAGCACTCTTGCCTTTGCAGCAAGAGGTCCAGGGTTCACAACCTGGTTGGAACAAGGGGCCTTCTGCAAGGAGTTTGCGTGGTGCGTGAACACATGCAGATTTGGGACTCTAAATTGCCCGTAGGTATGAATGTGAGAGTGAATGGTTGTCTGTCTCTATGTGGCCCTGTGATGGACTGTGTACCCTGCCGTACCCTGCTGTGTACTGTGTACCAGTGTTCCAATAAAGTGATGGAGAAATAATTGTACAGGATGGTCATTATAGCGCTGCTGAAACAACAAATCTAACGGTGGCCTAAGACTTATGCACAGTACTGTGTATATTACCGTATTCTACATTTACAAAGATTGTTTTTAAGGGCAATGACTGTGTTGTAATTCAAAATCAGGTAAATGATTTGGTAGATCATCAGGTAGGATGATCTGATGATGAAAACTACCCCATCAGAATGTGCTTCCACATCCTCTGACACCTCTGTCATGGACTGTTAATATAAATTTACTGCAGTATATCAGCATTATAAAGTGGATTTATGTCAAGGAACATGCTCTTGATTGTGTTTTTACTAGGTAGGAAAGAAGGGGGGTTGGATGATGGATGAATGACAGTAAACTAAAAACATATTTGGAGGTTCAGTTAATAAAAAGTTCTATCAATTCTATCCTTATATTAGAAAAAGACACAAGAAAATAAACCGTAAATCCAGTAGAGTCAACCCAAGGCATAAGTGA
Organism: Brachirus orientalis; assembly: GCA_016785285.1. Lineage (NCBI taxonomy): Eukaryota > Metazoa > Chordata > Actinopteri > Pleuronectiformes > Soleidae > Brachirus > Brachirus orientalis. The sequence continues at coordinate 3,288,891 of JAFBJR010000060.1, forward strand.
ACTTGGCCAATAGTGTGTGGAATATATTTTGATATATTAAAGAAATATAGATATCTTAAGATATGTTTGATAAATAGTCAAGCACCAGATACCCCAAGGTGGCTTAGAGATCCATAAAAGCTTGGGCCGGCCCTGATAGTCCAGACCATTTTAACCATAAAGACTGTGACCTGTTAGCCTAGTTCCCCACAAGTTGGAGAGCTTGGTTTTTTAAATTCCATTCAGAACACCTATCTAGATTATAAGACAAGAGGTTGTGAATTAAAATATCCCACATCCCTACACATACATGACCTACATTTACTTCTCTGTGCGCAGTCGCTCTCTAAAGGGGAACCATGGTTTCTTTAGGCAAATTTGGGCTATTTAACGATGATCATGTTAGAACAGGCAGATCCTGACCTACATTCACGGAGCTCCAGCCAATCCCAGCCGACGTTTCACAGCTTTCAGCAAACACACACGCTTATCTGCGGAGGGAGGGTTAGGAAACGTGATGCGGAGCGGGGAGGGGTGGTGGGAGTCACGGTGAGCACCGCCCCTTCCGCACGTGCTCGCGTTGTCCGGCGAAGATCGTCTATGTGCGGACAGACAGCCACACTCGTGATTTTTTATTTATTTGTTTTTTTTTTTTTTTGTTTTTTTTAAGACGACATCGAGAACGTGGACGGAGGCTGTGCGCATGCGCATGATTTGATGACTGAAGGATTCAACTGTCTGATAAAGTATTATCAAACAAGAAATGGAGCAGTACATTACAACATGAGGCAAAAAGCAGCTAGGTGGATATTTGCGTGGCATTTACTGTTTATTTATTTACTTTTGTTTCTATGTATGAGTTTATCCCCATTGATTTGAGCGCTTTGAACAAAAAACGGTGCTTTTTAAAAGCAAGCTATAGAAAATATTATACCGCTTTATCCTCCACTGAGGGCAAAATATTATATTATATTATATTATATTATATTATATTATATTATATTATATTATATTTCACTAAGATTATTTTTTTTTTCATCTAGATGTTACCTAATTATTGATATTAAATACCAATTAATTTTTAAGATTTCTTTAACCCTTTGAATGCCAGGTTTTTTCATGATGCATGGATTAAGATGAAAATAGATGAAGAAAAAAAGAAAAAAGAAAATACTAATTACTTTCAATATACTACATGCAAAGTACATTTTTTGTTTTAAAATTTTTATAGACTGGAAGCCAATTAGTGCTCAAAACATAAAATTCTTCCGCTCTCTTTCTTTTGCCTCTCTATCTAAAGGTTTTTATAGTGTTTAATCATGCTTTTTATTGAAAAGCACTTTGAAATCCCCTGCTGAAATGTACCTTGCCAAAAATGTGTGTTCAATTAGTTAGAATCCAAACCTTCACATCACGGAAAGGTAAGTTTGTTTGTTTGTTTGTTTCCGACCGTGAGCAGTTTTGCCATTCACACCCATTCAAACACTAATTCATATGGTGCATCTTTTTGCACTTCTCTTAACTTTTACTGTCACACATTAGGCATACCCATTACATACATTACATTACATACATAGCATTAAGGTTAAGTGTCTTGTTCGGGGACACACTGGCATGCAGATGACAGGAGAGGGGGATTGAACCTCAGCTCTTCTGGTTGAAACATCCAGCTTTATCAGTGAGACACAGCGCCCCCCCCCCCAGCTAAACCTGGTATAAACATCCAATCTGGGTCATCGAATTAATCACCGGCAGATCATGATAATTACAGGCCTATCTCAGAAACCACATCTGGAGGTGGTTTCAGGACGTGTTTGTCTACATTCCTGAGCATGTAGGAACAAAATCTATCCTCAGGATGGATTTAACCTGTTATACTTTCACATGACTTTTTACACTTATCAACACATTATCAGCGCAGATTTCTTTTTCTGGTTAAAGCAGTATGAGCAGAATTTTATTTCCACAGCATAACTTCTCTTTTCTCCATGTCACTCGTGCAGACACAAGCGACATCACACACATCTGCAGGGCCGGCCTAAGGCACCACCTGTGCTTTACGATTATGTGGTCATTTGCGCGTCCACATTCAAAGTAATGCACTCAAAGTGTGGAGGTAGTGAATTTGTATTGAAAAATAACAAAATCCAACAGCAGACATCGTATTCACTGTAAACTAGTAAACCAGTTTAATGGATTTGGTTCTTCAAACTAAAAAAAGTGGTGCAGATGTGGGCTAACTGTGCAGTCTTCAGCTACAAAATAAAACCAAATAACTTGAGAGAAACACTATTTATCATGATACAATGAAAACATGATACAAATGAGAACACTGACAGAATATATATTGTAAAACTTAAAATATTTGTGAGTAAAACAGTAATGATCAGACATTTGATTGTAATTATATTAAATGTATTACATTCAAGCTTCTTTTTTTAAATTACAGTTGTCCATGTTATTACTTAATTCATTTTAGAGTTGTTAATCTGTTTTTGGTAAATTATTTATTTTACATTGTAAGTATGTCTTTACTGTAAAGTGCATGCCATTCCGTATCAAAATTAACCCTTCTACTTTTTTTGTGTGAAATATCATCATAAATATCTTTATTGCGATACCATGATGGAAAATTGTAATGTACAACTACTTGTTAACCTAATTCAGACCGGAAGTCTTGGCGCAGAAACAAACGCCCCCAACGCGCCAACGAAACCACAGACGGAGTGAGACCTCTCTCGTTGTCCTCCCATCTCTCCCTCGCCTCCCCCCTCCCTCTCCCCGCCGAGCCCAGGCAGCTCATTAGCATAAAATGTGTGTCAGTAGGGCAGCGCCAGCTCACATGCCATGCGCACATGCTGCAGAGCTTTAAGCAGCATTCCAACGTCGAACGAACCCAATGTGCCTTCTCCACGCGGGGCTGTCAGCCAATGAGAAAGTGAGAACGAGTAAAAAAAAAAAAGAAAAAAGGGAGAAAAAAAGGGCGTGGGCGGAGGAAGGGGGGGAAAGGGGGAGGGGGGGGGTGTTTTCAGAAAGCGTGACAGACCGAGAGAGAGAGAAAGAGAGAGAGAGAGAGAGAGATCCCTGACATCTACACGTCAATAGACAGGAGAGTCAAGGGACACACAAAACACACACACAGAGAGAGAGAGACGGTCACATTTTTCAGGCACCGGAAAACGTGCTGGTTATTTTAGGACCCGTGTTGCTTATTGATGAGTGGGGGGAGCTTGAAACCACTTCCACTCCGGTCATGTTTTCACGCTGACTGTAACACGCACTCGCTTTGAAGCTGAAGCGCCACCGGGAGGTCTGTGATCTAGAGAAAACCCTTCAGTGCATCAGTGATTTCTTCTACACGTGAGCAGAGGGAGCTGATCCGCATTGGGAGTCATCTCAATCAACTATATTTCCCTCCCCCCCCTCCAAAAAAACAAAAAACAAATATACTTTCTTTTTGCTTCCGGACTGACTGGCTTTCGTTCTCCACTCAGCCCCAGATGCCCTGCGCACACTCCTGCTGCTCTGAGCTCTGGGACACTCTCTCTATGCCTTGGCAGTTCATGACTCTTTCACCTGTATCAACGAAACTCCTCGGTGTCGAGCAGCAGCAGCAGCAGCAGCAGCAGATTGACTCGGTCCAGCTTTAAAACGCCCACATTCTAACTGCAAGAAGAACCAAGCGATTGATTCAGCATCGACTCATCAACAAGGGGAAACATGGAAAACAGCCCAGGTGGTAAGTCGTCGTCTCTCTCTATGTCTCTCTCTGTGTGTGTGTGCCTTTAAATTTATTTCCGTGCCAAAAAAAGCAGATATTTGATATAGGAAGGAGCAATGGTGCCTGTGCATGTAAGGGTATAGAGATGTCATGGCTCTTTAACGTTCCTCACATAGGACCTTGTTATTATATGCAAGATTTCAATTTTTGGAATGAACTGACACCATATGGCATCAGTCTGATGCTGGTCAGAATCACTGGATTGTATGTTAAAACATAACAATAAATAATTAAATAAATAAATAATTAAGGGGAAACGTGCGAATTAAAAGCAGTAATGGTATTTTAACTGAGTCATGTTGGAGGATGTTTAGTTCTTCTTTCTGGGAGAAGAATATTTCCTACTCAGGTGTTTTTTTTTGTTTTGTTTTTTTTTTTTTTTACACGGCTGGTTCTGAAAAATCTGCAGCTTAGTAGTATGGAAAATGTAAAATGGCTGTGCTGATATTGGTATTGGTAGATAGATACTGCATTGGGATCAGACACAAGTTAGTGGTGGTATGAGCCATCCCTAATTCACACACACACACACACACACGCGCGCACACATACATATACATGTATAATACACTGTAGATGGTTGTTGTTCTTCTCTGTTGACGCCAACTGATGATGACGTGTCAAATGCACCTGATACTAAGTGTGAACCGCAGGATGCATCTGAGCTCTCAGTCTCAAACAGCGGCGACACCGTAACCTAAATGTCCAGCATGCATTTGCACTTTGCTGGGATCAGTCGGTCGCAAGAGTGTAATTCATACAGTTTGTGTACATTTGTAGATTTCTGAGTGAGTGGAAGAGGGAAGTCCTCTCCTGTCAGTCTTCACTCATGTGAGACACAGTCATGTGACCCCAGATCCCCCCTGTGACATGAATTCCTTCTTACTGTATGTTTTTTTTTTTTTTAATGTAGTTGCAGTTCCCTTGCTCTCTTTCCTGACTGTATTATTCTTATACCTGTCGCTGTGTTAAATACTCCCGTTTCCCACTGCGGTGCTTGTGCTGCATTCATGAGTGAATCGTTACCTTTTGGTTTGTTTGTTTGTTTGTTTCCGAGTAGGAGTCATGTTGCTGCTTTTGGTTCGTCGCTCTCTATTGGCTGATACTGTATATGTTCGAACGCTTTGCCCCTCCCATCACATGTGAGTAGGCTCAGTGTCAAGGAGTGGCCACGCCCACTCAGCCAAAACAAGTGACTCCTGCCAACTTGTGTTTCCATGTACTGGCCCCATGTGTGACTGGACGAGCCCTGCTCGGAGTAAACAGTTTGTCCTGCCAGGAACCGAGTTATGAAATAAACGGAGTGGGAGGAAGTCGATGATGAATGTCCCTTTTTTTTTTTTTAGGCCTTTTAACTCTGTAGTTAGTAGTTCTGTAGCTCAGTGTGACAGAGTGACTCTGTCGTCGACGTGACTCGGGTTTATTAAACATTAAATTAATTTAAATTAATTTTTAATTTAATTATTAAACACGTGGATTCCTGCCACACACTGAACAGCTGTGCACTCATATACTGTATATGACATGTATAGCCGACATAGGAGTTGACAGTACATTCCGAATTGTGATGTAAACACAAAAGAGGAAGCTGAGAGTCTTCATTCATAAATACAGTATATGTACATAGTGGTACCCTCCTATGGTTGTTATGGTGTGTTTTAATCACATAGTCATTGTTTTCTGAGCTCAGTTTGTTTAGTTTTGAATATGATTATTAAACAGCGAAGGAAATCATTCATTTGTTCACGCTTGTACTATTGTGTGGCCTAATCCTGCATAAGCACAGTACACTAATTATTATTGCTACTGTTATGATTTAAAATAGGCGTGATGATATAATGAAAGGTAATTAGGTCATGCGCCACTGTTTGACTGACAGTCAACTATTCTCCCTGACTAACACTGAAAGATCTTACTCTTTTAACTGCCCTGGGTCTCGAGGCAAATTTAATGACGTCACCCCCCCCCCCCCCCCCCCCCCCCCACACACACACACACACACATACAAACATATATTTTACATTTGGAGAATCGTATTTATTGCGGGTTTTCATCTCCTCCCTGCCCAACACGAGTGGAGCGCACAGTCGTGACAGCGTTCAAGAATCATGCGCCTGATTTTTATCAAACACGCAGCTCCACTCCTCCTCGAGCCTGACAGCACGTGTATCCAGCCTCAGCATCCACGTGCCGCGCGTGATTCCCGGGCTCCCCGCCCCTCGCGGTCGCTCCTCTGCGCCGCCGCTCGCGCTCACTCGTCCCGCTGCACGGGGATTCCTCTCCGATAGTTTGGTCAGTGGGTCAGAGAGGTTTAACAGCCGAGCCCCTCGACCTGGTTACTATAACCGGTCCAAAATGTATAATGGTATTTAATACTGGGGCTGGTTTGACACAGTCGTGTCTCTGTATGGCTTCTGATCGGACAAGTCCACCCACACCAGGCTGTATTTAACCTGGGTGGTGGCCGTGACCTTCATGAACACTTATGGCTCCACTTGATGTCAACAATGTGGAACATTACCTTATAAAACGCCATAAAATCCTCATTATAATCTATGTAAAAAAAAAAAGAAAAGAAAGAAAGACACTGAAATCGGAAAAGCTTGAACTTCCATTTATAAGCAACTAAATTCAGTTTGCGGTTTTATAATTAAATAAATAAAACCCTCACTATTATTAATTATTTTTCCAATTTCTATAATAATTAAACTTGACATCATTGGCAGACAGTGTTTTCTATTCTGAATGACACAGGGTTGTGATTAATTCTACAGGACTGGATGAAGAAATGCTTATAGATTTTATAATTTCCTCTTGCTTACGCTGCTTCATTTTTATGACGACGTCAAATCTGCAGTCTGCCAGCAGATTAATAATTACCCATAAAGTGTAACTTGGGAGAAACATTCGACAGAGCAGGCTGGTTAATGGTTAACTGTAAACACTGTACGATCCGGGGTTGTCCCTGTCGACGGTTGACCAACGTGAAAACCAAAATGAATCGTCTTCTCACTTCATCTATGACAACAGTAAACCTTTTCCTGATGAGTTAACAGTTAATCACCAGTTTAAACGCTTCTTAAATAGTACATGATGTAAATTTTTGTATATCTTCATATCTGTAAATCTTTTCTCCATTTAGTGGAAAGTAGACAAAGTATACGGCACATGAGTGTACACCAGCGTGATTGACAGCTGATATCATCCAATCAGGAGCCTGGTTGGTTGTAGGTGACGCCTCTGAACCTCTGTTTTTTAAAATGGGAACATGGCAGCGATCAAATTCCGTATCTGCAAGTGATATGATGTTGCACCAGTTGCCACTGGGTTCTAATGTGAGAGAGGTTCTCGGCAGGTCATTTTCACGAACATAGTCTGCGATGACTTTCTGAGTTTGGATGACAATCTTGCAGTGTTGCTACGAAACTACATCTATACTGACATTGTATTCTACCATCACAGTGTTTGAGAATGGTGCACCCAAATGTGATTATTGCATGTTGGCCTAAGATCGGGATGAAAAAAAAATTGGCCAAATTCTTTATATTCTTTTGTTCTAAGAAAATCCAATGAAATTAAAAGATATTATAACATGGCTACAGGGAAAAAAACATTTTAATTTGTATATCATGTATATACAGTATGCTGTGTTTATTTGTAAACACAACTTTGTAGTTGCGACCTAAAGGGTATTTTTGGTAAATGTTAATTAGTTATTGCAATGGGGACTCAAAATATTGTGCTCCATTCTAACTAATGTGCAAATGTGCAAGTGGGCCTGAAATTAAATGGCACAAAAATGATTCTGCACTTTTCCTGTGTTCTGGATGACGTTTTGGTAGCATACGTGATTTTATTAGTCTACATGAACTATTCTCTCACCGAGTACAGACTTATTTTATTTCTGCCTGTTTTGTTTAGCAATATAAATGGGAGATAAATGCGTGAAAAAAATCAGTGAGGTCACCTGTAATGAGCTCCATAGTCATAATGTATATCATGTGCAGTAAAGCCATGTTTACAGACTTAGAGGAAACGTGTGCTTCCTCACCCTCCGCCCCCTCAGACATGATGCAAGCATGTTGACTGTACATTTTATCTGCCGTGTGCATGTTCAAGGGCTGTGAGAGCAGAAGCCAGACAAAGGATGGGCAGTGAAGTGTGTTGTTTGTACTCTGCACTTTTCATGGCCATGTGTGTACCCACAGGTCACATGTTGTAACCTGTGGCTGAGTGCAGCGGCAATGATATTCTCAGAGCCCGTTCTGGCTGCCGCTCAAGCCAGATTCCAGGAAATTTACAAGGAAACTGAATATGGAGGGCTTTGACACCAGAGGGGCGGGGATGTTGACTGTGAATGTAGAGTGGGTGTGCGGAGCTCGTGAGGCTGGGGTTGTCAGCGCTTCCCTCTGTCGGTGATTCACATGTGCATACATTTGCATGTTTCTCACGCACGCACGCACACACACAGAGACAGGAAGCCACACATGTAACATTCATGTGTGAAGTGAAGTCAGAGGCTGACACTGGAGCCGCCACCACACAGGGGCACTCAAGGACACGCAGTACCTCGCTGTCAGTGTTGACACGTGTGAGGAGTGGTATTAAGGAGGCACTTAGAGCTCAACAGAAATGGAGCACGTGTTTTCTTAAGGAGAGAAAACACAAGGGACAGGACTCTCTCCGATGGCTCAAGGTTGTCAAGAGGAAATGGGCACAAATGCTCTTGATAAAACTATCACAACAGTGCATCTAACCCTATTTTACCGGGCGTGCTGGTGCCTGTTTGTGATGAACAGTAGGACAGGATGTTTTCTAAAAAAAACCACAAGGTACAGTTATGATCAACATGACATGTGCCAAATGACACAGAATCTAAAGTATGCAATCACCGTGCCTGGGAAGTGTTTGGGCTAGTAGGTTTTTATGCTGAAGTAATTAGACACCTGACACACTGTTACAATTCCAAAATAAAAACGAGGGCAGAATGTGAACAGGAGACGAGGGCGGGGCACTAAAATGAGCAACATCCCTAAAATTGAAATTAATTAATATCATATATTGTACTGATAATATCTTAATAACTGTCACCACGTTGCCTTAAATCAAAAGAACGATGCCAGCCGTAAAAAATGGGGAAGAAAGGCTTGCACGAAAACCACTTCAGCTTATTTAATTTGCAAATCGTTTAGAATGTCTCACAACCACGTGACTCTGCACTCAGTTTCAAGTGACTCTGTGGAATGCATCATCCTAAGGTATCTGTCCCCCGCCCGCTGTAGTCACAGCATTATAGCCCTCTCTCTCTTCCAAACGTGATCTGCCCTCGCGCTTGTTATTGTACTGCTGCTGCTGTTGTCTACACGGGACTGCGCAAAGAGCCTTGTGAGCCGGGCGGGAACTGTGTCAAGAGTCCATGTGAGCTCTCGGTCAGGTGGCTGGCGGATAGATGGGTCTGCAGGCTGAAAGCCAACGCAGGGAGGGAGGGAGGGAGGGAGGAGTAGGAGGTAGGAAGAACAAGAGGGGAGGAGGATCGGGAAGGGAGGAGGGAGAGGAGAAAAGAGAGAGCTGCACGGCTGTCTCAGCCTGCACGTGAGGGGCAGGCTTTCATCTCACAGGGAAGAACACTGTCTGTGGTGAGGGGGTAATAGGGCATTTCCGATTTGATGTGACAGCCCTAAACAAAGGCCCGCTTGTGGTACACGCTATACGAGAATATGACGTGAGTTACAGTATATCCTTTTTCACCTGCTGAGCTGTATTTTAAAAATGGCACCAGATCCTTTAAATTCAGACACAAAACCCACAGTCTAATAATGAGCAATGATTATCGGACCATTTCTTTTTAAACTGTATTGGCTTTAATGATCGTGCCATCCTCAAGAACAGTGACACAACAGCACCACTGCTGCTGAAAAACGATTCAAGGGGAAACCCTGGTATTTCATCTATTGTGTCACAGAGATGAAAATATACTGTACAAAGTAACACACTCTGACTGTTTGCTGTATGTGGGTGTTGGTTCAGATAAGGTTTTTTTATCATACCTGGTCTTTATGTATTTAGCGTTATTTATTTACCAAGGCCTCTGGGTTTCCATGATGCCAAAGTATCATTTGTTATGATCGTAGGCAGTTGGTTCTCACAGCCTTTATGAGGGTTGGCACACTGAGCATTTTTTTTATTTGGCCATTGGCCAGATTAGAAACAAAAGATGTTGGCACAGGTATCCAGGTCAGAGTTATTGTCGCTCAGGTTGTGACGCCTTTTTAAATTATTCATCAGATTAAATTTCTGTTGTCCCAAAATGGGGGGTCAGGGTTTTGTGTGTCTGTGAATGCGTGCCAACCGAGTGCACTGAGTCAAACCTGGGTATTGCTCAGCACGCCGACGTCTTTTTAAACATGTGAACACAAGAGCCAGGTCAGGATCACTGAACTGAGATCTTCTGCTTCTGATCCTCCAGGTGGTGTTATTTTGTACGCCGGCTCCTCTGGCAGTGCCAGCCCGAGTCCTGGCAGCCCGTCAAGTGGATACCAGACCCAGTCGCCCTCCTCCCACTCGCAGCCTTCGTCCCCAGAGGGTGTCTCCTTTCAGGAGATTGGGGCCCTGAGGCAGAGAGGGGAACAAGGGGGCGGAACTCCTTCCCCGAAAATGGTCTTCCAGTTTCCTGAAGTAAATAATGCCCCAGTCGCCCAAGTCACAACAGTATCATCGGCGACTTACAATCATCCTACAGTTGCCAAAAGACCTTGTGGTTTCACTGGCACATTCAGCAGTAAGTAGCCAAACTCATTTTTCCTTCCTGTTCTCACTGTGTGTTTATCTGCCAACAGTTTGTCTCTGTATTTCTCTCTCTGATAATGGATGTATGTGTCTTTCACAGAGACCGGCGGCATGGTGCTTCTGTGTAAGGTGTGCGGAGACATCGCATCAGGGTTCCACTATGGCGTTCACGCCTGTGAGGGCTGCAAGGTGAGAATGAAAGCAGATAGCATTACGTTGTGATTTTCTTTTGCCAGCGGGTTCACACGCACAGAGAAACGTTGTCACGCAAGCAGCCGCGGCTTAATGTCTCTCCTCTCCTTATGTCGTTTCCAGGGTTTCTTCAGACGCAGCATTCAGCAGAATATTCACTACAAGATGTGTGTGAAGAATGAAAACTGTCTCATCATGCGGATGAACCGAAACCGCTGCCAACACTGTCGCTTTAAGAAGTGTCTCTCCGTGGGCATGTCCAGAGATGGTGAGAGAGGCAGTGTTTATGTGCTTATAAAATATATTTAGACGTAGAGAGATGATAGTGGAGACAGACAGATGTTAAAGCTTCATACAATATAGAGAATTCAAAGTAAATGTACAAAATAAAGAGTGATTCTAGCATTTCTCATTATTAAAACATTTCTTTTCATATTTGTCTTGGTGTTTCTCTCCTTTCATATTTGTTCCCCTCCGTCTCCTTTTCTCTTTGCCCTGCTGTCTGATTTATGGCAAGAGGAGCTCAGGAGTCTCAATAGTCATCAGTCATACAGAAACTGTGATAAATACACTTTCATATTGGGAAATTGGGGCACAGAGTTGTTGATTACCTCCTGTGTTCACCCAGATGTACAGTCGTACTGCTCTTTTCTTCCTTTGCCCTCATCACTGACATTTGCATGTTATTCATAAAACCTGCTCTTGAAAATAATATAATATTACAGCAGCTAATCTGCTGCAATGCATCACTTTGCCGCAGGAGCCCGATCTCTGGGGAAATGGTTGAACTAGGTGATAATAAATCATGGTTTTCTGGAGCAAATATTTTTAGTTGACCCAAAAAAGCCAAAAGAAGGAAGTTAAAAAAAATCACCTGCTAATTCATCACATTGCAACAGGGACACCATATGTTACGCTCTTTTTTATCTCCTGAAAAATGAGCACAAATTGAATTGAATTGAACAGAAAAATGTTTGGTTCTAGCAGACCCAACGAGAATAACCTTATATTCCCTTTTGATTTTTAGTTCTTGACAACATGATGTGTGCTCTCAAAGTCATTTATTCACCTTCACCTCTTTGTCTCTCCGCCCCTATTACCTGCAGCTTGACCTTCCCACTACTAACTCACAAAGTCATTTTACTAATGACATCGTGTTCAGTGCAGTTGACCCAGTGACCTACTTCCATGGGAATTGAGAGAAGGAGAGCTCAAGTGAAAGGCAGAAAGCGAGTGAAAGAGAAGGGGGGAGGTGGTGTAGCATACAGAGCACTATAAATAGGGCTGTCAGTGGAGGTGCACTATTGGAAAGGGGGGGAAGGGAGGATTTCAAATGCTGGAGAGGAAGATGAGGCAGGGGCATGAGATGAAGGCTTTGCTGTCTGTATTGTCATGAAACAGCTGTGATGGAGACAGACTTGGCACAATATTAGGATTAGGTGTCCACGGGGAGATTAACGGGGAGGGTCAGATGCTGAATTCGCATTAAAGCTAAAGAAACAAAGTGTTGTGCTGCTCACTATTGTTTTCAATGTGAAAGCTGTTTTCACAGAACAAAACAAATATCCAACATCATCCCAGTACAGAAATGAATAAATCCAAAGGAAAGCCCTTTACATGCAGAGATTAACCCCTCACAAGAAAGGATAAAAATGACTGCCCTTTCACTTGTGCCCAGATTACATGAGATCGATTGAATGATGGAAAACACTGTAAAGATTCATGTGATCAATCTGATATATAGCCAATCAAATTGTGGTTCCCTATTCTTCATAGAGAACCTTACAGCGTGAGGATCATTTAACTGTCTGTGTTTCTGCTGTGGTTAATTAAAGTGATAGCGTTGTTTTTTTGTACGTCAATGCTAACAGAGAATGCCCCCCCCCTCTGGTTGCTTCTCTCCTCAGCTGTGCGTTTTGGCCGTATTCCCAAACGGGAGAAGCAGAGGCTACTGGACGAGATGCAGAGCTACATGAACAGTCTCAACGAATCTGCTTCCATGGAGATGGAGGTGTCATCTCCTCCCGATGCCCTCGCTGGTTCACAGAACCAGGCGAGCGAAGGCTCCACGCCGCAATCTTACCAGAGCAGCTTAATGAACGGAGAGGGGAAACCGCTCAAGATGGCTTCCCACAACAGCAACAACAACAACGTCGGCACTTCCTCTTCTTTCCAGAACAGTTCGGTGCAGGACGCGGCCCTGTCGCACACGTCGAGTCAGACACAGCACACAGTTCATGGGGAGCAGGCGAACGTGACCTCGAGCTACAGCGCCCCCACAAACTGCCCTGCTGCCCCCACTAACAATGAACACTCCATTAATACTCACGTGGATAATGCCAAGTACACCTACGCTTCCAATCAGAATCAGTGCCCCATCAGTGGCAACATATCACCTCAGTCCTACCCATCCAATCAGAACAGTTTCCCAGCCAGTGATTCCCAGAACCAAAACTCTTGCCCCTGGAAGCTGAATGGAGGCGCCAAAGTGCTGGTGAGTCTTTTTTTTTAATTCTGAGAAATATATATCTATTAAACCAGCATCAATAAAAGGTCCCTAAAACATGTTTTTTTCCGCGCCTGTCCCCCCTTGCAGGCATGTCCACTCAACTCATGTCCTGTGGCTCCAGCCAGCCGTTCCAGTCAGGAGGTGTGGGAGTCTTTCTCCCAGTGTTTCACTCCCGCTGTTAAAGAAGTGGTGGAGTTTGCAAAGAGCATCCCAGGCTTCCAGACTCTCAGCCAGCATGATCAGGTCATGCTGCTCAAATCTGGCACTTTTCAGGTACATCCCCGTTGGAAAGTTGACCATTTACTTCCTTTATTTACCATCTGAGTATAGATTTGTGTCTAATGCTGGACTGGTCTGGTTCTTTTCACAGGTTCTGATGGTGAGGTTTTGCTCATTGTTTGACGCCAAGGAGAGGACAGTGACCTTCCTGAATGGGCAGACATACTCGCTGGCGTCACTGAGGGCTCTTGGCATGGGCTCTTTACTGGATGCCATGTTCGATTTCAGCGAGAAGCTCGGATCTTTGGGTCTGGAGCCGGACGAGATGGCCCTTTTTATGGCTGTCGTGCTCGTGTCAGCTGGTGAGACTCGCCGGCGTGTCTGCAAACAAACATACATAGCACACACAGCCAGATTTCCTCATGCCTGACGCCGCTTCCCCCCCCCCCCCCCATTTTTACAGATCGTTCTGGTGTTGTGGATGTGGGAGCAGTGGAGCTGCTGCAGGAGAATCTGATAAAAGCTCTGCGGTCTCTCATCACCAGTCGCCGCCCAGATGACAGCACCCTCTTCCCAAAGTTGCTGCTTCGTCTGCCAGACCTGCGCACCCTGAACAACCAGCACTCTGACAAGCTTTTAGCTTTCCGCATTGATCCTTGAGGTCAGATGGCCTGCAGCTGACTGAGGTATCTGCTTTAGGGAATCTGTGGGCTCCCTATGCTATCCAGGCCTATCACATACAGTACACTGGCCTCTGTGTAATGGACAGAGCTGCTGTGACTAATTGTACTCTGAAAAAAATATCAGTGAAAGATGGCTGTGCAGCAGGAGGCCGAAGCTACTGAACTCAACCTGATCTTTTCTCCAGTTGCTTCCAGGATGGCTAACAAAAAAAAAAAAAAAAAAAAAAAACGTAGCCGGTGTTCTTCCTCGGGTTCTGCGAGTCAACATCAAACCTCCAAGTCATTTAGCTCTCACTCCCGCAGACAATTTATCTTCTGAAGACCAAAATGAAAGAGGGTTTTCTGTTCCTCACTAGAGCCTTTCCCTCTTATCCAAGAAGGAAGCATAGAGGCTCCTCCTTCCCAGAAGAAAAGTGGACACAAACATTCGCCATCACCCATTTCATAATGTACATTCACGCTACAAGTGCAAAATGCACTTTTCATACCTCTTACATTACTGTAGAATATAGCAATAGAAATACCTATCACATTTGGGAGAACACTTTGTGTTTGCCTCGTTGAAACGTCCTAAGCTATTTTGAAAGCATGTTCCCAGTATGGGAAATCTTTATGAAAATCACTCATCTGTGAATGAGAAATAAGAACATTTTCAGAAATGATTCGCAATGTGTTTGTATGTGGAAATCAGGGAGAAGTTCTCAGTCACTTCAGAATGTGTCTGATGGGTAATGTGTGTAGGAGTAAATGTAAATTTTGTACATACCCTTTACTCTTGGTTCGTACCCTCGCTAGTGTGCAGATTCTCAACTATGTAAATGAAGCTAGTATTGAAATTATTGTATGATGTCACATTATAGATCGCTCTATAGACTGCAGAGAAAGCAGCATTTGAACCATGTGTGCTGAGTATAATTTGTTTTTTGAAAGAAAATCTATATACAGTATATAAATATATATATATATATATATATATAAAATTAAAATCAATGTATTGTTGACTGACTGCATTACCCTGTGAATATTTTGTAAATGTTTTATGGTTACACCATGGAGTACCATTATTAAATAATGTTATATAGCATTTTTCCTTGATCTCATTTCTTTTTATATTCTTCCTCAGTACATTCAGTACTGCGTGCTATGAGACTGTAGCCTAGCAACAAGAGCAATCAACCAGTCATGCTCCAGGTGTAAGAGCCATTAGAGGCCCTACGAACACGACTAATCATATTTGAGTATTTGATAACAAATAAATGTAATTCTAAAGAGTTGGAACACTAAAGTTAAAATGAGGTGATGGTCACGGTGACGCTGTGGGGCAGAGAACCTTTAAAGGGAGGGAGGGAGGTCATGAATTCAAATGCATTTGGTTCCATGACGTGCGCAAATGTGACTTTAAACAGACACTCGGTCAGTAGGTTAATGTGCATGGAAACTCTCTGGAGATGGAAAGTCAGGGTCCCTCCCTCTGCTGTCACTAGAATCAAGTGGGAAGGCCTGGGAAAAACACTCAAGTAAAAATATTTGGAAACATATTTAAACAGCAACTGTAGCCTTCAGAAGCCTCGAGTCTAGTGAGCTTAGAATTAAAGTGGACACATACAGTACATATGTGACCCCAGTCAGTGTTTGTTATTTGACAAACTGGGTGCTAATATCAGACATTCAAAGATTAATCCTAATAGCACAAATTCGCCTTTATGTTTCTAATCTTATAAAGGAAAACACGATACTCTGAGATCTTAAGTCAGTGGACGATTCGGGATGGAGGCAGTGAAGGCAAAGAAAAGAGAAGGAAAGAGAAGAAGGCAGCAATGTAACCGGCATCAGTAACGTAACTTACATTACACCAAGAACAAACGAAAACAAGAAATAAAATATGAGCATCAACCACATTTTTGCTCTTCACCCTCTCTTTAAATGAACACAGCAGACCAGCATTTTCTTTGTTACAGCAGATAAACCTTCTAAAAAGAAGTGCATCATGTTGAAGACATGGGGCCACTTGATGTGGTAGTGGCTACCACTGTTGCCTTGCAGCAAAAAAGACCCAGGTTTGGGACCCGGTCCGTATGAATGCCTTTCTGCATGGAGTTCGCATGGTTTCCCCAGGTTCTCCAGTTTCCTCCCACAGTTCAAAAACACACAGATGTTAATTGGACACTCTATATTGATAATAGGTGTGAATGTGAGAGTGAATGGATGTCTGTGTGTATATGTTGGCCCTGCAATGTGGTTAGGGTTAGGGTTAGTGATTAACCCAGGGTGTGCCTAGCTGGAATTGGAGAAAAAAGTGGTAGACAATAAAATGAATTGATGTTGATAATAATTGAGACTCTATAACAGCGTCCACTCTTCTTGGAAGACTTTCCTCAACATTTTGAAGTGTTTCTATGGGAATTTGTGCCCATTCATTCTGGAGAGCATACATGAGGTCAAGCACTGATGTTGGAGGGGAAGGCCTGGCTCACAATCTCTGTTCTAGTTCATCCCAAAGATGCTCAATGGGGTTGAGATCAGGGCTCTGTGGGAGTTGTTCCACACCAAGCCATGTCTCTATAGTCCTTCACTTTGTGATTGGAATAGAAAAGGGCCTTCCTCAAACTTGGAAGCAAACCATCGACCAAAATGTCTTGGTAAGCTGAAGCGTAAGAGATTGGAGATTGACTGAAACATGTGTGGCCAAATACTTTTGTCCACAGAGTGTATGTAAACACATCTCTCATAACCGTTCACACGCTGCCGGCACAGCCATCACGAGCAATGTGGGGTTAAGTGTCTTTTCCAAGGATACATCAGCATGTGGACTTCCTCCATTTGAAAGACAATTTGCTCTACCGCTGAACATTTGTTGCTACATGGAAGATGTCTACGATGTGTCAGTAGAGATTGAGGAAACATGTTAAATTTAAATACTGGCTTCACTGACAACAATGGCGCCGTGCTACCAGTCTCTTCACAAAATCATTTAAAGTTGCAGGCCGCAATCTGCCCTTATGTTTTGGTTCGGTGTTTTGGTGTTTGTTGGGTCACCCACTGCCAGCAACCCAATAGCATTCATCACACAGTTTGCAAGCAGAGTGAGCAGGTGGCTGCTAAGCATTGGAAATGAACCCTAAAAAACCTTGGTACCTCTCTCAAAAAAGTCTCGACCAGTGAAGAAGAAAAACAAGGGTCTTCTGAGGTGCGTCTACTCATTTTCCATCTCCACCAGTCAGGGACAATGTCTACAAGAATAAAACAGATCGTGGACAGTTGCTGTATGTGAGTGGACGTGTTTGTGCATGAACGCAGTGTAATCCCACCTTAAAGTCTTATTTCATTCTGTATTTTCAAAAATCTGAGCCGCTGCGCTGTTTTCAGCTGAAATTGCAGCAACCATTTTGAATTCTTAAGGTCACTGTTGTCTGTACTGTACATATATAACTTTCAAGCCATTTTGGACTGGTGGTCACCAGAGGCCTCGTGTCCAAACTGGACATCTTCACAACTGTGTAGCTCAAGTGAAATCTGCTGAAGCCGTTTCATCAGACCCAGAATCTGAGCGCGACTCCTGCATAGACCTTGTCGAGATTCCTTTCCGCTATAACAAACCTGCTTTTGCGTCATTGTACTTTGTTTGGGTTTAAATAAAAATACGTTACTGATATAACCTGTTTCCTCCTGACTTCAAATGAACCTCACACACCCACTCATTGAAGAATTTCCAGTGAAATTCAGCTTTCCAAAGAAGACATGATGGTATAATCTGAACAATCACGACGTGTGCAACAATCCGTTTGAAACATATTGTTGGTGTTCCACACCATGAACATTTTAGTGACCCGAAAGTATTTTACATTTTGTTCACCTCGTTAAAAGGTTAGTACAGGACAGATAAGAGGATTGTGACTGAGCTCTGTGTGTATATTGTGTCCTCTCACGACATCCTCTCACTAGCAAACTGAATTTGAAACGAGTGCAAAGAAGCAACTCTCAAAAGGAAAGAACTGGATTTTTTTTCCTGACACAGGTTTCCTCCCAATATCATATTTTCTTGTTTTCGGATGCCATCTAGTGGCCACAAGAAGAAAGGAGAGTAAGAGGGGAAGTGAGAATTCGATTTTGAAAGTTTATATTAATAAAATTATTGAATGCAAGGTTCAAGGAACAGACACTTTTTGCTTTTTCCTTAACTTATCTAGCTTCATGTTTTAAATACCAGTACACATAATATTTTCCTCAAGGGTCCATATGAATTCATTGTATATCTATCAACTAATAGTTTATATTTATTTTACATATTAGTAAGAATACATTTTTACTTGATTTGAAAAAAAATGCATTGCCCCACTCACAGTGAAAGACAAATAGTATGTGCTTGACTATCTTTTATTTCCAGATAAACAGTATAATACAGGTTAATATCATTAGCTGTAAGGGAGACAGCTTATTGTAGGAAACTAGAACCAAAGCAGACAATTTATATTAATTTTCAGTTAATCAGTCTAGTATAGTGAAAGACACTGACTTTGCATTTCAGTTATTTTACAATATAGAGTTGGATTTTTATTTTGTTTGTATTTTCCATCAATATACCCTTTTATCATATCTTGCCTCCTATCCTACAGCGTACTTTATACTTCCGATTTTAAATCCTACCTTGTGTGCTTTCCCTTTAGATGAGCCGATACGATACTTGGCATCGGGATCGGTCCAACACTAATAAGAATCATTGGATTGGATATCAGAAAGAGGAAATCATTAAAAGTCTGAATAAAAATCAGCAACATCATTTTGAGCTATTTCTCTTATTTCTTCTATATGGGAGAAGAGTCATTGTTACACAGTTGGAGAATCATATGTCTACATTTTCCTGAAATGGCTGGACAACATCTAAAATTGTGTCGTTAACAGCTTCATATTATTCACAATTATAACCAACCATACATTTGTATCATGCTTTTGCAAAACCATTACAACATATCACATTTCCACTAAACATTCTTGATTCCTATTGTCTTTTTTTTTAAAAAATACAAATCCCAGTTCCAAAAAAGTTGGGGCGCTGCATAATAAAGACAGAATACAATGATTTGCAAATCCTTTTCAAAAATATATTCAATTGAACAAGATATTTAATGTTCAAAACCGATTGATTTTGCTGTTTTAACAGCATCACAGAAAAAGTTGAGGAATGCTTAAAGAGCACCTGTTTGGAACATTCCACAGGTGAACTGGTTCATGGGAAACAGGTGAGTGTCATGATTGGTTATAAAATAAACATCCCTGAAAGGCTCAGTTGTCAACAAGCAAGGATGGGGCGAGATTCATCAGCGTGAGCAAGTGGTCCAACAGTTTAAGAACAACGTTTCTCGACATACAAATGCTTGTTTTTGAGCAAGACAGTGTCAAGACACATTCTGCTTCGTAGTAACAGAGTGCAGGTAGTAGACTGGCCTGTCTGCAGTCCAGACACGTCTCCCATTGAAAATGTGTGGCGAATAATGAAGTGTAAAAATAAGACAATGGAGAATCTGGACTGTTGAGCAACTGAAGTCGTACATGAAGCAAGAATTAGAGAGAATTCCACCCACAAAGCTTCAACTGTTATTGTCCTGTTTCTAAGTCCAATAAAGTTTATCACTTTGAACATTACATGTCTTGTCTTTGTATTGTTTTTAATTGAATAAATGTCAAAAAGGATTTGCAACTTATCATATTTTGTTTTATTCACATTTTACACACCTGAACTTGTAAAACTGCAAATAGTTAATTTACCATGATCAAAATGCTGATATAAACATAATTCAAGTCCACAATTTTTATAAAATGGTCAATTTTAAATTGTTCTTTTTTCCCCCTGAAACTCAATTCAAATTAGGTTTGTGGAGTGTAAATTGTAAATAGCTCTTTTACTGCTGATCAAAAACATTGATCTGAAACTGAATCCTGAGGCTTTTCTTATAAACAAAATGAAGCAAAGTAGCAACGTTTAGGCGAACTATCATTTTCAACCAGTTCAATGCATTTCACATGGTTCATATTCAACTTTGCAGCAATAAAAACCCATGTTGAAGCCACACCCACTTCGAATCTAAACCCCGCCCACTTGTTGCAATATGGCAGACAAAAAATAAGCTATTTAGTAGTAAATATCCATCCATCATGAGAAAAAAAATGATGATGCCTCCATATCCAAATCTTTTCGGAATGTCTTTGACCATAGCTCTACTTATATTCATGCTTTTCCCAAAAAATGGAACAATTGTGTAATTTGTAGCTAAGCAGCGCCACTGAAATGGGATTATCACATAAGTAATAAGTCAATTTACACAACAGAATATCTTAAAGTGGGTGAATCTCATTATTGGTGTTTGTCCAGTCATTAGACTGGAGTGACTACTTACTAAATGAGTCTCTTACACAAAAGGATGACATCATAGGTTTTACTAGACCTGTTGTGTCATTCAAAGCGGTCGGCCCATGAGTATAACTACTGGACAAATCACCACCTGTAATCTGTAATCTACAATCTGTAATTTGATTTGTAGCAAGTCCAGTCGCTTTGAGTATTCCAATAATTCAAACATACACATACAGTATGTAATTCCCTGTTTACAAGGTTTGCACAGGCAACACATTAGATTAAAGACACATTAGTGATATCTGCCCCCCATTTTGCAGCAGCAGTGGTATAGTCTGGCTTTAGTCAATGTTTGAAAACTACCTGGACATTTCTGGAACGACCATTTGGATGAGGATGGGGGGGGGGAGGTGAGGGATCGGGGTTAGAGGGAGATTAACCACATGGAGGCCTATAAAGCTTCGGTGTAATCCGCACACTGGAGACAAACTCACTGCAACGACCACTCGATCAACAACACTTTCCACACAGCTCAGTGCTTTTGATCTCACAAACACACAGTTAAACAAGAGGAACACAAACCAAAAGGAGAAGAAAAAGGGATTATCATGAAAAAGGGAAAGGTAGGTTTTTGACTTTTCTACCTCATAACCAAATTACAAGATATATGGCTATATTGATACTGAGTGATTTCTTTAGATAACTGACTTTTTTATTTGTCAATTATTATTATTTACAAACAAAAAAAACACACAAAAAAAAACCAAAAAAAAAACAGAGGCACAAACTGAAATCTGGACTTTCCTCCTTCTGTTAAATGTCGTCGTCAGTCGCCAATTCAATCAGAAATCACTTGGAATAAAATAGAACTTCCCTGTAGTCCAGCTGTAACAGAGTGACATCTATGGTGGATAAACAAAGATGGAGGCCTATCACATTCCTTCCTTCCTTCCTTCCTTCCTTCCTTCCTTCCTTCCTTCCTTCCTTCCTTCCTTCCTTCCTTCCTTCCTTCCTAATCCTTTGAACATATCCCACATGGAGGATGTTTTACAGATCAATCTGTTACTGAGCTGCTTCAAGTCTTGTATGTGAATTATACCCGTTATGCTGCTGTTTCTACACAACTGCACAACAACCGTGCTGATGTTCATCCTATCCCAGCAGGTGACTGATGACAATGAGCCTCCCAGCTATCAGGAGGCAACAGCAGGTAAAAAAAAAACCCCAATACAATGACATCCTCATGATTTGATATCAGTTTTAGATCAATAAAGTATTAATTAGATTATTATTCTGAAATAATCCAGCTTTTTCAAGTGATTAAAGGTCCATTGCGTAAGAATTATTGACACCTTATGGCGAGAGTGCAGACTGTAGCAAACAGAAGGCTCGCCCACTCACCCTTCCTTTGCTCCAAGTGTGCCAGTGAACTACGGTGGCCTTCACATACCAGAAAGGATGTTGTGAGTCTTGGGTTGTGTCATAAGCTTCTCTTTCAAAACATGAAAACTCATGCTCTGCCTAGTTTGTCCTTCTGGGCTGCTGTAGAAATATGGATGCACAAGATGGCGGCCTCTGTCATCATTACCTGATTTGTTCTGCTACTTCCTGTCGAAGGAATTCCAGGTTCAGGGAGTTTAAATAAAATAATTTTATGTTGAGCCACAAAGTTATTCTTATAAAATAGACATTTTAAAACATCTTTAATTATAGTACTTTTTTTTTACATAGCACCACTTTCTTTCAACCTGGCTTTCAAAATAAGAGTAACTGACTTCAGCTTTTCATGATGTATTACTTGTTGTATAAAAATGATGCCATAATGCACAACAAATAGCTTACACAAACTGTATCCTATAAAATAAAACGCACTTTCTTAAAATATTATTTTTGCACATGTGCAAACAAATCAGGTTTTTGGTAACAGTTTGGCAATAAATATAGCTTGCATATGTTATTCTTCAAAAGTATAGTTCACAATGTAATGGCATTGCACATCTGTGATGGCACAGAGAATAAATCGGGTAATGACACTGTAGTCCCTTGCCTAAAGTGCATGTAATAGAGGCTTTTTTAAAGGCTAAAAGGTAGTATATTACAATTTTAGCCTATTAACTAAATGTTACACACTGGACCTTTAAATGTACACGTTGCAATACACACAGTTTACTTACAAACAGAGCTGACACATGCTGACATTCGCTCCTTTGTAACAAAATAAAGGAAGCCGCTTCTACAAAAACATGAAGAATTAACACGTCTTCCTTCTGCTTCTTTTTCTTCAGGTTATGAGGAGATGCAGGCTCAGTTTGCGTGGGACGATAAGATCATCAGGCAGACCTTCATCAGGAAGGTACTGATGACACAGAGCCGGAGAAACACACACATCACAGTGACATAACCTCCACTTGTCTGATTCAAAACCCTCTCATCCTGCAGGTCTACGCCATTCTCATGGTTCAGCTTTTGGTGACCGTGGCGATCATATCACTCTTTACATTTTGGTAAACACTTGGACGTTTCTCCTGAATGATTGATTTTATATTAGCCCGTTGTTCTAGAGCGGTGGTTCTCAAACGTTTTGTACCACGTACCACCTGAGAAAATGTTGAGCTCTCATGAAGTAAGTAATGTTAAAATACAGTGGTGTAAACAGGCCAGGCAAAGTGAGATACAGACTGTTTGCAGGAGGCAGCTTTATTCCCAGTAAGATCATTTTGGACTTCAGACACTGATGGAGACAAATTCAGATTAAGATGGAGTGAGAGAAAAGTGGCACTCCGATTTTATTATTATTTAAATGTGTCATTTTTCTTGTTACTTGTTGATCACATACCCTTGTATATACAGTAGAACAGTATTTCTGATTTTCCTCCAAGTACAACCAGAGGAAGCTCAGTGGTACACGCACCACAGTGGTACACGCACCACAGTTTGAGAACCATGGTTCGAGAGTATTCATTTCCAACTGGATCAATTGAATGTTTGTGTCCACAGTGCTCCGGTGAGGTTTTTTATTCAGACTCATCCCGGCTTGTACATGGCATCCTAGTAAGTGCCAGTAATCTTATGACATGATACATAACACTTTCCGTCCCTTTGCATTATATATTTTTGCAATATATTTATTTATTTATACACGACTTGTTCAGTTTTGCTTTATCCCCCTGTAGCATCATGTTCCTTGCCACCTACATTGCACTGTCCTGCTGCGGAGAGCTCAGGTAACGTTTTCTTTGTATTATCAATAATCACGCATTACAAAATATAAATGTATAAATGTAATGTATGATTGTACAATTTGGATTATTATTATTATTTTTTTAATCTCATCTGAGCAGGAGGCAGTTTCCGTGGAACATCATTCTGTTAGTTCTTTTTGTGAGTATTTCACATAATCAAATGTGACATATTATACTAAAATATAGTTAAATATGCACAAAACACAGCGTGAAAGCTAATATTTGATTTCTTCTCCCCTTTTTCGCAGACTTTAAGCATTTCCATCATGATGGGATTTGTGTCGAGGTAAATATTTATAAGCGCTTCATGGTGTTTTGTCCGCTTTTCCACTTTCGAAGTCTTTCCGGGTTGGAAGAGAAAGAGAGAGGCGATTTGTTGACACATGCATTTGCTTTTTCCTCCAGTTTTTACAACACCCAGTCTGTGTTGCTGTGTGTGGGAATCACAGCTCTGGTGTGTCTTTCTGTCACTGTCTTCAGCTTCCAGAGCAAGGTGAGAAAAGCTGCTTATTAATGCTTTAAAACAGCTTTCAAGCAACAAAACTGACATGAAAGTGAATGTTTAATTCCATCCTGTTCTTTGTTGTTTTTGTTTTTTTCTCTTGCCTATTACAGATTGATGTCACTTCCTGTCAAGGCGTCCTGTTTTCTCTGTGTATGGTCATGCTTCTCTGTGCCATCACTATCTCCATTGTCGTCCCCTTTGGTTATGTAAGTTCGCCACATGTAACGGTTCGAGCTTCAGAAGAATATGTAAAACATAAAAGTTACTGTATCATTCATATGAGATACATGTGATTATAGTACTGCACATTTGTTCCTTAAAAGGAGAACTGGACGTCACAAATAGATGTTTTTAAGGGTCTTCATCTGCTGATTTTGACTGACACATATACTTAATTATACTTACTTAATATTTAGTGTTTTTTGTAGACAGACTACACTCAAAGTTTGAAACAGCATTCTAATGTTATTTAGTAGAGCTTGGTCAATATGTTTTTTTTTTTGTCAGTGTTACTGATGTATAGAATATATGTATAGGCCAGTGTTTGGTTGATTTTTTTTTTAATCCACTGTCTGATAAATAATGATTAATAATAATTAGGTCTGGAAGTTTTTAGTTTCCAACTCAGGACCCAACCCAAAATCAGTCGTACACATAGTACTGTTTCATTTTTAGCCCAAAACATGTTGCTACACTGTTTTGTGCGCAAAATGCTATATTATGGGCTGGCATTCCTAATAATAGTTAGCCCCAGTTATGTTTGCATTTCCAACCTCTCACCTCCGGGAACTCCACGCTGTGATGTCACCCACAGGTCCGAGTTCCGATGTCAATGGAACGCAACATATTTCAACCAGAAAACAATTAAAACTCACAGTTGAATGGGGGCATATCGATACTTAGTGTTGAATAAAACGATTTTAATACTGGGACAAGTATAGAAGTCCAGTTAGCCTGACCCAAACTAGATTGGTCAGATTTCACTCCCAAATTGACCCTTCTGACAATCATGGCGACCTTCACATTTGAGCAGATAATCTGGCCAAATGATCCTGTAATGTGAGGAATTAACAGCATCAGAATCCTCCCCAAATTTCAAATTAAACATGTTTGTGAACTGAACGGTGAACAGAGCAGAACCATGTTTTTCACTACCGTGAAAACACCACCCGCAAAACTGTACAAAATGAAAACTTCGACTGTCTGCCCCCATGCCTGTTTATATTCTGAAGTCACACTCAATCATGAGAGATTCAGTGAGATCCCTGCAATCTCCTCCCTGGTGTGTGTCTTGACTGGACTTCGTTGTTGTGTCTGTGTTTCCCACATTTTTTTAAAATCAATTCAGATTTGACAACTGTCTGGTGTGGGAGCAGACTTTGCTATGGCTGTAGCTCGACTTTACTGAGTATGGACACATGCTGTTATGATCCGTCTGGTTTGTGAGAACCAAAAAAATGTGTGAACTTCCAAAAAAAAAAAAAAAAAAAAAAAAAAAAAAAATTTAGCACAAAAGAGTGACTCAAAAAGAAATCCACTGCAGCTGTGATGATCGCGCCTCTTATACTGGAGCCCCCTATGCAGGGACCAATCAGCTCCCAGGATCCACCTCAACACTCACATGTCATTCAATCAGGCATGCACACCTGCAACCCATCACACGCTCACATGCACACATGCACACACACGGAAACAGAAGACAGGACTCTAGAGTCCTAACAGCCAGGCCTTGGTTCCGGTTTGTTCCATTCATCCGTCTAGAAGATGTCGAAAATAGCTGTGGTTATTAAACGGCCTTGGCAGGATAATACCTCAGGTGCTGTGGCTGTATTTGGGGATTAGCGTCACAGCTTGTTCTGCAAAGCACTTTACTGCGTTCCCTAAATTAGCAACCCCTCGATCCTGCTTAACACTGTTTTGAAACCCTTTTTTTGTTCTGACACAGGTTCCGTGGTTACATGCTGTTTACGCTGTGATAGGAGCCATCCTCTTTACGCTGGTGAGAATCAGATGCTT
>JAFBJR010000060.1:3315198-3384650 GCA_016785285.1 Brachirus orientalis
CAGGCCACCAGCAGCTTTGTTGTTTTTATGTCAGTTTTGTGATGATTGGTGTTCAGATTGAAAAGATGTGATTAAAAGTCAGTCTTATTCTATATGATCAACCTGTCAGTGGGTTGAACTTGTGCAACATGTGTATGTGATGCTCCAACATGTCTTGAATAAAAGAGGTATAATAGACCTTTTTCACAGCAGCTATTTGTTTGGCATGAAATAGTAGGAGAAACACAGGTTTTACCAATAACATTAGGGTTCCATTCCCGGTTTTAAAGAGCCATGGTTGTGTTATTGTTCAAGTGTAAATGTAGGTCACACTAAATATTTGATATTATATTTTGTTGTTTTGTTTTTTTCTGAAGAAGATGTTATTTTCAAACTCACTGCATATGTTTCTCTCCATATTTTCAGGATGTGTTCCAATAAAGTGATTGAGAAATAATTGTACAGGATGGTCATTATAGCACTGCTAAAACAACAAATCCAATGGTGAATTTGCACAGTACTGTATATATTTTTTCCCCCTCATTTACATTTATTTTTTTCCCCCCCACCGCCTCTTTCTGCTACAGTTCCTGGCATTTGACACTCAGATGCTGTTGGGGAACAAGCGCTATGCCATAAGTCCAGAGGAATATATCTTTGCCACCCTCAGCATCTACCTGGACATTATCTACCTGTTTAGCTTCCTGCTACAGCTCATGGGCCAAGGGCGCGACTGAAGAATCTCATCCGCTTTTCTCTCTCGGACAAATCAGGAATTCTCACGCGTCATGCATCAGAACTGAAAGCAAAGTGAGAGGGTTGTGGGCTGTGTGATCTTGTCTGGTGCTGCTTTTATCCCAGTCTCACATACCTCACTGTAGTTGTTGATTGTAACTGGTTATTCCTGTTAATCTGCATTTGTATCACTGTAAGGACTGCTGCGAGCTCAGCCATCCCACAGTCAGTGTGTGTGTGTGTGTGGCTCCATTTCTCGGTTTCTGTCCAACACTGAGCCAGAAATGAGGATTTATGAAATCTGCACTGTAAATAACAGTGTCTCTGTGTACAGGTTTAATGTGCATGTATTTATATCTCTGTGAGGTCCAAAAAAACCAAACAAACATACAAACCCATGTTTGTGAGGAAATCTTGTCTGGGTCTTTTTCAGGGTTAAGACCTGATTTTACTCTATGGTTCTTCCCCCAATATTCCACTGAGTAGAGAACCACAGGTGAGGCACAGAAGTCTAGTCACAAAATGGAAAGAAAGCTTTTTGTAGGTTTTACAGTTTAGGTGAGGGTTCGAATTGCGCTTGGGGTCAGGCACACGGTTGTGACGGCTCAGGTTAGGGAACTCATT
Source organism: Brachirus orientalis (assembly GCA_016785285.1). Lineage (NCBI taxonomy): Eukaryota > Metazoa > Chordata > Actinopteri > Pleuronectiformes > Soleidae > Brachirus > Brachirus orientalis. Next base: position 3,316,537 of record JAFBJR010000060.1, read on the forward strand.
ATGTCTATGATGTGTCCCCACTAAGATAGAAGAACGCGTTTGAGCGTATGTGTGTGTTATGTTTTCGTTCATTCGGGCCAAACAGAATGGGAAATTCAGTCGTCAGCGGAATGAACCTCTCCGTGGCCTTTGGGCTGAAATAGAAAACGTAGCGTACATTTTTAACAAGCTGATCAGATCAGAATTTGAATTTGAATTTTACCTTCATAACACGTGTACCTTAACATGTATGAATGTTTTTATAAGGACACTGAGCTGTGCACAATTAATTCTGTCATTACAAAAATAAAACTCACGACTCAACATTGTGATGCCTGGATTTTTTTTTTTTTTTACCCTGCACAGACCACACAGCTTTATTGCCACACAATGAAAGGATCTCGTCAGGTCACGGTAACTTGGACCTTGGATTTTAAGAAGTTTCTTCATGTGGTTTTGAAATCGTGGGTCCAAGAGGCCCAACATGCATCTTGCGACGTCACGCTGACCTCAGACCTTCTTCTGCTTTCCTGCTTCACAACAATGCCCTGGCTTTCACAAGGCTTGAAGTGGAATTAGTCGGAGTAAATATTTATGCCAAATGAATTTTTTTTTTTTTTCTGAAAAAATCAAGAGAGCATGTAGTCTTCCATCACCAGTAGAATTTCACACCCCGCAACCCTGGACGTAAATGTGAGGATTTAGAAAAACAGATGTAACAAGTCTGTCATCACAACACTGTAAGAACCATTTGCCTTATATTGAAATGTTACTTCACACAAGGCAAACTGTTCTTATTTGTGGTGGAAAGAGAAAGTTAACGTCCATCTCTGTCTTCAACACCGGTCACCTGCTCACCCCAACATACCTGACATCACACGGACTGTGTAACGTCAATGCACTTCTATCCTGATCTCATACATTTTGACTTATTCGACAGATTTACAACAAAGTCTTAGCCTTTAGAGCTGTCCCTCGGTTACTTTGGGTCAGTGTGCCAGTCTGATAATGTTGTAAACAACACACTGTCAAATAAATAACAATACAAGCTTCAGGAGCTCCGGCTTGTGTTTCCCTCTGCTGGCAAGAGGCAAAACTACAGCTATGTTTCCCGTTTTCTCTTAAAGGTCCAGTGTGTAAGACTTAGAGACATCTAAAAGTGAGACTGCAGATGTTTAAAAAACTGGAGGAACGTGTCAGAGAACAATGGTAACCTTCTGTATTGGCATATAAAGCTTCTGCTTCTTCTGTAAAGTGAGGCAGCGGCTTTATTTTCATATACAATGCATATTTGGATATGAGAACCAAATTATACACATATACACATTTGTGGGTAGGTTGTAATTTTTTTTCTCCACACAAGACTCCTAAATGTGACACACTGGACCTGTAACAGGCAACAAAATGCCAAAGCAGTAGAGGACATGTGTCAAACACATCCAGCCTACCGTATCATCGTATTGGGCCTGCGAGATTATGAGATTATGTTATGCTACACGTTACACGCTCATAGTAGCATACACCAAGTTACATGCCTTTCTTTTAACTTTATACTTTCAGTAGAAATTACTGAGTACAGCAAATTGTTGGCTAAGATTCATGTGACTATAAGCCTGTATGTGCTGTGAGGAAACCCGGTCAGACAGATGGAAACTGCATGAAATTACTGCCGATTTCACTAGAAAATCGTTAATTATTTACCACACAATGTTTTATCTCTCGTCTACATTTATGTTATTTTGTGACAGTGGCAGATCCCAATTAAAAATGATTTAAGGGACAGTGGACTTCAGGATGTTGAAGATGGAGCTGCTGAGCAGGAACTGAAGAAAAAGACCACAGGAAAGGTTAATTCATGTTGTCAAGGAGGGCATGAAGACAGCTGTGAGTGGACAAGACGGAGGCAGGTGACCTGCTGTGCTCTGGCGACCCCTAAAGGGAGAAGCCCAAAGAAGAAGATTAATTAGAGAACAGCAGGAGGAAATGACACAATGGCTACAATAATGTGGCATACTTAACTCGACCGCGATGAACACCACAGTCCACTCAATCCTTGAAACAAGACTTTTATTAAAAAAAAGAAAGGAAAAAAGAGAGAAAACCAAGAAAGAAGGAAATCTTATCTCAATCAATAAAAAATAAAAACACAAGTTACAGAAAATTTTAGCAACTCTGGCACAGGAAGACAAAAGTAGCCAAGTGGCTTTGCAAAGTAACCAAATATCAAAACCTCTTTCCTCTACCAAAACTGTACAAAATGAGTTCTTGTATAAATAAGAAAACTGTTCACAAACAGGAAGTGAGACAAGCCCAGTCGCATTTTCAAAATGTCCGACTCACGCAAACGTGGTTCATACAGAGTTGAGTGACGAGACGTTTTAGTAATTTAAAAAACAATTTACCAGCCCATTACAACAACAATTACCTTTTTTGTTTTTTTTATTTCATATTAGTATGATAAAATTATTATTTTAAGAAGAAAATGAGGGGTCACCCCTAGTACAAACAAAATGAAATGAAAATAGACATTATGATAATGCAGACTGGGCGACATCTGACAACCTGCTGAGAAATCCTGTTGTAGCAGCAAAATGTTTTGAAGCTATGAAATAAGCCGTCACCTCCACATTGGGATCAACCAAAAAATTCTAATTGGTGTTGACCAAAATTTAAGTGCAAGATTTTAATCATAATAATAATATAATCTGTACTTCAGTACACTACTGATCATAGTATTCCTCTAAACTAAATGTAACATTCTATCGAGCTCATGATGCAAATCCATTTTCAGGCATCATGATATCTCTGTGGACAACTTTGTAAAAAAAAAAAAAAAAAAATTAAAATAAATAAAACAAAAATAAATAAACATTGTGTTGTAACAAGTGGTCATTTCATAGTTCCAAAAACCTGTTTTTTTGTATTAAAAGTGATGGCTAATACATGGAATATCATTTCTCTGAACATATAAACAATATCCATGACATTTTCCTTCATGGTGCACTGAATCTTGCTAGTCACTGTGTTTTCAGGACAGATTTTAAAAATCATAAAAAAAAAAATAAAAAAAATAATAAACAAACAAGAAAACACACAAGGAGAAACAAACCAAATGGTTTCCAGAGGGAAAAGGACTATTTACAAATGTAGCTCTCACCTTCATGAAGCTGCTCTCTGTATGCGTGCACGAGTCGACACAAGTGACAACAGATGAGTCGAGTACGTGAGGTTTTCATTCTGAATGAAGGGACAACTGAAAGGTTTCCAACTGTCATGATGCGCACAGGAGATCAGTCACAGCACTGTTATTTGTTATTTATTTATCACGTGTTACAAGTACTGACACTGTGGGGGGGGGGACACTACAGAGTCTGGCAATGTGGTTGTGGTTTTTGCGTCTGTTTTCATGTGTTGCCTATTTCATGAAGATGCTCTCTTCATTAGGAATCCAACTACAACTACAGACTGTGATAAGAGACAACCCAACTCTCCCTCCTGGTCCACGCAGCAGCTGCATCCAGGACCACGTTTTGTGTTAGAGGTATAAAGACGACCACTAGGGTTTCAATTCTAGTACATTTCCAGAAACTTTTCTTGGGAACATTACATACATACCTATATATATATATATATATATAATGTAATTATTATTGTTATCTATGGAATTTTTAATTTACTGGTTTACCAAGAAAATTATCAAGTAATTATCAAATTCAAATGATCTACTTGCATTCCTGAACAGACAAATTTGTTTCAGCGTTTGAGCGCTTGATTCATTTCTGAATTCTCAGAGAAGCCCAGTGAACCGGCTCAAATATGATTATATAAAGGTGAATTCAATTAGTTATTTGCCAAATAAATAACAATAACATGTTTAGTTTTAGAGTGAAGGTTTCTACAAATCATCTGCGATGTCATGTGATGGCGTTCCCAACCTTCCGTTTCGAAAATGTCTCGTTTATTCCCCATTCATTCCCATGAAACCTTGAAACCCTATTGACCACAGTAAAAGGTCAACTATAACATGCAGGTAAACACCCTAGTTGCAATCTCTCTCTTTCTGAATCAATCAGAAGGGGAATAAAAAGCTACACACAAGAAAACGATCTGTCTGTGGGTGAGAGCAGTTTGACTGTGACTGAGAGCCAAAAAGAACTGGGACTACAACATCTTTGGTTGCAGAGAAAACACACAGGAAATTAAAAAATGAAAAAACAAACAATAAAAACAAAAAAAAAAAAGGAGTCAGGAACAGAATCATCGAACTGCGTGCTTTGAGAGAAAGACGGTATCAAACTGTGTTTCACAGTGGATTCAGACAGGAGCGGTGGAAGAGCAGGAATAAAAAGCGCCTTAAATCGTTACAGCTCACACGACGACTTAAATTTGTGGCCTTCAAACAAGGCTGTTGCCTCTTCTGTAGTATATACAACTTGGTGTCAGTCCTGTGAAACATCAGGCAGTTTATTTGAGAAAAAAACAACATTAAGGCTTTGCTAGAAATAGTTTTTGCAGAATTTGGAACTCACTCAAAAATTCATTTAGACTTTCCGTCTCACTAAAGGCTGTAAGATTCATCTTTAATGGCACTTCCATGGTCTAGTGAGCAGTCCTGTGAAAAAAACCCCAAACCCTTTATAATCTACATATCTACAGCTTTTGATGTCTGTATAAATTAATGTTTTAACATATTCGCAAGTACTGTATGTGGTGACATGAGCTTCACTCGACATGCATGACAACATCAGGGATGGGAACGCGAATTTCCGTGTGTGTAAAAACGAAACAAGAGAAAATCTGATGTGCGCGAGAAAACAGCATCAATCCCTATGAGACACGCTATCATCTACTCTAGGAAAAGCTAAGATCTACAGCTAAAATTCTATATACTTCAAAGATAGAGTCATCAAAATTAAGGCAAATTAGCACAAAAGGTTTTCAAGTGACAGAAAAAAAAAAACGACATTGAACTTTCTCCAAACTAAAACTCAGACAGACAGAGAATCAAACTCGAGTGACAACAGCAGCATCGAACAAACAAACAAAAAGACCAACAACTCCCTTATTTTGCAGACAAATTATTGTCAGGGATTTTGTTAAGTCTTATATTTGATTTCCCTCATTGCTTTTGTTAAAAAAAAAAAAAAAAAAAAAAAGTTTCATTAATCTTAACCGCTCAAATCTAAAGTATGTTCATTTCATCCGCCTGACAGAGGATGAGTTTGATGATACCTGAAGGTTTGCCACAATAAAACCGCTTAAAACCACTTCCCACGGGCATCGGCCGGCTATGGAGGTCCATTATAACAAAGCAGGATGACAGTGTGAACAGCTGTTGTTTTTTGGAGAAGAGAATGAACTGACATGAACGCTCATCCATACATGACAAACAAACCGGACATTACAGCTCACCTCATTTACTGTGTGGATTTAACACCCACTTAAACCTGTGTCGTCTCGTCTTTACAGGCTACAGCATTAAATGACATTTCCATAAATGTGTGTTTCAATGATCGGAAAAAAAAAATAGAACTATAATTCAAATATAAATAGAATTAATTGATTGTCTTTTGTTCGCGTATGATGGTTCACATTTATCTGAATTCATTGGACCAAGGTATATAAACAGGCAATGTTATTTCCTCTATAATCTCTGCAGCAGTTACAGGAAAGAAGTAGCTTTAAACGGTTTGCCTCTCACGGTTGACACTGACTCCACACACCTGACCAGCAAAAAAGTGTTTGTAGGTTTTAAATCTGTACAGACTGTTGCACCCTGCTGCTGCAAATAGAATGTCAAACAACAGACATCAGGAAATAAAAATTCAAAGTTTGCATATTTTACAAAAAAAAAAAAAAAATAATAGTAATAATAAAAGACACATTGTGTTTCAACTCTTTCTTGAATCACCCTGAAACGTCCAGAATGCTTTTCTTTTTTAAAAAATAAGATTTTGTTATATTACGTGCACAAAAATAATGCTCTGTGTCTCTTCCTCCTCTCTTCGGGTTTTTTTTTTCTTTTTTTTTTCCTTTTTTCTGTGTTTCTTAAACTCGTTGTTATGATCCTTCTTCAGTTATTAAAATAGACCAGAGCGTCTTTGCAGAAGATTCCACCTTTGGTTGATCAACTCTTGAGGATGTGAGCAGAAAGGTCCAATGAAGTAAGTGTTGTTTTTTTTTTCTAAAAAAAAGACAAAACAAAACAAAAAAAACAAACAAACAAAACAAAACAAAACAACAGACACACACACACAGTCTCATACACACACACACACACACACACACTTTCCTTTTGTTATCCATGTTCAAGTCCAGGTCCTTGGTGATGGTGTGGAGCACTGATGTCTTCCAGCTGAATCCTCTGCTTGGATTCATTCGGTGCCCCCGGCTCCATCCTGCCACAGAGAACACACACACACACACACACACACACACACACACACACACACACACACAACACAGTGTGGATCAACAGCACAACAACATTTATCACAATCTTAATCTTTCTTCCTCAGCAAGTGGACAAACAGTCATGCACTTTATATTACGTAAATGGTAGAACCAAAGCCATGGTTTAAAAACATAGTACGTAATTTCTCTCAGTCGAAACAATAACATAAGGCCTAGTCTTTTTTTTTTTTTTTTTAATAATGGGAATTCTTATATCGCCGTTTCTTTCGTTTGCCTGTGCATTTGCTTCGGCGACAAAAAACAAGCTGCCCTTCACCTTGAATGGGGTTCCCGGTAAATGTCCAAATACTTCCCATGGGAACATTGGTTCCAGAATTTTGGAACTATACCAAATAAGAAACTTTCCATGGAAAATATGGGAATATTGGAAAATTTAAAGAAACTGTGTCATACACAAATATAAATGTTCTGCTTATATTTGGAAAGTTTTGCACAAATGAAACTCTGTATCAACTGTAAGATTATGCTACAAGTTCCCAACCTTCAATTCCCATTTATTCCCATTAATTCCCATAAATTCCTATTAATTCTCTTGGAAAGTTTTCAATTTTGAAAATTAGTATAATAAATAGAATTATGAAATACAAATTTCTATAGATAGATTTAAAGAGTGTTGTTGGCTAATGAAAGTACACTACTTAACAAAATGTATAACATTAATGTCAATGTTTTTGGACATTTTAATGCCAAAAAATGACATGTTATTATTATTTTTGTTATTATTACATATCTTAAAAACAGAGAGCCTCAGAATCTTTGGTTCATTATACACATGGGTCAAGGAAGCAATGGTATCCTAAATGATTTCCTAATGGCTAATTTGAACATGTTTATCACAATAAAATTTTTGAACATGACCTATGGGATATAAAACCCTGGCAAAACACAAATAGTTCATAGATAAGAAAATACTGTATCAGATACATGTCTATTAGGGCCAAAAGCGTTAAGCAAAATGACTAAATGATCTGTTTCTTACAAACAACTCTGTCACTGTCCTACCTTAGCTTCACTTGGTGTGTTGGTATGAGTAGTTTGTGTGTTCTGCAGGAGTTTCCATAGCAACCTGTTGTTGTTGACCGCCATTCTCCTAAAAATTACAAAGTTAATAAAAGGATAACTCATAACCAGAGACAGATTTTTATTATGAAAGAAATTTATTGTACTGAGTCATACAATGACAATGATTTGTCCTCAGATATGGAGGAAATATGGTGAAATACTAGCTTCACAAAGAACTGGTACAGCCACTATATACATATTGTAAATTTAAGGCCCACAAACTGTTTATGTTTTGGTCTGTTTCTCTGCCCATCCAACAATGCAGTTCATGGCAAATAAGCCACTCATTTTGCAAGATGGTTTCCTCGCACGTCCAAAAGCATGCAAAGGTTAAGTGGACACTCTAAACAGGTATGAGTGAAGAGTTGTTTGTCTCCGCGATGGACTGGCGGCCTGTTCAGGGTGTACCTGCCTTTTGCTCTATGTCAGCTGGGATTGGCACCAGCAACCCCCAAACCCTCGTGTGGGGATAAAGTGATAGACAGTGGATGGATGGATGATCAAGTTTAGCTGCAGCTTTGGGTGGGAAATACCTAACATTACTGAAATTAAAGGCCTTGCTTTTCCTCTCATGAAACATCTCGACCAGAGAAGAAAAACAACAGTCTCATAAATGTAGACAGTTGAAAGAGGACAGGATTTGGGAGACAAATGCCTGTGTAGATAATTTCCTCCTGCTTCACTCTGCTCTCTCGTAGTATATTGTTGCCTATTTGTGTGATAATTCTGTGTTTCATTGCTTTGGAAACTATCTGGCAACCCACGAGTGCCTCCAGTCTTTCGATTTCAAAATTTCAATTGCAGTACTCATTCTGAACACTACTGGCTGCGCAGTTCTACTTATTTTACATGCAGCCCCTTCAAAGATGCAATGAAGACGACAGTCTGTATTTCCCCACTGACCTCCCCATCAAATTCAAGACGTCATATGTCTTCATTATTAACTCCTTATGCTCTGCTCCAGTCACCAACTTCACTGTCTTTTTCTTTCTTTCATTCTCTCTCTCTCCCCCACTTGCTCTGCACATGACTTGCACATAAAAGTGTCCATTAAAAGTGGCTGCAGTGCTTTTGTACCAATACGCTGTCACAAACTTTTCAAAATTACTACAGACTTTGCACAGAGGTAATACAGTATTTAAGTTTGAATGGCTCCATTTATGGACTAGGTCTTATACAATCAGTGGCTGTCCAGTTAATAAAAATATGAACGTGTAAATGTAAGCATCTGAAATTGAGGTTAGCTTCATACCTCTACTTGGACACTGGAGGGAGGCACTGGGGTGTACTGGGGGATGAAGGTCCCCTGCATAGTTGTGTTGGCCGGAATATACTGCAGGGGAGGCAGCAAGGAAAACAAAAAGTGTGTTTAATATATGAAAATTCAAGGACAGTTATGTAGAGGGAGATACATCTGCCGTATGCATCATGTCTCAGTTTGTTCAAGTGTGCGTGCTTGGTACTGACAGTGCCTGTGCTGCCCAGGGACAGGTGGCTCAGCTGCTGGGTGAGAGGTCCCATCATGGACGTGGGCTGAATCGACATAGCATGATCCATTGTTGGGGTAAGAACTGTACCCTGTGAACACACATAAAAACAGACACAAATATTAAAGCCACAGTCACTCATGCGACTGAAACATTCACATATGAGCCCAAAAAACAGTAATAAAGCTTAAGCTCATTGTGCCATGGAGAGAGAAAGGTGAATCTCAATTCAAAAAGGTTTTTTTAACCAAACAACTTTGTAAAACCCACATTCATGAATAACACTTTCCAACTTAGGAGCCTTTCATAACTTGTCATCCTCTGTCCTTACACCCTCGGTTCTGAGAAAGGACAACTCCCCTAAAAACCCTTTTAACAGAGGAGGGGGTGCCTCGCCCGTGGTCAAGCAGAGGGGAAACTGGGCTTGCAAACAGAGGGTTGCCAAATTAAATCCGAGGACAGGTACAGTGCAGGGATGCCCCTGAGTTAGGTACCAACCCCCATTACTCCCGAGTACAGATACATACTGCCCATTAATTTTGCAGCCCATCACCGTGTGTTCAATAGTGGTGTGTAATACAGATGGGTTAAAAGCAGAGGTCAAATTCACTATCAGGCCACACAGAGAAACACATGGTTAGAACTGTTGCCTCACAGAAAAATGATCGCTGGTTCGCATCCTTGTCTGAGTGCATGTTTCCCCCATGTGTGGGTTTGTTCCAACATTCTTAAAATATGCAGAGGTTTATTAGATATTCTCAAATGAGGTGTGATTGTGGGAGTGAATGGTTGTTGGTCACTATAGGTTTGCCCTGCGATGAACTGGCAAGCTGACTAGCAAGTAGACCTGCCTGTTGCCCAATGTCCCCTGCAACCCTCATGTGGAGGATAAAGCAGTAGACAATTAATGAATGAAATTCACTATCATTCTAATTCCAGGAGTAGAGAAGTTATACTTACAGCTGGCTGCATGAGGTATGACTGATGATGCATCCAGGATGGGCTATGTACCTGTGGATCAGAGAACACAACATGAAACCCTCTTATATTTGATCTGTTGCTCCCACAGCTAGGTCAGAGCTGGTTTAGAAAAGGGAGAAGCAGTCTGGGTAAATATTATCAGTGCTGAAGACTGCATTCCTGGCTGTCTGTCTGCTCCCTTACATAGCACAGACTCCAAAGGCTCCACACAATAAAAGACTTTTGTTCAGGCTATAAATAAAAAAATCATGTGAATTATGAACACAAGTCAAACCTGGTAGGATGAGACAGGAGAATGCATGTATGGTGAAAGGGACGTCTGGGCGATCATTCGATTTGGAGCCAGACTGTAGGGAGAGGAGTAGAAGCTGCCAAACAAACAGAGTAGAGAAGTGTGAGGAAAAGCATGAAGGCAGCCACTCTATGTCAGCAATCTTGCAATATGTCTCCAATTACACTAAAATATGTGTGTGTTCATCTGATGCCCAGCAGAGGGCAGCACTGCACAGGAGTCTGAGTGCTACACTTATTTTTCTTTAGGGGTGGGACTGTTTTCAGTCGGTCTGTGCATACCACTCACCCATTTTGTAGAGCTGTAGGGTCATACGCAAGCGTCATTCCTCCCTAAGAAAACAATACACAGGATTCAGAACGAGTGAGGTCATGCAAACACACACACAGTCTGAACAAACACACTCAGCGAACACACACACACACACCTATTAACCCTAGAACCTCGAAACATAGGCTTGCTTTATCATTCAAACACAAAATGTGGACATATAAAGACATGAAAACTGAGAGTTGTCCATTGTACCGTGTCTCCATCTCGAGCCCAGGGCCTTCCGTTCTGGAGATACTTCCCCTGATTCTGCCTCTTCTTCTGACCTCCGTCTGCAAACTTACATAGTAAGGGCTCTGTGGGCACTGTCAAAGCAACAGATCAAAGACGGGGTGAGGTCAGTCATCGCAGTGGGGAACAAAATCAGTGAGCTCTGGCACTAACAACAACAATATCATGTTCTTATAATACATTCCACGCACCAGGCACTCCTGGTGGAGTTTTGATGAATTTCCCATTGAAATGCTGAATAATGGCCTCACACTTCTCCGTGGACTCCATTCTGAAATAATACCAAAGTCAAACTCTTATTCCTTCTTGTTGATTTACCTTAGGTACACAGACAGTGTTTAGACATGACCTCAGAATTGGGTTCAGACATTTTCCAGAGTTTGATGTCCACATATGACAAACATGGCAGGAGATAGTCTGGGTCAAACGCGTTCATAACTGCAGAGAATGTCCTTAACGTCCAGGGGTCAAGCTACAGGAGACAGGACGCCTAACCACGCTCGCGGTGAAATTATCTGGACATACATTTTCAATTAGTTTGATTATTAAAAGTCAATCAGCTACAGCGACTATACATGATCATGTTAAAATGATACAAAAGTGAACAATCAGTGATTGCATTTATACAATATGTGGTGCATATATTAACACAAGGCGGCAGGAGGAGCATGCATTTGGTTTTAAGTGTTTTTAAGTTTGTTTTGGCTGGAACACTGATGTGCGTGGGAAATACAGATATTCTCTGAATAATCTCCAGTGACCGTTTTGCTTGAAATGCCTATCCCTAATCCAGATGTTCTCCTGCTGTGTTCTCACTTGGACATTATTATGAGATTTGACCAGGGGACTGGCAGGAGAATCTCCAAAAAATGTCTCGAGCATCTTTTGCAGACATTTGCATTCTCACGCGTAACCCCTACAGTGAAATGTTCAGACTTCAGTACGTGTCTAAAAGTAGGAGCTATTGACTAACCTGGCAAATCCCACACCACGACTGGTCCCGTTGGCATCTCTAAGGATTCGCGTGGAAATGACCTGGCCAAATGACTTCAGCATGCTCTCCAGCTCTTGCTCATCCATAGAAACTGGCAGGTTGGAAATGTAGAGATTGGTGGGGTCCTGCTCTTGTTGCTATGAAAGACGTGGACATAGAAGTCAATATACAGCCAACACAAAAGGTGAAATAACACAAGAACTCGGTTTATTAACCTGCTCTCGGGTATGTGAGTGGAAGATATGAGCCAAAAGTGACTTACTTCAATTAAATAATTTCTTTTCAAACATCTTTACTAAGGTTAGGTACCTTTCACTTTTGAAACGATAGCTTTTTGGTAAAAAAAACAAAAAACACAAACAAAACACAACAAAAAACATTGTTAAAAATAGGTCCAAAAATGTCAGCTACACAAAATCTTGGACTTGAGCTGCACTGTAGCTTTCAGTTTAGAGGCAGAAAAGTGCATGATTCTCTGTGGCGCATGAAGTTGGAGATACACTCACGCCGAGTTCATGCTACACTCTTCCCTTAGATGAAAACTCATGCGCAACAATTTGGCAACAATTGATTTCACACATTACACATCAGGCAGTACCATTAAAAGAATCACAGTCTGTGCCCAACCCCAGTCTTTGCTTATGGATTTGCATATTTCTGTGTAGACAACAGTCAGATTACAGTTTTATTCACACACACTTCTTAATGTTCATAAATGCTCCATTATATTCAACCCTTCATTTTGTAGTACAGATAAAAAACTTTTTATGGGCATTAGAGCCTGAAATGAACATCATCCAGCAAAAAATTAACTGAAGCACTGTATAATATTTTACCAATGTCTGTCCATGTGTCACTGCCTTAACTGAGCCTGTCTGGCATTTACATATCCACACATAGACCTTAAAAAACTGACACAAATAAAAAAAACCATGGATTCGTCTGCAAGGATTAAGAGATTGTGTAATTAAGAGTTTTAGATATTTAGACATTTAATGGCACTATCTTGACAGTGAAACTGTACGCGACTGTGCAGAAGCAGACAGGAAGCCAGGCATGAAGTTAAAGAGTTCACAGAGCAACAGGAGCCTGGCAACCAGGAGAGAGGAGGCTGGGCTTTGAAGAGGGGAAGGGGAAAAAACAGAGAGTGCAGGAAGAGGATAGAGCCGAGGGGAAGTTGGAGATGTTGAGTGGTTTAAAACACTGATGTTTTGTACAGAGGGTGGGGAGTGACAGGGCTGCTGGCGGTGGGAGTTTTGACTAATCCGGGTAATGAAAGGGAAGGATAAAAGCATAAAAAAGAGGGTTAGATAAGTGTCTACTTAAAGAATCTCTTACTTTCCATTTTTTTTTTCTAGTCATCAGACTATCGGACGGCACACTGATAGTGCTGATTTAAAACCACAAACAATAAACATTAAACAATACTGATAGAATCAAACAAATAGACAGTATCCAGACTAAAATATTTATAGAGTCACTGTCTGTATTGTATGTGCAGCCTCTGTTCTAGAGCCATGAGTAACCTGGCAAAGAGACCTGTGATTGTCATCACTCTGGGTGTGGTACTACAACCATTATGCAACAGAGCGGAACTGTACAGGACGTCATTACCTAGACAAATGTTGAAAGATATATGAGAATTGAACAAATGGAACAAAAGGTACCTTCACTTTTTTTTGTTTATGTGGTACCTTGGCTCATAAACACGCAGAGACATTCACCCCACTACAGATATGAATGTATTCTTTTGTGCCAGGCCCTAGTTGAGCCATGTGTGTTGAGGTGTGTCTCTGTGTGTTTGGCGGATTTTCCGGCTTGTGTGCTGAACAGTGCATGTTAGCTGAGTTTGAAAAGGGAGGTGCTGGGAAGTCAGAGGGGTTTTCTATTTTTAACTCAGCCATTGTTCCCCTGCCCCTGCGCACATGGTTCCTCTGGGTCCATGGCCTGCAGTCTGGGATGGCCCTTTCAGGGACCGAGGACACTCTGAGGACAGCGAGAACAAGGTGGGACTCGTGTTTGTGAACAACAAAGCAGCAGCCATGGTGAAGGTGCAAACAGGTGACACTGCACCCTGGAGTTTTATATTGAAATGATTGTAGAGAGTATATTTAGTATATTTCTCTGACCTGAAGTAACCCAGTGAATTGGTGGCAGCCGTGTATATTTAAGTTTTCATAGTGGTTATCAACACCTCTGACTGAGCACATGTTGTCTGGGTGAGTCAAGCTTTGGTGTCCAGTTGCACTCATCATATTGAAATACACAGGACTGTGCGCCACTCCTACAGAGTAGGTGCAGTGTACGTAGGTTTGGGATTTAGTTGCACTGGACTGGTTCAGATCAACTGGCAATGTGGATCTGTTACAGTGTTGCAGGGCTGGGCTGAGGGAGACCCTGGTCTAACATTGCAGTGGGTCTGTTTGGGTGCAGAGGGAGGGGGCAGGAACACCGGGGTGGAGAGTATTAAGTGCGTGTGTCAGCCCCAGGCCAAGGCCCAGACGATGGACAATGCCAGCCTATTGTGCCTGTCTCATTGACAGTGGGTATAGTGGCACCCTCCCCTGGCTTCCCTCAATGGGGAGCCTGAGAGCCAGAGGGATCAGCTTAATGGGCCGACAAGAGCTGCTTTGACTGCAGACACTTGGACAAAGTGCTAAGAACAAGAGCCACAACAGGAGCAGGTTAGACCCATACACAAGCACAGGGATGAGGGGAGAAAGAAGGCTGGTGAGAAAAGCAATGAAGACAATGGCAAAAAATAGGAATAATAAGAAAGGCGGAGTGGATTGGTTTCCGCTTATAACAAGTCTGTAGTAAGCCTGTGTTTATCCTTCTTACAAGTGTTCATTATTCACACAGGATCATCCAATAAAGTATGACAGAATACATGTCTCCTTATAAACCAGAGTTTGTTTTGTATCCTTGCCAACAGGACACTAACTGGGGGAGTCAGGCCAAGGTATGTAACAGTTTACCATTTACATGACAGAAAAAAAAACAAAAAACAAATGTGTGCTAGTGTAGAGACTGACAGAAGACTCTTGAGGATCTTTGGAGATCAATATATTTTAGAGCAGGCCCAGATAAATCTGAATCATTGAGCTGGTGGTGCCTGGTAAGCTTTGGAGGGAAAAAGACAAATGTAAAACAATGCAGATGAAGCGGATTCTTACTTTGGCCATCTGAGCCTGGACCCCACTGGATTTCAGAGCTGTAACAGCTTTCTGTGCTGCTGCTGGGCTGTCAAAGTCTACAAAGCCATATCCTGTAAAACATACATGAAGGAGTTAAAACCTCTGTGAAGTCTGAAGCCTAGTTTGAACTTGCTCTGGTGTTTCTGAAGCCTCTTTCATACTAAAATTATAGAATATATCTGGGATTTTTTTTTTTTTTTACTATATCACAACTTTTAGTTGGGTCTCTTTTAAAACGGTTGTTTAGATGATCCAATTGATAATAAATTATACTGAATACTGTCCCAGGTTTTAAAAAGTAATGATCTTTACAAACACTCATGATAACAGTTATGCAAATTGTTGGAAGATGAAGACGTGTCATATCGCCACAAATGACCCATCTCTGGCAAAACAGAGCAGATTCAGGAGTTAGCATATTCACCAGGGAACAAACTCCCCACTGATGCTGATCAGAGCTGATAAAAAACCTACATGCTGAGTCATTTAACCTGGAAGTGAATGCTAATTAAACACATTCCCACTGGCAAAAAATCAAATTAATCCCAAAATAAACGTTTTTTGAACAGGGAATGGGCTCTGAGCTGCATTGTGCTTTGCAATGACACCACTAAAAAGCTAAATGTTGACCAACAGTCAGTCAGTGCAGAGTGAAGACTTTGTAGGGGATGACATGTAAAACTATTGAACTGGAGGTCGAAGCAGGAAGCCTTTGTGTTGCTGTTGACACAAGAAGAGATGTGCTTTCAAGTAAACCAATCACTGTGATGTGTAATTATATTGTAGGAGGTTACTTTTTAAGAGCGAATTATGTTCAAATGATTATTATTATTTTACTGTTTAATTACTTTGAATGGATTAAATCATTTCAAATAGATGTTTGATAAATTTATCACAACTTCATTTTATGCATGTTCTTTAAAACATATACAGTGAAAAGTGGGAAAAATCTTCTGCAACCCATCTGTGGGTCTTCCTGGCCCAGTCTCTGGGAATGAGTGGTGTAGAAAGAGTATGCAGCTATGCCACAATTACAGCTTCAGTGTAATGCATAGTGAACTTTACAGATGCTTGTAAGCAATTTTTAAACCTCTGGACAAAGTAAAGCTTTGGGCTGAGCCCAGCTGTTTTCTGCTTGGAGCTTCATAAAGTGTTTGGAAAGCAAATTAGCATATTTCCTGAAATGACCAACTATTCCTTAAATACCGAAATCAGCCTGAGCTGATAGCATGGAAAAGGACAGGCATGGAAAAACTGGAATTCTCTATTTAACAAAACATCAGTGAGACACAACTCACCTTTACATTTGTTGGTGGTTTTATCCAAGATGGCCTTGGTTGACACAATCTTGCCATACCTTCAGGGAGCCATAAGAGTACAAAGAAAGAATCAGTGACAGAGGAGGTGACTGTGGGGCAGAGATAGGAATCTGCTCCTACCACATACAGTGCATGCATACCAACCCTACCACACTTCCTCAGGCTGCAGAACAACAGGTGTTAACATGAATACTTACTACTTTGCACAAGCAATTGTCTTTAATGTGATCCTTAGAGTCACTGTAAATGCCTCCACCCTTAATGTCAATAATGTCAATCAAAAATTATGAATTAAAGAGTGAAACTTCTTACCACTTCTAAAAAGTAAAACTTACACCACTTTGTGTAAACTATTGGTCTTTTACTATTATGATGATATGATTTTTGTCCACACTTCTCTCTTGTTCATTTGTGATGATCATTTTTTTCCACTGTTACACTATTGCACATCTTGTTTTCTTGTTTGCATTCCTTGATTATTTTTTGCACTTCTGTCGCAAACTGTGCTGGTTGTAACGCTGTTTTATACAGCAGACAAAACCTTAGGGCCAAAAACAATTTGTTGCAGACCTAAATACGGCTCTTCTCTCTGATTCATTTTAGCTCGAATACAACATAAAATATATTTCAGCAGCAACGGTTTCTTTTCACGTGTGTGTGTAATCCATTTAACTAGTGAGAAATGTGCGGTTGAGTTCCAACACAACAGGGCCCAATCAGTGAGGAGAAGAATCAATTAAAGCAGTAATGCAGCATCATGAAATATTCACTATATGAAAATCACAGTAAAAGCATTGAAGAAGTGTTGTGTAATATGTGAAGACTAATGGTATGCAGTCTTATGAGACGGCGCATCAGCACTACAGTATAATAGACCTGCCCTTGTCTGGTTGACTTAGCCAGCGAGGGAGGCTGGTGTTTCTCTGTTTGGGCGACATGGCGTCTGGGCGGAATGTATACTGTAACCTGATGCTTCTCCCCTCCGGTTTGCCTCACTTCCCACCACGTCCCTCTCTCTCCGTTTTTCCACTCTCACATCGCAGCACACCGCTGGGTCCTATACTCCGGCCTCGTCTTAGTGGACATTTGCCCAAATGACTCAGATCTGACTAGACAGTCACAGCAGAGACCTGTGTAAAACTGAGGGTTGAAATCACAAGCTATATTTAGGCTCAAACGTTGTGGCCTTGTTCTCTCTTAGGTTTCTAATATGTACATACACATCTAAACCACACATCTTTCAAGTTTCAGTACATGCAAAAAAGATTCATGGTTTCACTTCAGCCACAACAAAGGCTGTGTTGAGCTAGACGAGAGGGTTAACGATATTATCTCAGAATGAGATATTTTAAGCTGCTAAAATGAATAAAATAAGAGAAGATGTTTTCCTTTTTAAGACACACAACAGGAAAATATCTATCTCCCATTGTGAAATGTGGCATTACAAAAGAGAAACACTGCAAAGGAAACTTAATCACTGACGACATTAATAATTCATCATCCCTAACCAAATAGCCTCATGACCTGTGCATGGGTTATGTTTGTAGGCCTCCACTGCCAGCTGCACTCACAGAGTCACAGAGCATGAATAAAAACAAGATTATTGTCATTTTACCCAATCATGTGCAACAAAAATGTCATGATTCCTTTGCAATCTGGAGACATTTCCTATCACTGCTGGTCAATAGAAAATGTTCTAAGTCATAGAATTTAAAAGCATCTTAACTAAGACTTGTTTTTTTATGAGCATAATTAGGTGAATAAAGTCAAGTTTCTCTTCACTAATATTAGCATTGAAATTGGAACTTACTGGCTCAACTCCTTCACTCAATCTATTTGATAGCAGTGCATTCTATTTAGTATGGGGTAAAAGAAATCTATATATCGTGATTCATATATACTGCATATTTTTGGATAATTTAGAAACATGGTTCTCAAACTGTGGTACATGTAGTAACAGTGGTATGCGAGCTTCCTCTGGTGGTACGTGGTGGACAGTCAGAAATACTTTTCTACTGTATATACCAAGGTATGTAATCGGAGTGGAGCTGAGAAATTTTGATCAGAGTGCGTAGAAAATGAAACAAATAACAAAACAAAAAAATTTGCATTTAATAATAATAATTAGAATGACTTTATCTCTCACTCCATCTTCATCTAGTTTAGCTTTACCAGTGTCTGAAGTATAAATGCTGTGTCCCAGCCCTGTATTTTATTTACACTGGTATTAGGCCTTGGAACAACAATTTCAAAAGAACTTATACACATAAACGCAAGCCACTGAGACATTATTTCAGCCATTTTCCTCCTCGTGTTATGACACATTCTTTTAGTGCGATGAGAATATATCTGATTATCAAAAAGACTGCATAGAGCCCAGGCAAATAAATGCTATATGTGCTGTCTACAAGCTCAGCATAAGTTCCCAAACCAGCACACACAGTATAAACATTATAAGCTGTGTGGGCAAATGTTAAAATATTTTTGTGGAATCTATGTAATTATTATGTTGCATGTTTCCAATTTTTAAAAGCCTAATATACAAAATATCAGTAAAAATGGTTGGAAAATTACACATCCAAACAAAATGAAGGACAAAACAGAAACCATATGCTACATCTTGGCTTATCTTAAAGCCAAAGATCTTTTGTTGCACAGTTGGAAACCGGTTTTCCTCCTCTAGCCATTGAGGTTGGCAGAAACATTGTGTGCAAAGTACAAACTGAGTGTTTTTGAAGAAACAAAAATGTTTAAAAATGATGATGATTAGGACCTATAAAGCACACATTTGTTACTGTATAAAGAAACATTTCTGCCTCTACTGGAACAGAAGTAAAGAAGATGGTCTTTTCAAAGTAAATGTCTACATATGGTTTAAATGAACTTGCAGTGTCTTGTGAGGCCAAACAGGCTGGGCAACACAGAATACATGACATAGTAATAAAAACGTTTATATCGCCATAAACTTAGCAAAAGGCCATAAACGTAACAAAGGGCCTTTGCTAATATTATTATTCTAATTATCCCTTTAATGAGCTTAACTCTGTCTGATGTCCATGGTTTCAGGCTCCTCATGTATGCAGACTAAAAAACTATTGATGAGTTTTAATCAGAAGAATGACAGGGCAAAACAAAAGCTGCATTGCACTTCTTGTTTTCATGTTTTCGTGAACAGAGTTCAAAGGTCAGACTGTAGTGACTGCGTGACTCTTGGCTTACCTCAGTCCCTCAGCTGAGGAACAGCAGCCCACCACAATGTACAGACCACAGCCCTGACCCATATACGGACATCTGACATTCTTTCTCAGCAGGCCATGCTACTCTTTTCCCACTCATTTAAGTTTTCCCCTCCAAGGAGTGCCCTTCCACCAACCCCTAAAGCTTCCAGATACCTGGCTCCACATCTCTACCACTTCACAATGACTTGTGTGTTCGTCCCTGCTTTTTCCCGTGTTTTACCTACGCAGATTATAGATTTTGATTGTTCCAACTTCAAGACATTGCAAAGAGCGTTCATACTCTCCTTGATTAAGATGAATTTCAGCTTGTAGTTTGCTTGTTTGATTTTGTTTCTCTGGGTTCCTCATATAGGATCACAGTGGTTCAAATGGTGAATCAAACACAAATGTTACACAGGGAGCAGCTGTGGCGTTGGTCAGAGTATTAGCAATCAAGATTTATTAGTTATAGCCAGAGCCTATTAAGGCTGGAGTGTTGATACTGATCCATGTGAATAACAGACACATGGCTAAAGTTCACAAATCACTTATACAACACACAATATAGCCCTGATCTGTTTCAGCAGAAACCAGTTTGGGTGTTTTATTACTAGGTTTTATCTACTTGTGTGCGTGTGTAGAACCAGTATACTATGGAGTCTAGGCTTAGCTTTAAGCCACTTGCTCACAGAAAGGGGAAGGTTAGATCAGGACATGAGAAGGCCGCATGCTGTTCCCTTCTCTGGCCCCATCTCTCCTTTTTTGCCCCGTCTCATCTTTTTTTCCCTTACTCTCTGCATTCATTCTCCCGTGCCTCTACTTCCCTCGAAGGCTATACCATTTTCTTGTGTTCCTGTAATTGTCAAGATTTAATCAAACACACGATCCTTGTGGTAATTCAGCATTCCAATTCGCAAACTGCTTTCCTTCCTTCCTGCCTAAACAGCTGCTTTTTCAGAACATCAAATTATGGCCTTAAACAATTTCATTTCATGTGTCCAACAGATGAAGAGCAACACTTTAGACAACACAGATGTTATCTGCCCAAAAGCAATTAGTTTTACCATGACTCTTACCCCAGCTTAGCATTAAAGATACCTAACTGTTTTAGTTAACATGGACTGCAACACACAACCAGTTGTAGCCATATTATAGTCAGATATAACAAAAAGATATATATACTTTCTTCTCTATTATAGTCTGAGTTTAATAAAAGATAGTATATATAGTATACTATCTTTTATTACTAGTATAGTATAGTATAGTATAGTATAGTATAGTATAGTATAGTATAGTATAGTATAGTATAGTATAGTATAGTATAGTATAGACTGAGTTTAATAAAAGATAGTATATATAGTATACTATTTTATTAAACTCAGACAATAATATAGAAGAGGACACAAGGTATAGGGCAAGATAGAGACAGGTGATTTGATGTGGCAACCCCTAAAGGGAGAAGCCAAGAGAAGAAGACAAAGATATACCATATATACTGACTGAGTCTGACTAAAACCTATTTTGTTTCAACATCATACACTAAGGTTGTAACAAGCTTGAAGCAGAAAAACTTGCACATACACGCCCAAAGCCTACACTGTACTGAAAAAACACATCGCCAAACCACATACAACTTTATGTTCATCATCTGGAACACTGTGAGGAAGTCTTGATGCCCTTAAGATCTTTAAGACATCCATGATCTGGTAAAAAAGTAAAAATTACAACATTAAATGACATGTCTTGGACAACCTAAATAATGCGGATCAACATTAGGTTCACAACCCAGCAGAATGATTACATAACGATGGGCTAAAGTAGAAAACTGCAGAGAGATTGCACTGCAGTAATGGCACCTTATTTATTACTTAAGGTACTTTGTTGTAATTGTCTGTTGGATCTCTTTCATAGTTTATGTATTTCAAATGAAAGTGAATGCCCTATGAACAGCTATGACAATGGCCTGGCTCTACACAGTCAGACAAGCAAAGTAGCAAAATCCGTTGAACAGTCAATACAACAAATCCACTCAACTGCCACCACAGAGGAGGCACCGAAGAAACTGTGCTGTGCTGTATATGTAAGTGAAAAAACATACTACAGTGGCAAACAAATAATGACTAATGAATTGCTTAGTGCTCAGTTGGGTGTTAACTAAATAAATAAGACCATGAGTGAGATGATTGTCTGTTTCTATTTCTGTCTAAATGCCTGCCACCAATTGTAGGTCATTATATAGGTCTATTATATATTCTGAACAGGTTCAAGAACCAGGCTCATGCAATTTCTGTGTCATTCACCTTTATTTTAGGCACAAAACATTTTGCCTGGTGAAAGCTGGTGGCCAAAAAAGTCAACTTCATGCCCTGGTGGTATGGTTTGGAATTGCGGGGTCAGGCTTGCGTTTTAATTGAGAACTGGAGTAGACTGTAGTCAGGATATGGGCTGTGCCCGATAGCTGCGTCAGCAAGATGCGTAGCGTGACGACAGGTGCAATGATGATGAACAACAAAATGTTTTTTCCTGCTCAGTTTGTGACTGTTTGTCTCAAGAAGACGTAAAGTTTTCTTTGAGAATAGACTGCAGGCGTTGAGAAAAAAAAAAAAAAAACACAGGTTCTAAGGGAGATACTTTTTTCTGTCGCTCAATCAGCTGACTGTTCTGGGTGGCACCGGTCCAACTCCAACCTGACCTGAACTTACTTGATATTAGCTTTAATTAAACAAGCAGGAAAGTGGTCTTTTCATCTAACTTGCTGAAACACAATGAAAAAGTTTAAGTAATCACTTACGGCTGGCAGAGTTTGACCAGGTCTTGGTCCGTTGTCCCCGGATGGAGGCCGCGGATGTATAGGTTTGTTTTACTCAGCTGTTCCCCTCCCCCACTGCTGCTGTTGCTGCTACTGTTGGTGTTGGGACTGGGGGGCGCCATCTGGTGTCCGGAGGACACATAGGTCTGCTGCCATGAGAAAGAAACCTCAGAATGAGTTTTCTGTGCATCGACACTCAACAGAAACAGTTTCCCAAAACACTCAAATATCAGACAGCACTAGGCATGTATCATGTTTTTCATTTTTACTGAAAATGTGCAAACCTCAAAGGAGTACTGCGAGATGTTTTCAGATAGAATGAAGTCCAGCATTAGACGGATGATTGTGTGGGTGCTGCAGAAAATGATATCATATGGGCCTCACCAATACTGGGGACTATGGGCCTCTTGGCTGCTGACTCAATGGTGGGAGAGGAGGGCCTCTTATATTTTCTCCATGATGGGTCACTAGTTTTTCACTTTCAGGACCACAAAGAAATCTTGTGATGTATATAAAAACCAAATATCTAATACTAACATTTTGTTAGTTGGATGGTGCAGAATTTGATTATAGACTGACAATGCATACAGTGCCTTTCTCTCAGATTTTACTTCAACTGATAGATGCAGGTAATCATGCTGATTATTTACATACATATCAGATATAAAGACTGTATTGATCCCAAAGTGGAACATTTTTTTTAAAAAAGTAAAAATTACATAACTATATTTTAATGAATCATCTGTTCATGCTTGTGTTTTTTTCCCTTTTGTAAACTTACATAAGCCAGTACTACGGGTTCAACGTCGTAATCTGCTGTGTTTACGTTTACAGGTTAACAGTTAACAAGAGCCTCAGTGGCAGAGTTCAGTCCAGTCCACATTACCCACAAGTCTGTTTATCAAAACAAAGGAGAATAACAACAGCACATAAAGAGTTTGTTACTCCATGTGAATGAGATGGTATGAGGGCCTAAGGTCACACCTATTGTGCCCAAAACTTTCATGGTTATCAGTATTCAAGGTAAAAATGTGTTATAGAGGAAAAATTGAATTATTATTCTGCCACACATGCACTCTTTTGTACTGCATGCAAAACATAAACACAAAAGAGGAAGAATATTATAACAGTAAATGCAATTAGCCACAAAACCTGACGTGATATCAATGTTTCAAACAGTTCAAATAAAGTTCCGATTTTAGTTTCTTTGACAATATAACATAATGGATTGTGTAATACCAACACCTTCTATTTGCATTATTATCAAGCTATAAGCTATTAGTTTAATCAACATATTCCTACCAACAACGTGGTCTAACAGTGAACGTGCTGTTCATTTACAGCTATTTTTTCTGCCTGGTTTCCATGGTTTGCAGCACTTCTGTAAAAACAAAATACCAACATATTTTAATCCTCTTAAAAAGGCAGAGAAATTTCAGGAGTCGTCTCATTGCCTTCAGCAACATTTTCTTTTATGCAAACAAACCCATGTTGCGTGCTTTGCCTCAGTCTCTGAAACTGTGGTTGGCAGTGGTTCATGTTTGACTGTATTTACTGTGATTCTTTTTTTAAAAGGAAAGTAAACTCGGTTTTGAGGATAAATAAATTTTTTTTAATCTGGCTTTGTTAAAAACATACTATTTTTTCCGGATTAAAATCTACATTTCAATTATTTGACATCAGTTCAAAAAATGAGATGAACCTTTTAACATAAGCCGTTTTCCCATGATTAATTCCATTCGTCTCACAAGATCTGGCTGTGTGAGTGAAAGGTGAACCTAGAAAAATGGCAGCACCATCGGGAGCTCATCCACTGAAGGCACCGCCAAGTCTGAGGCAGATGTCTGGTTTTGTTGTGGATTTTTACAAATAGAGAGAAGAGTCTGGCTAAAACTTTCAGTTCTCTGAGAATGTATTTCATATTTAAACAAAATTGGCATTGTAACTAATACATCCCTGACTGACTCGACATCAAATTGAATCAGAAATAAAATCGAATACAGACCGTGTGTGGAATTGAATCAAGTTGGGAAACAAGGCAATACCAAGTCCAAGTTATTACAATTACCTGTCATCTACCTGACTGACAAACATCCTACTCACTTCTTGCTTTGTTTTCAGTCTAAGAAAATCCAGGACCAGTGAATTCAGGTAGTCAGTGTATCCCCCATGGGAACACGAATGTCTGCTGCAAAACAACTAGTACCTCAACTCATCTGATTTGATGGACTCTCCTTTGAGAAATCTGCCAAAAGCTTGTGTAACCATGCAGGTTAAGACATGTTACTGGGATAAATATGTTTTGATGAACACATTCCCCATCCAAAACTGAGAAAAACTGACTTCTCTCTCCAGGAATAGGTCTTCTGGCAATTTCCCAAATAAGATAGAAGCTAAAAATATCAGCACTTCAGCACAGATTACACAGAGGGTCCACCAGACCTGACAAAATGTTGTGCCTGTTTGCATAGAGTAGATGACTTTAATTACATTCATTTAACAACCAAACGTCTGGTATAAAGGACTGAGAACAGACATGGCCTCTGAAGGAGCTCAGTAGGGTCTCAGAGACTGGAGTATCTCACTCCAGTGATGGATTGGTTGGAGGACAACGGGTTAATTTCAGGACAGAAGACAGGATCATTGATCACTTGTTGTTTAGGAAATGCCCAGCAGGGTGACGTAGTCTCACCAGGACCACCAGCAACATCAAGCAATCCTGCTAATAAGGCGCCATCTAAAAGACACAGAGCCCCTGTAGGAAAGCCTCTCTGACCTCTGTTTTGCCAGCAGCTGCTTCAGCAACAAAGAGTCTTTCCTCTGAGGATAATCCTCTCTTCCTTTATTGCTTAAATACCCTGAACAGTTTGCATGTGTTTGCTCATGCTTGGAAAGATGGAGACTCAAACTTTCTCAAAGTAAAACAGAGACAGGAGGCTTTATTTTCTTTACTTTCATCTCTTTTACTCCAGGATTAGTTACACAATCAGGTCCAGGAGTACAAAGTCACAAGCAACATGATGCAATGCACATACAGGTCATAATTCTCTCTTACAATCATTTCAAATGTTATCAATCAACATATATTATATTTCGAATTTTACTTTCCATTTCTTGAAATCAAATCAGGGTGTGCATCATAACTAATAGACTAGATCAGGAGTCTGCAACCTTGAGTATTAAAAGAGAGAGTTTTGGCTCTTCTCCACTCGAATTTAATTTGGAGCTGCAAAATCTGTTTGACCCATAAAATAAAGATAACATCATATATAAGGTTTTATATATAAATACTATATAGAAAAAAAAACTATAGTTTGTTACATTTATGATAATTAATAACTACAGAAAAAAAAAATCATTAATGCTTTTACCTGAAAAAACACAAATAAAAAAACAGAGCTATGTAGATCTATTTAAGCCCCACAGTTGTTTGGGGAAAATTAATAAAATTAATAAAAATAAAAGTAACCCACTTTGAAGTAAATACAGATTGATTTGGATTTTACTGTATGTAGTTCATGCTGACATTATTATGTGGATCCAAAGATGGACAGGACATGTGTACATGACTTCATTTAAGTGCTGGGAATGGGTCTTGACAAGTTTGTCAGGTTCTGGGAGGTTTTCAATATCACATTTAATGTAGACATGGGATGTGATGCATATTTTAGTGGACGAAATATAAAAAAAGCTTTTATTTCTCACCTTGCTTGCTAAAAGAAAGAAACAAATAACGAAAATGACATAAAAATAAACAAAAGTATTTTCTACCAAAGCTATGAGGAGCCACTGCGGAGGCGCTGGTTGCAGACCCCTGGACAAGATGGAAACAAAATAGGTGCTCTCATTCTTGTTTAAATTTGGAAGAATGTAAATGAAAATCCCCCCAAAAAACTGTATCCTTACAATTACAATTTGGATTAAAAGAATTCCTAAAATTTAGGATAAAAGAAAAGCACTTACTACCTTTGTAAAATAAATAAATAAATATAAGTAAATGACCATCATGTTTGACTGTATTTACCACCAATTACCAAATTATCCATTATAGCCAAAGTTAATATTGAGTTAAAAAGTCAGGGAGAAAGGTTTGTACCAAAGGTCAGTTTCAGAAGTTAGTGCAGATCAAAGACTAGCCCTGCAAACAAAAGACTCAAAAATATCAGTGGATATTTTTGAACGAAAACTAAATATAACTGAGGACAAAAATTACAAAAAAGAACATTTCTATAAATAATCCTTTGTCATCTAAATCTAACTTTAGATCATGACTCTGAGAGGAAGTGTATGATTGAATGTGATCTCTCAATAAACAAAGAACTCAGTATTTAGGTGCTGATATTAAAAATGACATTAAACGTGACTCTTTTAAACACGCGCTACTGTATCTCTTAGCTGACCTACAACTGTTAAGATGGTCAACTCTCCTTTTAGATGCACACATTGCTGTTTAATCTCCATTTAATCTCTCCCTCTGGGGCTTCTTCAGTTGGCCTCAGTTTGACCCACAGAATTCCAGGGATTTCCTGGCTCTTGGGGGGTCCAGCCCACCTTCCCATGTCCTGCCTGCTCCCAACAAGAGTGCCCGTTTTCTCCTTAGGCAGAAAAGAGCTATGACTGTCTTGCCATCTGACTGACTTACATGCTTAGGAACAGATTTATAGGTAGGCTGAATGTGGACACAGCATCCACCTTGTATAGAATTACAGTGATGAGGTGCCACTGTGCAAAGAGAAGGTACATGAGTCATAATATTCACTTTTACAGCAGCATTAAAAATATTAACCAAACAATTCTATTTCTAATGCTGATGCTCCTACATGGACAAAACATTGTATCACAGCACTCCATTTTCTTCTGTCTCACCAAAAATTCTATGAACAAATCAGTTTGGGAGCTATAAAAATCTTAGCAGAGGGTTAGGTGACTGTGTGTCTTGTATAAGAGTGAGCTGCAGCATGGCAGGAAATCCTCTGTCTCTGCTCTTGATCTTATCACATGGCCATTTGAGTGAAGAGCTCTGCATTCCAACCAGGTGACAGGGACACCCAAAACTCATGTTCAGACTCGTTCCTGAATCCCGCTTCCTCTCTATCTCTCACCACCTTTGTCTTTTCACGAGCGACCTATTCTGTTGAAGATCACACCTTGATGCACATGCACAGCCATGCAAGTGCGCACACACGCAAGGCTTTCAAGACAGGTCGGATGACACAGGCAGGGTGACTTAGAAACAGATGCCTGCAAAGCTCAGCTAGAGATCTAACAAAATGTCTGGCACACCAAGCGTCTGGCATCACTTGGCAGTGGACGCTTGACAGCTGTGCTTTCTCCAAGGGCTTACGTTTCCCCTCCATACCTGTTCGCCTTGGCTGGTTCATGCAGTTGGAACAGAAGCTGCAGACCAATCCAAACCATCTGACACATTAAACAAGAGTTAGATACACATATACCTGGCAGAGGGCCAAACGGACAAAGGTGGTTTTACAGCAGAGTTCACTGAGGATAAATCGCTGCAGCCTTTAATAATTGTGGTCGGCGAACACACATCGAAAGACATTATTCATTGTGAATCTCGTCCATGCATGGCATTAAGATAGTGTAGCCTCTGTCACATTTTCTTGCAACACATAAACCAATATCTGTTTTATCAGTCTAGCACTAATGTTGATTATACGTGAAATGTTTGCATTTAGTTTTTTTTTTTTTTTAAAAAATAAGCAATGAAGTTCTCATGTGCAGGTCGATAGGGCAATTATATTAGTTACCAACAATCAGTCACACTGCGCACTGCGCTTTATTTATTATAATCCCAAAGACATCAGACACAGAGCAACATTACTAACCAACTAAAATAAATTTGGCTACCTGCTGACTTGAAATCAGTCACAGTGGACACAGAATTTCTCAACTCATGTTTCCTTCATCTTAGTTTATGCGACGCAATTGCCAGCCCGATAGTTAGAGTTTAGCAAATTGTGGCTAATCACACTTAACTGCATATGACAGTTACTAAGTGGGAAAAATTCAAAGACATGACCCACACACAGAGTTCCACCGATGCCTACCAGACGCACTGCATGCTCGAATCAAATTTCAAGCATTCCCAATACGAGGGCTCAAACCACCCCAGCCAACCAGTAAAAAGGATCGGGTGACAATGGCTAAACAACAATGGCTGAACAATAATAACAAAACCGGTTGTTCTGATAGAAGAAAAGAGTGAAGGAGAAAAAGAACTAACATCAAAAATGTCACTCACTTAATGTCAAATCAAAGCAACCACAAAGATCAAACTGATCACCAAACAAACATGTCGTATAGTGTGGGATACACCGTGATCCTATGACCCCAAGAGTCATATTGTCTGTACTTGAACTGTATTTGCATATACTGTACATGATTCCAGTTCCAAGCAACGACAAGTTATGTGATTTATGTAAATCAACACTAATGCACAAAATAATAACCTCATTTTAAAGTGATGACGAGAACAATCCTATATTTAAAAATGAACAATAAATAAATGATTGTATCCTGTGCATACTGTATATTATGTCTCATGAGTGTGATGGTCAATCTTGCCTTCATGTATTTCCTTCATATACAAGTTTACAAATAAATCACTTAATCACTTTGTCCAATCTGTGATTAGTTTTTCTTCTTTTTTTGGCATTCTTTTGTGTGGGTCATTCACCCATGAGCACCACTGAAATGTATAAAGTAGCCTCCACAATTAGTTTCTACTCTTGAACTAGATCCTTATTGACAATATAAACATGTCAGTCTTTAATTCAGCTAAGAGGGCTTTTTAACTTTGAGATTCAGGTCAACACAGACTGGGCTAAAATCACTTTTTAAGTGGGCAATTACTTTAATGCTCAAGATAATGTTTTTTTCTTCTTCTTTTCTTTATTATCTAGCTGTGTTTTGATCAGACAAGATAATATCTAGCATCTGACCTTTAGATCATAGCAGTAAGTTCACATTTGTAGCAAAAATACTTTTGCCAATAATAGAACAAATACCTAAATGTACTTTTGATGAGGCCTCGAGTGAGATGCATCATACTTTCAGAAGTGACAAATGTCTCCTGTTATTTTTCCATACAGGAAGAAGCCCACCAAATTTGATTTGAGGATTAATTTTTATTTATTTTATGGAGGAAATGACGTGCTGAGAGAGGGAAGGCTTTAAGCACGACAAAAACCAAAGGCCTTTTAGTTGTTGATCTCTAATCTCTCTCATTTATGTGCACAAAGAATGCTTTTGTCACCACTTGATTCTTTTTTCCTTTCTGCATGGAGACTTTTATTTTGTGTTCTTTTCAGCTCAGGTATAACAGAATGTGAGCGAGAGGGAGGTGGAGATGGGAAGAAGAAATGTTAAGAATCAAAACACAGGAACATGACCTCTGTGTGAACTTCAGCTGCAGAAAATTAAGATGGCAACCACACACACAAGTGAAGATGAAGGATTAGTAAAATACAAATTGCAACCCAGCTTCATGACAAATATTAAATTATAAATCACGTTGCTAATCTTAAATAATTGCTGAATCTGTAGCATGTCTAAATGAATTATCAGTTTTGCTCCCAAGAGCCAGATACTAAGTGTTTATACTGTATATTTTTTAAAAAAACTGCAAAAATAAAACATATTCCATTAATAAATATGTCATATAAAAATATGACAAGGAAAAGCACCAAATCCTCAAATATATGGATTATATTATATGAGTTTTTTCAGTTACAGTTTCTGCTTGAAAATTACTAATGTAATTATTCCGTAATAAAATGTTGCTAATTGTACTTTCAATTTATTGAATAATTGTTTAAGCCTTTAGTGCAATATAATCATAGAAACTCAAATGTAAACATTTGATAGACCTTAAAACAACACTCTGTCTACATATAAAGCATATGTAGCATTAGCTGCAATGTCTAACTTTTGGTAATTTTTGTTGGTTATTATTTTTGCCTCTGTTTCTTCTTTGCGAACAGAAATTATGTGACATAATCCATCCTTCATCTGAAAACAGGCTCTGTGAAGCAATACTGTCAGACCTGACAGAGAGAGCATTTGTGTTTATACAGAACCAATGCAAAGTTGGGAGGAAGCAAGGAGGACTTATTCTGTCCAACGGCTGAACGAGCAGGTTATTTGAAGAGTAGACTTCACTTCTGAACGTTTTTGTGGACGCTGCTTTGTGTTTTCAGTCATACTCCAAAGTGAAATCACTTCTGGTGGCATCACCGCGCTGTAATGTCGCCAAGACACAAGACTTATACACTGCTATGCTGAGAAACACAAACAGAGTCAGGCTGAGCCTTAATGAGCAATGTGTGAACTCAACATGAATGTAATGCACTGCAGTTTTCAGGATACACATAAAGAGCATCTCATAAAATGAGCAAATTAAACGAATGGATGAAAATGCCCCAGTCTGACCTGTTGACAGCTTAGTCAGCGCTTACTTATATCTAAAGTCACATTTAAAGCTTGAGTCTCTAATCTGTTTCTGAAACAGATTTATATGTTATTTGTCCCATTAGTCAGCAATAAATACTGTTGCCTGGAAAAAAAACAAGAAAGTAAAATCTAATGTAGTAAGAGTCTAGACCAGTGGTTCTCAAACTTTTCATACCAATTACCACCTGAAAAAATATTGAGCTCTCGAAGTACCAACATTATCACCAATGTTAAAATACAGTGGTGTAAATAACATAATCTGCTCTCTCATCATCCTCCTCTTCCTCACATATACTTCAGACACTGTTCTAGTGAAATTATATTAAGATGGAGCAAGAGATAAGGTGACTAATTATTATTATTTGATTTATTATAATTATTTTGAAATTTGTTTCATTTTCTATGCATTTGATCACATACTGATATACTGTAGAACAATATTTCTGATTTTCCTCCAAGTACCACTAGAGGAAGCTCATGTACCACTGGTTGTGCACGTACCACAGTTTGAGAACCATGGGTCTAGACAACTTGCAACACCATGCTACACCGCAACCAAAGCAGCCAGTACATCCCATCCCATAATATCTGTTCTCTCTTTAAAGCAGAACTATGCAAGATTTGTACCCTAATTTACCAGCTTTGGAGTCATTATGACGGCTTGTCGTGGAGAGATTGAGACCTGTCTCTGCTCCCCCTACTGTCTGTTAGTGGAAAACCAGCCTTGCGAGGTCAGTCCTCAGAATCGGGAGGTCTCGCGAAAAACACAAATTTCTTCACAGCACTACACCCACACACACCCTAGCCAGGTACCACCTATAAGATGAAGGCGTTATTAGCGTTATTTTACACACAGGCAAACAATAGACTGTCTTTTTCTCAAATTACGAGATTTGAAAAACACAGAAGCATGCAAAATAGATGTCGACTGGCACGGACATGGCTGAACAGCTTGTGTTCCCTGGCTTCATTGAAAACAAATGCACACGATCAGGAGAGGGGAAGGGGGGAGCGTCAACTGTGTGCATAAGCTTCAGCAGTGAGAATAAAGTGGTAGACAATGGATGGATGTTTACAGTGGTGTCGTAAAAATGTGTACCCCAAAAATGTAGGGGGTGCTCCATGGAGAAAAAAGCAAAAAAAAAAAAAAAAAAATGCAGCCGGATTTGCAAAGCTCTGCCCTCAAAAAAACACAGAACACTCACTGCCTGACACTGACTGGAGGAAAAAGTGTTGTGAGAAGAGCTTCATTAATACTGATGACATCATATCTTAATCACCTGGAAGATAAACTAAATATCATCGCAGAGTCATGCAGGTGGACAGGTCTAGTAGTGACAGGTATGCCAACAATTATAGTCTGAACAAAGTTATTGGCTTTGTTTATTACAGCTACAGAAAATTATTGATTAGATTCAAACCACTGTAGGGAGGCAACTATTATTTTTTGATTTCAAACACATTTGTGGATTAAACTGTTGATTACTTTCTCAAGTAAGTGAACACTTTTTTGGTCCATTACAAAATGTTGGAAAATGTTGATTGGTATTTTCCAAAGCTCAAAATGGTTCTCAATTGTCTTGTTTTGTATACAAACCAAATTTCATCAGTTTTAACCATTCCTTTGTTATATGGAGCAAAGAAACTGTGTAAAAAACATTCACATTTAAGAAGCTGAATAATGAAAAAGCTTGTTATGATAATAATAAAAAAAAACACTCAAACTGATTAATCGATCATGGAGTTGATGATTAATTTAGGAATCAATTCATGGAATAATTGTTGTAACCCTAAACCACTGTAAAGTGCGTTCACACAGTGCTAATTAAGTCCATTAAGTCCAGCCCCACATGACTCCCTGTGTGCTTCTCATTATATTCATGTTTTTATCTTGTATCGCCTGGCAACATTCATACACTGCACACAGGAAGTGTTTTGTTTTATATCAAGCCAGACAAGAATAATAACATCCATAAAAATCACCAAAGTGGTTCGCTTTACAAGAATTGAAATTCGGTCCAACCTACTGGCTGAAGTAAACAACAGCATTGAAAATGGAGTAAACATCCAATGCGAGTGCAGCAAAACAACCTGCACTTTGCATGAGCGAATGTCTGTGCAATACAAACATTTCACAGACGATGTTTTCCTCAGTGTTAACATCCAACTGGGGAGGATGAACAGCCAGGCGGTGCCCAAGATCACAGGAAGACAATACGTCAATATACATTTTAAAAATATGCCATTCAGGAAAACACAGTGGAGCAGACAGAGCAGAGGGAAATGAAGCAATACCACACACACACACACATATTTTCTTTCATGTCTAATGAAAAAGCTTTTGTCATCACTAATGAGCCAGTACTGTCCATAGAGCGAAGACACATGATAGTCGTGACTTCAGCCAGAACAAATCAGAGTGCACCACACAGCAGGAGGGAGAGCCTTTGGGAGAAAACAACTGGTTTTTTCACATTTTTTAGAATTGATATCTAGTCATTAGGGCAGCAATTCGTGACTATATTAAAAGTAAAATATTAAAAAAAAAACTGTGATACGTTCAAATCTATTTTGATTGAACCCAGTGATTCTTAACCTGATACTTTTGTTGCTGGTGCTGCAGTGTGTGTCCTTATATTAAATTTGAAAGGGGTATTACATTTCTATCTTTTCATTGCTACATATGCTCTTATATTTTTTTTCAATACACAAACCGATATAGTGTATAACGATATAATGATAATTAATAATTATCAAAATCGCGGGTGATTAATTTGGTAACTGATTGATATTCGATTAACCGTTGCAGCCCGAATCGTTTTATTATTATTGTATTTTTTTTTTCTATTCTGCACATCACACACTGATCCAGGCAGGGGAGTCTCCCTCCCCCCTTATGTTGGTTACAAAAGTGAAAATGTCAACAGAGACTGGAACCACGAGAGCAGCGATTCATATTCCTGGGAATGTAGTCATCATGGTGTGGTGGGATTTTTCGAGGGGTGGGGCATGGTGCGATTTCAAAAGGGAAACGAGGAGGAGAAAAAAAAAAGACAAACTTTTGCAAACTTACGCGGTAAAGGAGACAATGAAAGACCGAAGAGTTTAGTTTGTTTGTTTTACTGTAGCAACGAGGTGACGGAAAGAAGAAGTGGAAGAAGAAGAAGAAGAAGAAGAAGAAGAGAATGGACCGACTTAGCAGCGAACATGTTCCCCCGCAGCCTGCCGTGTCCTCCTCCTCCCTACCCCCACTTCCACAAACACTTCCACAGCCTCACACACGCAGCATAAAAGTTGTTTTCTTCCTCCACCGTTGACTTTTTTTCCCCCCTTCGTGTGAGTAAGCGGAGCCATATCGACATCCTCACTGTAGTAACCCACACACACACACTCACACACACACGAACGCGACCAAATAAAAGAGCAGTTGAACAACATGACAGGACCGAGCGGCGACCACTTTCTCACCCGCACGCACTCAAACACACACACCGAGCTGCTCCCCCAGCTGTGCTTTCACTCCAACTAAAGTCCTAACTTAAATTCACTACGTTTCGCTGCTTCTTTTTTTTGTTTCTCAAGGACACTGCAGCTCAGTGTCACAAGCCGTTCTTTTCTCCTCTCCTCTCCTCTTTGGCGGCAGTCACACAGACGTGTTGTCCGGCAGGAGGAGAACAAGCGTGAAAAACGGGGAGGGAAAAACAAAGCCCGTAAAGTCTTTACCTTTTTGCTGTTTCTGCTGTTGTAGCCGTTGTATGGGTTGATTCCTGCCCTTGGCGGTACGGAGAGCAGCATTTTTCCTCGGCGCTGTGTGCGGAGCGACGAGCACAGCCCAGGCTGCCAGCTGACGTCAGCAGCTGGGGAAATGAGAGCCTGGAGTCCCGCTGCTAGACTGCGAGTGGTGCTGCTGCTGCTGCTGCTGCTGCTGCTGCTGCGGGGCAGCTGCAGGACAGGGGCCCCCGCTGCTGAGGCCCCTGGGCTGCTTCAAGGGTTCCTTCAATCTCAAGCTCATTGGTCCCTTAAACCGAATTTTATTAACACCCCCCCCCCCCCCCACACACACACACACACACCCAGACTAATGAATCACGGAACAGTTATTTTATTATGAAGAATTCACATTTATTTAAATCCATTGTTCTCAAACTGTGGTACGTGTACCACCAGTGGTACGAGAGCTTCCTCTAGTGGTACTTGGAGGGAAATTAGAAATACTGTTCTGTTGTATATACCAGGGTACTGTATAGGCTGAGGGTTTTTGACCAGAGCATATAGAAATTGAAACAAATAACAAAAAATGTATCATGAATTGAATAATAATAATTGCAGTCAACTTTTCTCTCACTCCATCTTCATCTAATTTGGCTATACCAGTGTCTGAAGTGTATGTGAGGAAGAGGAGGATGAGGAGAGAGAGCAAATGATCTTATTGGGAATGTTGTTACTGTTACTGTTACTTCAAGAGGTCAATATTTCCTCAGGTGGTACTTTGTATAAAAAAGTTTGAGAGCCATTGATTTAAATAATCACATGTTCACGTTTTTTTAGTTAGTCTAATTCCTTAGGATCGACATAAATCTCTTAATTTTGAAAACAATGTAATTTAACCTACCTAAATATATAAACATGTAAATATGACTATAACTATTATTATTGTTGCTATTGATATTTAACATAATGTTATATTGTTAATTATTGTATATCTCTTTCTTGTATACTATAATATAAATAACTGAATATCTTATACTATATTATAATTATAAGAATTATTCTATATTGATATTATATATCATTTGGCCACTTCAGTAATACTACTCCCATACTACTCTAAATATCTTTATTTTAAATCCTGTAAGTACCATGTGTTTGATTTTTGATTATGTACCTCATGTCTATCTATCTATCTATCTATCTATCTATCTATCTATCTATCTATCTATCTATCTATCTATCTATCTATCTATCTATCTATCTATCTATCTGTCTGTCTGTCTGTCTGTCTGTCTGTCTGTCTGTCTATCATTGTGAAACAACCATAATTCATTTAGTTAACATGGTCACATCAGTTTAAGATATTCAACTAGATTTCAGAGCATCCATTCCCAGTGATGCAGCTGGACTTTAAACATGTTGCATTTATTGATAATTTTGCATACATAGCTCTTAATTACATAGCTTCTTAATTGTTCCATTCAAATTTGACAGAAAAATTATTTTGGAAAGGAATTGAAATGCTGTATGAAATTGTATAAATCAAAATATAAGGCCTAAATATTTCTATGAGTGTACTTGACTACTGTCAATGCTCACTCTGTCACTCATCTTCTAACACTTTATGGTAGAAGGGGAGCTGGTGCCTAATCTCAGCTGACATAGGGCAAAAGGCAGGGTAAACCCTATTCAGTTGCTGATTGATATTGATATGAATACTTCATACTCCGTCTTCAACGTCCCTCAATACAGTTTGATCATAATGCAACATAATGATGACAGTGGTGATTACAATAGTTTTCATGGTGCCAAGATTGGTAAGATTGTGTCAGGTAAATCAGGAATGGGAACTCTCTTTTAGCACAGATGGGTCTGCCCTTTTTAGACTCGTCTAGTTTAGTCTAGAATGATTGGCTTTATGTCATGATAACTCCAATTTTCTCTGCATGGTGTCATGAGGGATATAATGGTTGCAATGTCGCAAAGGCCTTATTGTCAAATTTAAATGTTTTGCTCCAAATGAATATGAATGTAACAATAACTAGTAAATGCCAGTTTTCCACCACCGAATAAGGCTGCATGTCTAATGCTACAAACCTATATGCCTATAGTGCTAGTTATCACTTTAGCACTTTAGAGTTGAATTTTGAGGATGTTTTGCTCCAAATGA
Source organism: Brachirus orientalis (assembly GCA_016785285.1). Lineage (NCBI taxonomy): Eukaryota > Metazoa > Chordata > Actinopteri > Pleuronectiformes > Soleidae > Brachirus > Brachirus orientalis. Next base: position 3,353,263 of record JAFBJR010000060.1, read on the forward strand.
GGACAGAAGAGTTGTCTGTCCATGTTCTACCTCTTTATGATGCATGCAGAGATGTCCTGCGCTTTGCTATATGCGGATAACATAACTTACACACCGTGCTTTTCTTAAGTTCAAGTTCAGTCGATCTGTTGCCCAAAAACAGCAGTTGCCATGGTTACTCTTAGTTGGCAGCAGCTTTAGGTTAGCAGGAGGAGGTAACATTTAGTAGTGCTACAATGGCTACAACTACAACACTGTATATTTTTCCACTCTGGCACATCACACTTAGGGTGTGGATAAATTCTCGATTCCACCTTTGCTTTGTGACGTAGTTTTCGATAAATATTCGATTTTCAATCGAAATCATGACACCCCTAATTTGTACGTGGAAATAGGACACCAGTGTAGTTTCTGTCACAAACAGCACGTTTGAATGTAAAAGTTCAGACCCATTCTTTAAAGAACAGGCCTTTTCTGCCGTTTCTATTTTGACACGTTCTGGTTACAGTAATCAAATGTGTTCGATTAAATAAGGTAATGACCATAAATCAAATCCTGTAAAAGAGGTTTTTAAAATATTTTACGACTGCTGATGGTGGTAAAACTTCCAACACTGGCAGTAATGGATCACTCCGATGATTACTACTATGTTTTTAATACTCATTTCATTTTTTTTCAATGGACAAAAATGGTACAAATACTGTATGCTGAACCTGGAACCAGCTTGTTATTGTAGTTGTAGTTATTATCATTTAATACCTGCAAGAAATACCATCCCTCCATCCATATGAATCAAGAACCCAAAACATAAATGTCATGTTTGTTAATCTATGAGAAAGAAACTCCACAGTAGAATGAGATTAGTTTTAAGTACTAAATCAGGATCAAAACATTTTCCTTCACCACTGCCATTTTCATAGCCATCACCTCCTGGGTGCCTTTAAAATGAAACCAAAGCTACAAATAATAAGCTGAGTGTGTTGTATAAAGATTGAGCTCTGCATACTAAGCAATTTTACTCGTATTTACAGAGCTCTGTGGAGATACGGCTCATTTATTGTTTGTGCTGACACCACTAACTTTGTCATGGCCAAATGGCCTTGTTGTGGATTGACAGCTTGAAAAAAATCAGACAAACATTTTTATTTTCCCTGTAAAAAAGAAACTAAAAAAATCTGCATTTTAATTCTTCTCGAAAAGGGTATGATGTGCTTACTAATATAGAAATGATACAAGTAGTAAATATGCTTTTTGGGCCTTTAAAAAAATAATATTGTACTTTGGAGCTTCAACCTCATAAACTGTGTGATGTCTTCAAATGTGTTTCACCCTAATTTCTAGTTTGATTCGTGTTGACTCAGAATAACTGTTAATACTGTGTCGGGCTTTTTCTATGCAATCCATTTCTCCCATTAATATTTTGTGCTAAATTATGCAGCGTATTGATGCAGAGGCATTTTCACTCAGGAGACTCAAAATCTGGCAGATTTTAAACTACCGGAGGCTGCAGTCACACAAGCACAGCCCATTGAAAAGATGTTGTCTCGTAAATGGTGTGAAATAAACATCTGTATGATCCACAGAGATGTTGACTGCTCCTGGGATAATGTTAAGTGTATGTGGTTGCTGCACTAACAACTTCCTGTAGTTTCCTCTGAAGGTCACAGATGAAGCTGTTAAACAGCAGACACACACACACACACGGTACTAAACCTATCCATTTGGCATCAAAGTGTGAATGAGCAGTGTCCTGAAGTTACCTTTCACATCTTATCCATTGCTCCCTGGTCACAGACTCCGGCTTCTTATCTGCTTCTGTTACATTTAAAAGACTTTACACTTTCTCCTGTTGCCAGCGACTCACTGGGAGATGCAGCTGAAACCTAATGCTTTAAATGCAGTGGCATTCAATATAATCAAACCTGGTTACACCGCAAAGAAATGCTTCCCTAAAACACTTCTGCTAATCTGCTGCAACTGGGTAACATAGTGTATACACATACACACACCAGCCGCTTCATGAGGTACACATGGCAGTAGTGGCTCTGGGTGTGGTGGTCTGCTGCTGTAGACCATCTGCTTTAGAGTTTGATGTGTTGTATGTTCAGAGCAAGTGGAAACCAGTTGTGATGTCACCAGTAAGAATCTGAACTCCTATTTTGAAACCTTGAGATTTGTTATTTGGCCTGGCCATGTGCTGATGGTTTGCAAACAGGAGTTCAGAAGACTGACCTGCGGCCAACTACCTGTTTGATGATAGTTGGTATCTTCTTTCCCCTAAATGGGAAAATAAATTAAATTAATATCATGTTCATTTAAGACCAATGAAGACTGATGTTATAAATCAGGCCTGTCCTCCAATTCACAAGAACCTATTGGTTGTTTGCAGTGGATTATGACCCATAGTTATGTTTTTAAAATAGGCCACCCTTGCGGTGGCATAAATGACATCGTCATCAGGCGCTGCAATAACAGAAAAAGTCAGTTTTTCTGTTATTGCCATTATTTTTAACTGACTAGCCTAGTCTTTTTTAACTTTATCCCTAACCTCAATAACACTTGCAACAAATACTGGTGTCATATCTCTCCTACCGCTGGGGATGGTACATGGGGAAATGCTCCTATGGGTCATATTTGGGGGTTAATTAAAACCAACTACTGGGTTATTGGAGTTGGACAGCCGGTTGTATAAATCAATTGAGAAACAGAAGCTCATTTCCCATATGCAGTGTCCACTGAGTGGAACTTTTTTTTAATGTTTCCATAAGAAAAATTACCAATCTGTACCAGTTTATTCGTGACACCCTTCCCTAATGTACTTGAGTAAAATGGTACAGTACAGTGACAGGGTAGTGCTAGACCGATGAACCGCGACAGTCAGCTGATTGGGCGACAGAAAGCCATCACTTCCTTGCAATTAATGTAAAAATCCCGTGGAAGTCAAGGCAAACACCAACGGTATATTCTCATTACAAAGCTTGGCGTCTTGTTGAGACAAACAGCCACAAACCAAGACAATTTCACCAACAGAATTGCTGCTCACAGAATGTTTCCCCTCTTTCTGACTATTCTCCGTAAAACATAGAGATGGTTATGAGTGAAAATCCCATTCTCTTCTTCAGATTCTCTTATACTCAGAGCAAGACGCCACAGAAGCGTAGAACTGCCACAGAGGAGAAAAAAATCGGAGCCGTTTCTCTTCATAACAAGTTAGTTTTCTCGTTATAACGAGAAAGTTCCTTGTTTTAGCGAGATAGTTTCTCATTATAACAAGATAGTTTCAGCTGTTGTGCACAGCTGAAGGATTCATCTTGCTGCTAACGACACTAATGTTTCTCTGGATGTTTTATTGGGAATATAAAGAGAAACGTACGAGAAATTCTTGTTATAAAGAGAAAAGCTTCGGATTATTTCTTCTCTGTGGCAGTTCTACACTTCAGTATGGCACCAACAACCATGCCACGTTCAAAGTCACTAAGATCTCCGTTCTTCCTTATTCTGATTCATGCTTTGATCTTCAGGAGTTCGCCTTGACTGTGTCTACATGCCAAAATGCATTGCATTTCTGCCATGTGATTGGCTGATTAGACTTTTACTTAAACAGTTTATAAGGTGTACCTAATAAAGTGGCCAGTGGGTGACAGTCATGTGCTCAATTGGTGTTTCATGGTGACTCATTGCTGCATATATTGTTACCAGGAATCAGTCTAATGAATGAATTATATTTTTCCACATGAATTAGAGCATGCAGTCTGTGTGTTATTGCAATGAGGGAGTGAAGCTCTACACTCCTTAGAACTTAAATTTGTGCAGTTATGAGTTATTTGTGTCGTTGGAAAAGACACAAACAGAGTCAATGAAAAGTTTACTTTACTTTCAGCTTACTTTAAAACACATTTTAATTATATTCTAATGATTATTATCTCTTTTTCCGTAGGATGCCCAGTTGTCTATACATGAACAGTGCAATATCAGACAGAATGGTACTTCCATGATTAAGTGTGGTAAGCACTTTGCATCAGTGTCTGTCTCATTCAGCTCTGCAGCTTGTCTGTGGGCTGTCCTTCTGTCTGCATTTAGGAACACACCAGTGACATTGTTGTACTCAGCAGAACCTCAGTCTGGCACACACCCAGTCACTGACGACAGCATTGACATTGTTTGGACATCAACAGCCTTGTTGCTAAGTAACCCAGCCCCCTCCATCCCAAGTTCTCTGGCCTGTGAATCTATACTTATTATGTACCTCTGGAGTGCATGCACGCGTGCTTGTCTCTATGGATTGCCTAATAGAGTGCATTGAGAATAGAAGAGCATTATGTATGTATTTTTATTTTCTTTATTTCAATCTTAATGCGGAGATTAATTGCAACATTCAAGTGCTTGAAAACACAGGTCAAATGTTGTGTCCATTTTAGTCGTTTGTTAACGTTACAGCTGATATAAAAGTTTTGATTTCTTTCATTTTCAGCACTGCCACCCGAATGCAAGCTATTTACGGACTACAGCCCATGTGAGGACCACCCTTTGCCTGCACTAACAACCACACACATGCATGCACAGACGCAGAGCGGCATCAGTGCAGTGGGGGTGAACCTCTGTGAAAGTGGGCTATTGTTTGATAAAGGTGTGTGTGTGTGTGTGTGTGTGTGTGTGTGTGTGGACATGAATGGTGTGGAACGGTTCAGGGAGTCCATGAGTGAGTGAGGGGCTCGGTCATTGTCACACCATCGGTGTGGGGGGTTCAAGGTTACAGTGGCTAAAAGAGGAGGCGAGACGGCAAAGTTCCACTTCTGTACTTAAGTATTTTGTAATCTGTCTGCTGTTGAATTCACCAGCCCTGTGAGCTACATTTGACACTCGACTTACATCACATGGCAAGTCAAGTGTGAACTGCTTCCAGCAGGAATCTCTTCATTAACATGCAACGTCCAAATTAGACACACTGTAGATTTAATTTATGTTTATATAGTATGTGACAGATATCATTACACCATTCATCCAGCAGCAGCAATAGTAGACATTCTTTGAGCAGAAGCGCATCTTGGACTCACAATAGGTTAGTAAAAGCTGTTCTTTAGAGGGGAAGCCTGTAGAAAAGAAAGAAAGATAGAAAAATTCCAAAAAAGACACTTTTAATCTATTAAAATGCCTTAACTTGGTGACATGTTCAAGTTAAACTGTTAAATTAAGCTGGTTGGCAACTGCCAGACAAACCCAAATAGAGGAAGCAGAAAAAGAACAAACACATCACCCTGATGATGGCATTTTAATCATTTAAAAGAGAGTGCTTTGGAGTTTTTGACTTTGCTGCGAGTTATAATGAATCAGGATTCTTTGACATGAATATTCTAATAAAGTCATTATGTAAAAAGTAGCTCCAGATGAGATACGTTTTAAATTTAATGGCCTACACATGGTCTTACTTAATTTTGTTTCTTCTTAATGGCACCGCATCTTGGTGTTGTTTACGTCCCCGTTGTAGTCAAATAGAGACATTCTGTGTGTACGACAGCACAGACAACAAACAGATGAATGAGTTTCACGTGAGAGTAGTTAGTTTACACGTCTGCTGAACAGACCACACACACACACACACACACACACACACACACACACACACACACACACGCACACACACGCACACACACACACACACGCACACACACACACAGACACACAGACACACAGACAATCAGTCAAGCATTCCCTGTGGTCGGAATGTGTTTTTGAGGGAGAGTGTGAGAGGGGAAGTTTGTTGAAGGAAAAGCCGGGGGGGCGGGGGGCTAACAAAGAAATTCTTGGATTTCATGTGCATATACACCTTGTATTTTCCATGAACAAATGTGAAAATTCTTCTCTGTGTCAGTGTGTCAAACAATTACCACAATCCACAGATAAAAAAAAGGTAAGGCAGGTTTCAAATTCGAATCTCTTCTTATTTTCAAGTGAAACTGACTAAAGTCGGAAGTTAGTATGGAAGCCCGTTTTAGCCACGTTGGACACAAAAAAGAATGCATGCCCAGTTTATGAGATATTAAGTCATAATTATGAGATGCTGTCATTGTTTTAAAATAGTTATGAGATGCTAAGCCATAAAATAATTAGATGCTATCTCAAAATTATGACTTACCATCTCATGACTATGAGATGGTATTTCAGCACTATCTTTATTGGATTCTTATCAGGTTTCAATTTTGCACTTTGCATATTTTATTACACTTTGTATACCATACTATTGTACTACTATTGTTATTATGATTTAGCAGCTCATATTTATGACTTTGCATCTCATAATTATGACATAATTCCATAAGTTGAATCAAAAAGTGGTCCAAACTAAAGAAACTACATGTATGATAAACTATATTTTATAAACTATAAATACAAGAAATACATTTTTCCCCTGCTATAACCCTCACCACCTTTTAATTTATCTTTTACATCTTCACAGTAAACCAAAGGCTGTCAAGGACTTTCCTTCACCTTAATATTTATGTTCTCCTCAAAAAAATGTAATCTACTAAAAATCTACTACCTTAAAAATGCTTTGCTTGCCATTGCAATTGTTTCTCATGTTGATGAGAAAGAAAGCGTAAAAGCTTTGCAAAATAGTTTGAAATAGGTAAAGCCTGGATTTGCATCAGATTTATTTCCTTTATATTGGATAATTCAGCATTTACATCAATGCATGTAAGACCTGAGATATGAAATAACATTAAATCAAATCCGACGTCATATCAATGTCAATAAACTGTAGGCCGTACCACAGTGCTCTGCAGTTTCTCTGTTTACTCCTCATGTGCTCTCAGAACTTCCCCTGTGTTATTCCTCCTGAACGCGAATGAGACTTGGATCCCTTCAAAAGTACTGTTTGTTTCCATGAATGGAAGTTTGTAACAGTCAGTGCAATGACCATGTGAGGATGTGATTAGCATTGTCACCGAAACAATTGATGTATTTGCAGATTAAAAAAGCATATAAATTCTGGACTAACACCAAAAAAATTCCAATCAAGTTCAACTGAACCAGGGAGGGAGAAAAAAAATATTGCTTTCATTTTCACCAAAATTTTAAAGGCATAAAAATAAGTTTTTATAAAGAGTTTCTTGAGTGAACTATTTCCCACATGTTCCAGCTGGAAGTGATCAGAGCAACAGATTTGAGAGTAAAAAGGGGCAGAAAGAGTGGCTCGTGATGGAGTGGGAGGAAAAGGAGAGAAGGGGTTGAGGGCAGGGGGGAAGGGGACAGGGAGCTGAGCGGATGGGGGAAGGGCTGTTTGTGCATGCCTCAAATTCCTTAGGTGTTATCAGTGTTGCCCGCTCCATAATTGTTCCCTCTGAGGAGGGAAAAAAAATTACAGGTTATACAAGAGCAGCCTCCCTGAGTTTGAATAGGGCAGTGCTACTAATTTGACATTTTGGACCCAGTTAATATTATTATAACAAACTTTACACAGTATATTTGTAGTTTGTTTTAAATGCTTTTTTTGCAAATAAGGTGACATAAGCAATATATCAGAGCAATGACACGCTTTATGTTTGTGGCTTACAACAAAGTTGTACAATAAAGGATTAAAATAATGACTGCTGCAAGTAAAATTAACAATAAAGTAATAAGAAATGGCTGCATAGAGGTAGAACACAGGTAACACCATTATATATATATATATATATATATATATATATATATATATATATATTATATATTATGTAGTTTTAGTCTGATCCTCTAGTTTTTCTTTGCTTACATTAGATTTTGGTCTGTATTTGTGTGGTTGTCTGTTTTTGCAGCTTAATTAAAAAATGAAGAAGTGATTTCTTCATTTATTTTTACTGTTTACAATGTCTTTGCCAGAAAAGGTCCTGCAAAGGTAACAAACAAAAGTGCACCCACCCTCCCAGACATTTTGATATTACAGTTTTCAAGGATTAGTGGTTAGCACTCTTGCCTTTGCAGCAAGAGGTCCCAGGTTCGTGACCCTTCTGCATGGAGTTCGCATGTTCCCCCATTCTCCCACAGTCCAAAAACATGCAGATTTGGGGATTAGGCTAATTGGACACTCTAAATGGCCCATAGGTGTGAATGTGAGAGTGAATGGTTGCCCCCCCCTCACACACATTTTCCTCTGTGCGTCGACAACATGAACAATTTTCTGCGTGACTCCTTCAGAATGTGTAAATTAATACAGAGACAATGTCAAATAATTATGTGCAATGTCTCCAGTGTGACTTCCCCACACTGCACTTCACACACACACACAGAGGATGTAATTCAAGGAACTTTGATTGATTGGGTAATCTATCTGACTCTGGAGCGAGAGAGCAGCAGTGAAGGGAGGGAGATATAGAGTGAGTGAGAGATAAGTTAAATTATAATAAATCATCTCTGGTCAGCTTAAAAAGGCCAGACTTTATTATTTGGTTTGTTGAAAACATCATTAGTCCCAACACAGCGTGTGAGTCACTAGTGACCTGCATCTGCTCTTCGCTCTACAACCTGGCTTCCATCACAGCTGCAGTGAGCTTGGGCGGAGGTGCATCATGGGCCCTAGCTGTGGATGAAAGAATGACGCATGAAATACTTGTTCCAGTCATGACACAAACCAGATGAATGGTGTTTTCACTTACTGCGACAATAAAAAAAATCGCCCTGGATAGAAACTCACCAGCAGAGCCGGAGAGGTCCTCTCACAGAAGACTAATAAGCGGCAGTGCTCTCAGATGGTTTTCCATCACACAACATGAAAATCACTCTCACAAGGAGAGAAATAATTGAATCACTGCGAGAGAGATTTGTTGACCATTTGACATGCAGTGTTACTTCAGGGACCACTAACATCATGCACTCGATATCCGGGTTTTATTTGAAATGGAAATGTTGACTTTTCCTTTACCTTTCACAAACGCCCATTCACTTTTATCACTAGTTGTAAAACTGCAATTTGAAGATTCGGATGAAATTAAATATATATGTATATCATGCTGTAAGTATTTTACAGACAACAGAGGGTCCAGTGCATAAGAGTTAATGGTGAGATTGCAGATTGTTACAAAGGGAGAACTTCTCCCCTCTCACTCAAGCACGTCAGGGAACTACGGTGGCCATCACATAACATAAAAGAAGTCGATTGTCTTCATGTACATAGAAAACCGTAGCTTTTAAACATTCGTGTCACTCCATGGCTGGTTCGGCTGCTTTGGAAACAGAGTGAAAAGCAAGGCCCTTGCTGAAAATACATATGAAAAGCTAATGGGGCTGGTGTGTATCATTTAGGAGGGTTTAGTGGCAGAAATTGAATTTAAAATGTGTGTAATCACTTTGTGCTTCCATGTTCAGCCTGGACAGAAAAACTAGCCAGAGCATGTGTTTCACGTTTTGTAAGTGAAGCTTACCAGGCAAACAAGGAACATGTCCGTCCATATGTACCTGATACACAAACTATCTTTAAAACATCTGTATCTATGGTAACCTCAGCAGCTTGTTGACTATGACATCCTTTATGGAATGTGGAGGCCAGCGTAGTACCATGTCATGTGTGGGTTAAGAGTAAATCTTGCCAACATACTTGGGCCATACAGTGGTGTGATGGCTAGCGTTGTAGCCTCACAGAAAGCAGGTTGTCGGTTTGAATCCCAGTTTGAATAAGTGGAGTTTAAATGTTCTCCTCGTGTGCATGGATTCTCTCCAGGTACTCAGGCTTGCTCCTATGATCCAAAGACAGACAAAGACATGCAGACTGGGCATTAGGATTACTGGACACTCGAAACTGAAACCACCAATCATGGTTCTCAAACTGTGGTACGTATACCACCGGTGGTACGGGAGCTTCTTCTGGTGGAAATACTGTTCTATTGTATATACCAGGGTATGTGATGAACTAAAGGAAAAGAAAATGAAACAAATAGAAAATAAAAAATTAAATAGTTAAATAATAATAATTAGATTCCCCTTATCTCCCGCTTATCTCTCATGTCTCAAGTGTAACCGACCACACTGGACCTTTAGGCAGCAGTGCTGAACAAGGCAAGGAATTATGTCCAACAAAATGTATGCATTTTTATCTGAGCTTCCCAGAACCACAGTGTTAACATATGAGTCATTCGACACATAAAGTATGATGATACAACATGATACAACACAGATCAGACCATACCGGAGAGCGTTGCTTAGAAATGAAGAGGGGTGAAGCATTAATGCAGTGCAATTTGTCAGAATAATGAAAGATGCGTATGTACAGTAAGAGTGAGTCACTTTCTAATGGCTGCAGGGTCAAATATCAGCACGAGCCACTAAAGCTGCTTTCACTGATGCTCCCTGTTTCTCTTTTTTACACACACAGTCACATCTCACTTGAGGAGAAAGGATGACTCAAAAAAAAAAGAGCAATCATCATCCTGAATACAAATCTCAAGTGGAGAATTGCATAAATGATGGATATCAACAAAGATGATTTGACGTCCTCAGCTTTCACTGTGAAGAGGCTTCTATGCCCAGCAGAGTATTATGCTGCAAACCCACCAGGAATATGTTTGTGTCTCAATTTCCTGTGCATTATTAACATTTTTAATTGATGTAATTGATGAGAATCAATTAATCCTGTTTTACTAATAATACAGTGCAAACAACAACAACAAACAAAAAAACAACAAAAAAACATACTTGTTTTGAACGCAACATCTATTTTAATCCTTTTAGCAAGTGCAGACAAATTTAAAAACATAAATACAGGACATAGGCCGGTAATGTAACATGGTAAGAAGAGAAAAATCAAGCAAAACAAGACTAAATAAAACAAATTCATTCATTTAACTATGAAAGAAAAAATTAACAAAACAAAAAGGTCTTTAATATTATTTTATACTATTATATTTTCGTTATTTTCAGTTACTATAATGGTTCTTCTGTATAATTTGGTGAAATATTACATTCAGATGGTGGCTTTAATTGCTGTTTATCCAGTAGATTTTCTGCTTATTCCTTCAATATATTAAAAAAACAAACATTTTGTGTACTTAGCTCAAAATAAATCAAGTAAAAGACAATTCTGTACAGTGTACACTTTACCAGGACATCTGTCATGTGTGTTATGCCTCCATCTGCTGGTACCTAGTATTTAACACCACCACACATCAACATTTTTCCCTCTAGAGAGCCCCCAAAAATGTTTGGAAAAACAGACGCCTTACAGAGAATTCCTGTTCCCAGTAAGGACAGTATGTTTGCTATGTCCTCACACAATAAAACAGTGTGTGCGTCCCCACCAGCCCAGTCTTGTTTTTTGCTTTTAAATGATTTCTCTTCTGGGTATCACAAGAAGAGCTCTAAATACTATAAAAATAACAGCATGTGGCTGAACGTGTGATCAGCTTTGTGACTGAAAAAAGAGAACTGGTGACTTTTTGCTATATTGCGAAATTCCCTGCTGCTCAGGGAGTAGAATTGGGTTTAAAAGCTTCTTTCTGTGTGTTCTTTGCTTGTTTCTCTGTTTTTTTTTCTTTTCCTGTGCATTTGTGCACGTGTCTGTGCTTGTGTGACATGACGTCTCAAGCTTAAACGTCTGTGTATCTTTACTCTTTGTGTCCCCCTGTGTCCTTTCCCTCAGTTTCCCCCTGTGTGTGCTTTTAGTTAAGTCAGGACTGGGCAAAAGCTTTTGCAATGATGAGGTTTTTGGACTCAAACTCAAAACAAGAATTAGTGTTGTGCGCCCGTTGCTATGTAAGCCATGCTGCAAGCACTGAATTATGCACCTCAACACTTGCCAAAACTACCCAATGCATATAAAAAAATAGGGAGAAAGTGTGTGTGTGGGGAATAACTGAGAAAAGCTGACTGAGTTAACACAGAACAAAGCCTGTTGAATTGTCATGTTGTCATTTCAGAAAAATGAAGCCATTACATCCAGGTTTATTTCTTTAGATTATTTCCTTTAGTAAGTGTAATAGAGTTGCTGGGGCTGTAAAATACAAGAGAATATTTTACATCACTGTGTAAAAATTACATTTCCTTTCTCTGGGCAGCCCATTACTGTATATTTGCTGACATTGTCCTCGAATACAACTATGTGCCACTTGTTTGTCCTTTTTTAGATTTTATCACTGAAAAAGACCCTCTCAGACAGATGCATACTTTCAAACAGAAAAGAACAGTCAGAGAGACTGTATTTTTCCCCTCGTTTTTTGACACAAAGGATCCATTGTTCTCTGGATGTAATGTTTGGCAGTGTAGACCCACTAGGTGTCAGTGCTGCCCAGCATTTAACAGACATGTCCAGGTGGCTGATGAGGTTTAACGGATAATGTAATAGTGAAAAGTCTAAGCCTATGACTCGGTATAATCCGTCTAAACTGATATATTAACTGCAAGACGGCCAAAACAGTTTGCACATATTTATGGTGCCAGTATTTTTTTTTTTTTTTTTTTACTCGAAAAGCTGTGTGTGTTAACTTAAAAGGCATGTGTGGTTTAAAGGGTTGTAAATGGCACATAAATAAAAGGAGAGGGAGGTGCACACAGTATATGACATGAAATGATAGTCAGACTTCAGTCACAAAATATGTGGCTTCATATCTGATGGGAAGAAATTTTGTTTTTAACACTGGAGGAGGAGGAGGAGGAGGAGGAGGAGGGAAAGGACATTTTCCCACTCAACTCTAAGACATTTGCCTCATGTGGACTTAAGCGTTGAATGTCTGTTGGTGCAAATGGTGCAAACTTAAAAACAGGGTTGTGTTGTGAAGAGACAATGAACATGCTTTTGTTTTGTAATAGCTTTTGTCTCTCTGGCAAAATATAGTTGGTCAGCTTTTTTTTTTTTGCATTTATCTTATCTTGATTTAGCTACACTCCCATTATCCTCCCATTGGATTATGCATTATTACTGTTAGTAATAAGGACATTGTGTAAAGTGAAATCACATGATGACTTTTAGGAATCTGTGGTAGCAACTGGGGCATGACTTGGGTGTCAAGATAGGAATAGACCAATATTAAAATATTCTCCAGGGTAATTTATTGTAGCATACTTTAAAATGACAGTTTTATAATTCTCTTTATATAACATGTCATAGTGACACAGTTCCTCCAAGGACTGTAATTATTACTCTGAAAACTAGTTACGGTTGCCCTTGGCCTTTTCTTTGAAGCTGTGTGGCAAAGGTTTTAATCCTACATACACATTATGTGGCGATACAGATAATGTCAGACAACAATGTTAATTTCATAAATTTATCTCAAGCTCACTTGACCAAACCACTGTACAAAGACAAATACATACGCAATTAAATCAGCAACATTTAGAGTCAAGATAAACATTAGTAACATGATCATATGACATTTTTAAATACGCTGTGTAAGCAAAGTATAAACAGCTGAGTCAAATATCTGACCATGTGATCCCAGCCCTGCTTTCACACCACTTAGAATGGCCTTTATTTAAATACATGCAAAAAATTTAGAATTTAGATTTAGTGGAATTTCCTGCTCCTGAGCCCATTACCCAAGAATGATTACAACCACTTTTTTGTATAGTGTAATATTACAACAACAGGCAGTTTTATTAAGATGTATGTAAAGAAATGGTGAATTCAAACTTCCTACAATGTCTGAAAGCTCCAGCTCGGAATCTTGAACCTGACATGTGGACTTAATTGCTATTATCTCCTCAACAGTTATGGTATCAGACATGGACTGAAGCCTGGTTGTTAATATATGGGTATATCTGGGTGTCATCAGCGTAGAGATACATGAAAAAAGCCCTCCTGATAAATATCAACATCAAGTTTACACTGAGGGTGGAGTGAAGAAGGTGAAGAGCAATGAGAAGAAGGTTTAGAGTGACCTGATATTGAAAGAAACAGTATAGTTTTCCCAACACTGGGTTAAGTATCTGGAAGAACTTAAGCGTATTCACAGAGGGAAGCTGCGTTACAAGTATGATGGACTAATATTAACAAAATAAATATTAGGATTGATATTTAAAAGGTATAATCCACTGTGAAGGCTGATTGGTGACCTGGTATACTCTTGCTCAGTGTCAGCTGGTTTTGTTCCAGCTCATGAATCATGTTATAACTGTATAATTGTATGTTTTATCAAGTATATATATATATTTTTTTATTTTTATTTTTAAATTCTCGTCAATTTCACACTGAAAAAGATTTACTCAAGGCAAAACACCTGCATCAGTCACAAGACTTTATGGCTACAGACTCCACCGGCACAAAGGCCTGTAACTGATATTAACATTTCTCGTGCTAAACTTAAGTGAGTTGACAAAGTTTTGCCAGTTTCCTCCCTGGCAATAATTTGACTCTATATTGTATTACTAGAAAGTAACATATGGACTGTTTCAGGTACAATGTTCAACAAAAGCCTTTTGTGAGGCAGTAAAAAATATTATACTATACTTTTAATACTTACAGTATATCACAACAAATTTAATGGATGAATCTAAAAACTCTTGATCTACAGGCAGCGTGCCATTTGAGAGCCACTTTGTAGAACTATGAGGGAATATAGCCAATGTCTTTTTCCAGCTATACAACCACATTCAGAATGTGTCTGCTGAGGAACAAATATTGATTTTAAATACACTGTTATGATCATCTTATCATCTCCTTCTTACAAATAATAATGTAACCCAACATGTCATTGAGCTGGCGCGATCTTGTCTTCGAATGTTGACACATTTTAGATTGAATTGCTGTTTTTCCCTTTTTTCTGTCTCTGGATATATAAATCTATACTTTTTTTTTCTCAATTTGCTAGTATATTAATCGTGTCTTGGCTTGTGGATGAGTTGGCAGCCCTAATGGCATTAAATTGTCTCTTAGGAAACAGACAAAGCATTTTCACTTGAATTCTAAAAATAATCTAAAATAAAATGACAAACCTGCCAACTGTTTGTCCAGTCGCATGTTTTACGCCGTTTTTTTTTTTTTTGTTTTTTTTTTTTAAAAAATATTAAAGAAATCTAGATATCTTTAGATATATTTAGGTATCTAAATATATTGGGGTTGAAAATTGCTTATTTAATGCACACGTTTTAAAAACCAAAGCCATTAAACTGGTTTACTTTATTTAATTCAAGTTCAGTATCACTACACTTAGTGCACTTAGAACAAATTAAAACTAGGCCCCTTTTTTTTGATTTAACTGCCCTCAAAGATGAAAGAAAACACAAGAGTGACATTGGTGTACTTATAGTCAAGCACCAGGTTTGGGGGTGGGGGGGGATTAGGGCCCCATAAAGATTTGGGCCGGCCCTGTTTTCACTTGTAAAAGACTTTTAATCAGTACTCAGTGTGACATCCTTGTAAATTAAACAAACAAATGTGAAAGGAGAACTCCAGAGTCCAGAGTACACAGGCTGCTGGTGGATGGAGGTGTCGGGTGTTGGACAGAGAGGGGAGGGACAGCAGAGCCGCTGGCGCTGCGACGTCACCGCTGACTGACTGACTGACTGACTGACTGGGCACCAAGGTTCAGGCTCAATCTGTGGCAGCAGCAGAAGCAGCAGCGGTGGAGAGGAGAGCAGCGTTCGATCCGCTTCTGCTTCAACACAGAACGCCCCCAACAACAACAACAACAGAAAAAAGTGCGTGATCAGAGGCTCCAGGCAGCTCTCCTTCATCTCGACTGTAAAAGCCCGGCTGTGGAGCTGGATGCTCAGTTCAGCCTGCGAAGCCTTTGTGTGCCAGGAGACTGTCCATGCACCCAAGGAGCAGCTGAGCAACACTGGGCTGCTGAGAGAAGAGAAAGAAGAAGAAGAAGTAGATTTTTTTTCCCTCTGCCTTGACAGAAAATCACCCTGCGAGTGCGCACGCAGCAGCAGCAGCAGCAGCAGCAGCCCTGTCAGCTTCACTGCGCGCACACACACACACACACAGAAAGCGTTTTTCAGCTGAGAAGCCTCCTCCTCCTTCTCCTCATCATCATCACCATCATCAACAAAATCGGTTACACGTCGTCGTCTGTCTGCAACCTCCGGCTTGACAGCACCAAGAGGCGATTGATGACTAATTTTCTCTCCAGATAGAATCCTGTGTTGCGCACCTCCGCCAACATGTTCTTGGCAACAGGATTGCTTCTCTTGGGATTGTTGCACAGTTTGGAAGTAATCGCTCCAGCACTGGCCATTGATGGTAAGCAGGGCTGATTTTAATCACAAACCGAGTCTTAATGTGCGTAGGAAACACCGTGCGCAAGTGCGTTCGTGCAGATTGTGGCAGGAGTTTTGTGGCTGTGTGCGTGTTATAGGGGATAGACGGCTTAGGGGGAAAGAGTGAGGCAACGTGGAGAGGGGATGACACCACCGAGGCGAGACTCTTTTGTCTTTGTCTCCCGGTGCCACATGTGAATATTGCAATGTAACAGCAGCGATTGTACACCAACCCCACCACCCCCAGCTGCACATACATCCTGTATGTGTGCACATACATCATGTACACACTGTCAGGCCCGAGTCCCTGCTCCAACCACTTGTTTCCAGGTCGACATTTGAATTATAATCAAATGTAAATGCAGCATCACCTTATTACAATACTATGTATGCTTCTGCTGGCCAATGGCACAGCACTGTCATATTTCTGTTCACTCCACAAGTGCTTGCCTGTTATGTCTGATGCCAGTTTTTATCTTTAGGTTTTGTTTAGATGTTGAGTGTCATCACATGAAGTGACGCAGGGGGCCCTCAACTTTTTTTTTCCTTAAAGGGGGAAAGAGCCAAAAATTATTGTATTCTATTGTGTTGTATTATAGGAAAAGGTAAGGTATTTTGATGTGGCTAAGTGCAGGGATGCAATGAAAAACAGGTTTTGTCCACTTGGCCAACAAACCTAACCAAATGTACACTTATATCTATGGTATCATAAGGATGCATTGGCTGTTTTTTTTTTAATCTCGCCATAAACAGCAGCTTCTGCCTGAAAACTGAAGTTGGTAAACTGCTCACTCTCCCATACCAAAGTCCATAAAGAAAATCTGTGTTTTTAGCTTGTGGGAGACACGAGCGCTTCTAGTTTACTGTTGCCTTAAGTTTGTGTCACATTAGTGAATTTGAAGAAATGATTTAAATTGCATTAGTCACAAAATAACACATTTGAATTTACTGACAGAGTCAGCGGTAAATCAACAACACCTGTGTGCCATGATGTAAAATTTCTGATTTCCTCTATGGAATTTGCCAAGCAGTTCACAGACGTCAGTTTCCGGTTTGGAAAAGGCTGTTTATCAGCACGAAAAAGTGCCAAACAACATTTTTAAGATATTGTAAAAGCAGGCATAGATTCTATCTGATGAGCCTTTTTTAAAGTGGCTTAATGTTGTTTTGGCAGCCATTTTCATTCAGAGCATGTATCTGTGTACCAGACTTGTCCTTGGAGAATTCGAGATACCAGATACAAATACACCAAAATATCCCTTCAGCATGTAAAATTGTACTCTAATTCCATGTTTACTTGGTTATATATTACTTTAGGGTTAAATTGTTGAATAGTAATCTTTAATATTGTGATTCTAATAAAAAAAATATTTTAACATTTGGGGGGGCCAAACAGTACCTCTCTGTGGGCCAACATGGGCCTGTGGGCCCTACTTTAATCACTGTAACAGTATGTCATTGCTATGAATTAGTATGATAAATAAAGTTAATCAGAATGTACGGGTTAGAACCCCCTGACCCGCAGCAGTCACACTGTGATTTACAGGCAGATAGAGAACAGTTCAAAACAACTTCCCCCCACAAACACACAAGCCTTCAGAGCCTCTACCAACTTCTGGAAACTATTAAGCTGCACAGTCCTACTCACTCACTCCTCTGTTTTGTAAGAAAGGAACAGGTTGTTATCAACGAGGAGTGCAGACAGTTTGGCTAGATTCACTGCAGGGGAAAAGAGAATGCGGGTTTATTTTTGCAAAGATATAGTGTGTCACATTCATCCACGGAATGTTGAACCTATGAATGAATACTGAGCTCTTGTAAGAATATTTTAAGATGGCGTTTACTGTTTGGAAACGTTTCCAAGAAGGTGCACTATTTGCTGTAAAGCTGAACGGGCTTTCTAAAATTGACATGTCATTAAATTTCGCTGGAGTCAAAGATGTTTGACTGATTAAAACCACAAGCCACTCTTGGTGAGATTCATCGTCGAGTCATAAATGCTTCGTGCTGCCTTTGAAGTCAACTCATTGCACTTGGCAATCCAGTGCTGTGAGCTTCTTAGGCAGCAAAATCCACATAAATTACTACCTCTGAGATAGACTTGGTTTGCTTGCAGTCACCTGCAGTTTCTCGGCAACAGTTTAGAAACCCTGCCTCAAAACAAACGGCCTTGATATGCCGTTTTTGTTTCAGTACCACAGTTTCCTTCGCCTGAGTCTTAATGCCTTGATTTGATGATTCGGCCTTTTACTGTGTACCACAGGAGACTAAACCAGAGATTTGTTAAAAATCACATTATTCGGGGAGCATATTACTTTTGTGCTTGAAATATTGCAAGCAAGTAACTTGGATTATAGCAACGGCAAACCATTAACTGACATTTTCCAGTCAACATAACCCATATGTTAAAGGCAGTGTAAGAATTCACAATATTTAGTAACGTCTAATGGTGTGAGGCGGCAGAGTAGAACAGAGGACTCATCCACTCACCCCCTCCATTTCTTAAGCACATAAAGGAACTACGGTGGCCTTTGCATACCAGAAAAGATGTAAAGACACGTTTCTCCACTCTGTCCTCTCTCTTCCTCATTGGTTTATACATTTGTCCTTGTTGGTGTGCAAAACATGTTTTCTCAAAATAGCGGCCTCTGTAAAGCAAGGCTTACACTGTGCAATTTAAATGTTTTATTTATTTTACATACTAACAAGACAAAACGTCTGTTTAAGCTTTAAGTAACAAATGCCCTTTACAATTAGAGCTGCAATGAACAACTATATTCATAATCAATTAACCCTTAGATTATTTTCTGGATTAATCGAGTACTTGTTTGGTTGTAACAGGGCTGCAGCTATTTTGATCATTGATTCATCGGTTTGAGTGTTTTTATTTAACAATTAAAACAAGCCTTCTAATTTTTTAGCCTCTTAAATGTGGATGTTTTCTGGTTTCTTTCCTCCATATAACAAAGAAATCATCAAAACTGAGTCGTTTTTCTTTCTGAACAAAACAAAGCATTCGAGAAAATCATCATTTGTCGCTTTGGCAAACACTGATCAGCATTGTAGTTGACCAATCAAGAAAACATTCGAAAGATACATTGATTAGGAAAATATTTGTTAGTTGCGGACCTAGTCCGTAAAATGTCAGAAAATGTTAAAAAATGGTGAGCAATGTTCCCCAAGCATCGACATGATTGTTGTTCCCAAATGTCTTGTTTTGTCCACAAACCAAAATGATTTATTTGTTCTATGGAGCAAAGGAAATAGAAAATATTCACTTTGAAGAAGCTGAAAAATAAGAAAACTTGTTTTACTTATTTTAAGAAACACTCAAACTGATGAATCAGATTTGGCAGTCCCATTTACAGCATTAATGCCAACCCAACAAAACATTCAATATGTTTGTTTGTATATTATAGAAAGCAACACTGCATGTAACCACATCCAAAAATAGCTACATTTCCTTTTACCTTCAATGCCTTTTTGATTCTTGGGTCCCTTTGAACCACATATGCTACTTGTAAAAGTTTCGTTCTTCCAAACATGCCTTTAACTTCTTTTTCCATTTAGAGAAGCTCTAAAGATTTGCTCTCACTGTCTCCACTCTTTGAGCCACCAACAAAAACCCTGCTTTAATTGGGTCTAACCCACTCTTTGTTTCCCAGAGGGTACCTCCATGAACAGTCACAAATTGTTCAGAATTTGCTGCTAATTGGGGAACCAGTGGAAAAGGCCCTCATGAAAGAATTCCCATCGTTTCACTCCATAAAAACTGCGTCACTGTTAAAAGACCTTAAAACCGGAGAGTAACTACTTCAGGCTCTGAGCTGGAAACACCTTCACGGAAAAAATGAAAGGGTGAACTGGGCTTATTGTTTTCTCAGTAAGTGCAACTGTCATTTGCACTTTAATCATTTATACAGATGTGTATGGAGGCCCTAAAGCTGGCCCTGCAGCACGGTGTCATTGTGGTGATATCACCATTCAGTGGCGCCCACGTGGCCAAAAGGTCACCACTTCACTGTCTTCTGACAACTGAGGGCAAAATGGGTAACAACGTCCATTTGTTAGGTGCTGCTTTGCTGCTGTTGACCTAATGTTCCACCAGCAACAAAGTTAAAAGTGCAGCAAATGTAAATAGCAGAAGAGTATATTTAATGCTGCTATAAATGCACGGTTGAGACCACGTACTTTGTTGCTGTTTAAGTACCTGAGAAGGAGAAGAACAGTGACAACAGCAGAGCAGAGAACCGAGAAAAACACCGGAAAACAACAGGGAGGATGCAGTAATAAATTACACCGATAATTTATGTGGCATTAATGGCATCACTTACTATATAAAATATGGTATTTAATTATACAACTAGGGCCAAGAAAAGGTTTCAAGTCAGTCAATATTGACAATAAGAGTTTTGCTCCAAAATAAATATCAAAGAAACCAGTTAGAAAACAACAAACACTTGAAAAATCTGTGGAAAACATTCATTGCACTTATAGTCAGACAGATAGATAAATGTACTTTGCTGATCCCAAAAAACTGGGAAATGACTGTGTTACAGCAGCACAGTTTCAGGCACTTTACAACTATTCAGAAATTGAAAAAATAAGAGCTAAAAACAAGCTATATATGTGAGTGAGATAAAATATACAATGTTAAAGAAAACATAGTTATACAAGAGCATGAAACGTATTACAGTATATAGATATATATGGAATAAAGTGTCACGTGTAAACGAACCAAATCAACAACAAATAGTGCAAAAAGAGTCATTTGAGTCAACTTCGAAATGAGTATGATATTATATTAGAATGAATCATGAGTAAAAACTAGGGGTGGTGGGGAAAAATCAATACAGTCAATAATATTTTGCGTGGGGATATTAGATAGCTTTTAAGACGCCACGTCTCTGGTGTCTCTGGTAATTCCCACCCCGAGTAAAAAGCAGTAAGTATGTAAGTTATGTGCTACGTCTCAGTTTGTTTGCATGCTGCATAAATGTGATATTGATATTTACTGACACACTGTTATACTGATATTGAAGAAAATGACATTGCAATATAGTGTATATTGTTATTGAATTATTGTCTAGCCCCAAATACAACAGAAAATTCTATAGCCTGATGTGAGATATTAGTGCTGAAACACTTAACCACTTGGTGGCTCAGTGGCAGAGTGTCCTCTTCCAACTGGAAGGTTGTGGGTTTGAATATTTTGTTTTGTGCCTTCAGGGCAAAACACCATGTTGCTCCGTTGCTGTTGCAGCAGCGTGTGAATACGTATGAAAAATGCTGTGTGCATGTGTGAGTGAATGGGCGTGAATGGGTGAATGGAATGGAATTGAGTGGTCATCAAGACAAGAAAAGCCATTTACCATTTATGCACTGTATTTCCATTTACACTGCTGTAAACAAAGTACTACCTGAATTTGTGTCTCAAAAGAAAAAGAAAAAGACTATTTTGAGTATTAAAGGATTAAGGGAAAATGTCCCTTTTTGCTTCCTTGGTGAGACTAAGATGAGAAGAATGTTAAATCGCTGTTATTTTATGTCTGTTTAGTATGTAGCCTGCCAGCATCCATTTAGATTAGTTTAGACTAGACATGAAGCCATGACAAAACATTAACCAGCAATGGTGAGGCAACATTTATTTTCCCCTGTGGATTTTGTCCCAGTCAAAAAAAAAAAAAAAAAGAGTTTCTTCCCTTATTTTGTTGAATGGGCAGATGTTATAGTGGCCCTGATCTTTTCATCCGACACAGTAAACACTACAATCTACAGTCTCAGGAAAAAAATTGTTCAGAGAAAGCAGAGAATGTCAGCACACGCTGTTCATCCTCAGCGAGATGTTCAAAATGCTCAAACCAGAGACTTCTTTTTTTTTTTTAAATAATGGCCTGAAAATGCTGCTGAGATCTTTAGAAAAGATGACTGAATGATCTTTTTTGAGCCCAAGTGCTCTGTGTACATGTGAGACAGCTTGTCACAACAGACCTGTGACCCACTTGTGGCATTCTGATTGCGACAACCTTCCTGGATGGAACTATTTTAGGGTAAGAAGACAGACAACAGTCTCAGGAGGCCTTCAGAAAAATATTGAGGGGACAAATTCAGAGAAAATCATGAACACACGCACACACGCACACACGCACACACGCACACACACACACACGCACACGCACACACACACACACACACACATATACACTCACCAGTCACTTTACAATCACATGGCAGCAAATGCTGAAGTTCAAAGTGAGCATCAGAATGGGCTAGATAAGTGATTTAAGTGAGTTGGAAGGCAGCATGGTTGTTGGAGCCAGGTCTGAGTATTTCAGAAACTGCAGGGATTTTCATGCAAAGCTAACTCTAGGGTTTACAGAGAATGGTGCAAGAAATAGAAAATATCCAGTGAGCAGCAGTTCTCCAGATGAAAAATCCCTTGTTGATGCCAGAGGTCAGAGTAAATGACTAGACTGGTATGAAATGACAGAAAGGCAACAGTAACCTGCAGCCTCAAACCTTGAAGCAGATGGACTTTAAGTGCATTTTATTCGGTACACAAAATGCCTACAGAGGTGGCCGACGAGTGTGTGTTCATGACATCCTAACGGTCTGAAGGTGGGGATGTAATAAAAACTCAGTGGTGAGAAAAATGCACAGCCTTTTCTGCCACAGGCCTGTGATTTGTAGCTCCGACCAAATACTGATTTGGAGGCTGCGTTGGCTGCAAAGTCTGTCCTGGTCACTGGTTATTAATGCTCATGGGTCAAAGTGACACATATCTTTCTTGCATGAGGACCAAAAGGTTTAACACTTAAAATGAATCATGGTATTTTGAACAGAGTAGAGCCCGGAGACAAATGTAGTGGCATTTTTGCTTTGAACGTCCAGTGAGAGTTACAGTATGTCTGGGAAGAAAGACAACAAGGCAGATGAGTTTAAAGTAAAGATGTGAACAAGTGATCAGAGCTTGTGGACAGTGGTGATGAGCTGCGGGGGAACGTTATGGTAATATACAGTAGAAAAACATGTACTGAGCTGAAAGACACTGAAGCTCTGTAATGCTGGGTGGAGCTGCTGAGTTCCAGTGTTCATTTTGTCAGCAAACTGTGATTTAGTTTTAGTTATAGTCTTCTGACTGAAATACAATTCAGTTTTGGTTATACTTTAGTCATCTGAGATTTTTTAGCTTTAGTGAACTATATAACCATATTTTAGTCGACTACAGTGCATCGACAGTAGATTTAGTCGACGGAAATCTAATGAGTTTGTCTGTATCATTTAAATGTTTCTCTATCGTCCTATCTATTAGCGTGTTATTATTTTTTTATTATAGTAAGTCTAAAGCAATAAAAGACAAATTTCTTGCTACGTGTTTGTTTCAATTTAAAAATAGTGAAACATTACACTTGGACTTATTATTTTGAACATATTAATTGGTATTGTATTTAAACTCTTGCACGGATTTCTGGATGACTCGCCTCCAAATGTCACTTTAGGTTTGTTGTGGCTCTGCATGGTTTACAAAGGGTTTGGTCTTCCGTTACATCATATGTGAAAGTTGACCCCGTGTCATCTGGCTTTTTTTCTTCCTAATGTCGTCATTTTTCCACTTTCCTCGTGTGTCCCTCGTGTTGATCTCCCGGTAGATCAACTTAGCCTCTGTAGCAAACAGATTAGTCTGATTGGAAATCCTCATATTATTCTTCTTTGGTTGGTTGATTGGTTCTCTTCCCAGTTTTGTCTGCCCTAACATTTTTGTCCAGTTCCTGTCTCGTTTTTGTCTGTGGAAAAAAAAGGCTCATTGTCATAGTTTTCTTCAACCAAATGAACACTGCTGAGTTCACTGCTAAGAGCGACAAGATGCGATCAAATTTGGCCACTCCACGCTTTAAGTCAGTCTCAAGCTGCAGTCTTGATGCTGCTCTGGTTCATTTATCAAATGTTTCAAAAGACAAATTACTTTGACTTCATTATCATAGCTCACTTTGACTTAATGTGAAACACATTTTAATATGTAACCCGTACACTTTTCCATGACATATGGTTCACAGAGAAAGCAAGAGACATTTCACTTTTACAGCAGCAATCGCTGTTATCAGTGCGGGAGGAGTTATCTGTTAAAGACACCGCCCTTCTTGGGATAATACAGCTGTTAAAGTTGTATTTGCATAAGATAAACAAAGTTATTCTGTAGGTGGCTTTAAGGAAGTCAATCAATGATGAAGCCATCACTCCTAAATATCCCGAAGAAGCTGGAGACTGCATTTAGTCTTCTATTACTTTCACACACACACACACACGCACACACACACTCCTTTCCATTCTTCAGAGGACATTGCACTGACTTGCATTCATTTCCTGGAGACGTACTCTATCCTTAACCATAATTACTAGTGCCCTAACCCTAACTCTGACCCTAACCTCAGCCTAACTTTTAAATATGTCTTCACCTTAAAATTGAGTCATTTACCTTAATGTCACTGACAGATTTAGGTCCCCACAACATAAGGAATACCAGGTACACACACACACACACACACACACTCTTCAAACAGTGTATTAACCTTCATCTCTCGTGTCTGTGAAGGTGCTCAGTCATCCAGATGATTGTAATTTTCAGGAGTTAGCTACAGGCCACTAAGGCCCGGAAAAAAGAACTTTCTCAATACGATCTCTTTTTTGTTGTTGTTATTCTTAAAATGTTTACTGTGAAAATTACATTGTTTCAAGAAATGTCTCCATACACACAAAGGGCCCCCCAAAACCATTCAAAACACTGTAATACAAAGCAGATGGAGATGTGGGGGAAAAAAAACTTGCTTAAAATCTCCGAAACAGGATGAACAAAGCCAGGGTGACTAAGGAAAGAAAATAAAAGTCATTATAACTGAAAAGACCAAACAATCTCCAAACACAAGAAGACGCTGATGACCAACATAGCGACAGCTATGACATCATTGTTTATCCCAAAGTAGCGATTATTAATTGATTACTACATTAATCATCAAATATTTAATAATTAATTCATCGGTTTGTAGTTTTGTTTTGTTTTGTTTATTGAAACATGTTTTCTGATTTGTCAGCTCCTTAAAATTGAATATTTTATGGTTAACAAAGAAATCCTTAAAACTGGTTTGTAGGGAAAACAAGACATTTGAAATCATTGCTTCCAGCTTTGAGAAATACTGATCAATATTTTTCATTTTCCTGACATTTTATGGACCAAACAATTACTTGATGAAGTGAGACAATAATTGACAGATTAATTGATTATGGAATTGCAGCCCTAATCCCTTGGGTGCTTTTCACGAGTATGGAAACATCCATTCCAGAGAATTCTTACCTGCCACAATAAAAGCATGTAAAATGAACAAGATATTTAAGTGAATTAGCGTTGGAGTCTGTAATGATGCTGAAGTTGGCATCCAGATTCACAGCTTCCCATTCTGCAGTTAAGGGTAATTTAAGGGAAACATAACTTACAATGTTTAAGACAAATTACTTGATATATTGCCAGCTATACATGCGGGCAGTCCCCAGTTTAAGGGCTGGGGTACCCCTGAGCAAGGCACCAAATCCCCATTGCTCATTGTTAATTGGAAACTCTAAAGTGATCCAGGTGGGTTGCATCAGGCATAAAAATCTGCCAAATCATGTGTGCAGATCATCTGCTGTGGTGACATCTGTGGTGACCCTGATCTGTAGCGGGAGAAGCTGATTTTTTTTTTTTTATACATTTATAAATTGCCATGTATATACTGTATGCAGCCAGTTGTGGACGTGAACAGCATTGCTTTGATTGCAACTCCTGAGGATTTGTCTCTGGTGACCTGATTACAAGTGGACACACATGTGCAACACACACACACACACACACACACACACACACACACACCCACTGTGCAGAGACATAATTATGAATAGGGAACTGATTGGTAAAGAGGCTGATCTGATATTCATTGATGCTCCATATTTTCTGTGATGACTGTGACCCAGAGAACCTTCACACACATTAGTGCGCCTTTCCGTTTTGTAACTTCGAATAAAGCTTTGTCTTGCCAAGGAAGAAAATGTACAAATGTGCAAATGCAATATACAGCATTTTTGGTTCATTATGAACCAGTAGCTGGTCAGAGGATGTCATCTGAAAATGTGTGACGACGTGTAGACGACGACGTTTTAGTTCAGAGAGACCCCCCCCTCCCCGAATTTTGTCTAATGGTCTGATCTCAGTGCCATTAAACTCGGCATCGCCATGTTTCCACACAGCTGGCGTTCACAGCCTCAGTTCTGTCCATGTCACTGTCCATGTCACAACTCACACACTGTGCAGTTTTGTCAGTTGAAAGGCGTTTCTGAAGCCAGGCAGTGTCAGGGTCTGGTCAGCTGATGTGTGTTGACCCATTCACACAGACAGCAAACATGAGCTTAACTCGCTGGGGTCAGTCTGAAAGGACTGTTTGTGTTGATGCCAGTTATGTACCTTGTTTGTCAGGTTGTTCTCGCGTCTTGTCTGTGTGACGTATTGTTGCTCCATAATCTCCGTCATGAACGCGTTCGAGTGAATCAGTTCAGGTCATTAATGCGCATGTTAAAACTCAAACGTCATAGTCTGTGCCTGCTGCAAATATTGTTACGTATCTGTTCTAGTTACAGACAGACATTGTCATGTTCAGGCTGGAAATTATTATTCCATCTACTGTTGTTGGTCTCAATAAGCACTGATGCCATGTTCCCCTTCCATGACATATTTAACAGCGAATAATAGTGGACACTTTGTTGAATAGACTATACAGCCTATTCATTGGATTGTTTTATGTAATGTATTCTGTATATTTATTGTATTTTTTGACTAATGTCTAATAACAAAACAAATTCCTCCTTGTAGGTAGGGCTGCAACTAATAATTATTTTCATAATCTATTAGCCTGTTGATTATTTTCGTGATTAAAAGAGTATTTGTCCATAAAAAGTTGGAAAATATTGATTGGCATTTTCCAAACCTTGAAATGATGTTTGTCTTGTGCACAAACCGAAATGTTTTCTTTGTCAAATGGAGCAATGAAACCAGAAAATATTAACATGTAAGAAGCCAAAGAATTGATTATTAAAATAGTTTGACGATTAAATTAGTAATCAATGAATAACTGATTAATCAATAACCGCTGCAGCCCTACTTGTGGGCATTTAGGTTTTTACCTACCCTTTTCACAAGGTTTTTAGACAATACTTCCTTTTATTCAGGGACAAAAGTAAGATGAAGAGGACCTGCTCCTGGTGTAGATTGGTTGATTAAGTTGTACTGTATTAATTCCCTGTGCAAGCAAGCAAAACAAAAAGGATCAAAGTCTTACCCACAGTACAGTTCTGATAACGTACAGTATGTCCTGGATTTAATCTCCACAATAAAACATTTAGACTGTAAAACCACAGCCTTTCACGCAAGGACATTGTTTTCGATGTGTTTTCCTAAACTTATAATTCCAATAATAAGCCTCACTGCAACGCCAATCCCTCGGGTAGACATTCACTCAGAGGCAAATATCTCCTCACATGGCCTCTTGTCATTACTTCTGCCCAGTGACAGATGCTCACGGACCAGTACTGACAAACATCCAGAGATGATATCAAATCCAATAAACCACCATGAATAATTCTGAATATTGTTCATACATTTCCAAGCAATCATTTAGTGTGGAGAGTTTCCCCCAGTCGACCGTATGTGTGGAGGAAAGGTGAACAGGAGGAGAACGCTACTATTACTGAACATTATTTCTTCGAGGAATGTGTGGTTTTTCAGCAGCACGTTTGCATTACTGTCTGTGAAATGCTGGTAAAGAATGCTATGACATTTTCGGAGAATGTGCTTAATATTTGTCTGCTGAAGTGTTGGCTGAGAGCAATGATTCATTCATGTGTCAATAAGATACCTAGTCCAAAGATTGTAAAGAAGGGTAAGTAAATGATTCATAGAATTTTGTTTGTTTGTTGTTTTGCCTGAAAAAAAAAACTGCATTTTTGTATGTTTATTTTTAATTAGTAACTTGTAATTAGTGCGCTTGTAGTGCAGGCACTTCATATTAGTGCATTACGATAAAGTTCTGCAGTGCAGCACCAAGAAGAAACTTGCTCTTCGAATGAGAAACTGTTCAGCTCTTTGATAAATTTTGTTTTTCTACGAAAACCGTTTAACGGTAAAGATGCATATCTGACGTATTGTACCAATTACGAATCGTATCGGAATCCCAACATCTGTCATAATAATTGCCATATTTTGACCATTGTTGGGGATCAGCTCAGTCAAGCTGAAACCAAAATGCATCCTGGATGGAGGCCACATGACCCTTTGCTCAAAGACCATAAAAGGGCAATGTGGTGGGCCACAAGGGTCATTAAACTCAGTCTCTCAGGATCCCTTATCTTTCACGCATCAGTGTAAAACCCATTTCAGTGGCCAGTTTGTGACACGTGACCCCGCGTGTCACCAACATAAGCCAGGTTTCCCTCCTCCTCTTGGCTCTTTTCCCTGTGTTCCTCCTGCGTGGAGGAAAGCATCCCTTCTTTTTCCCCTCTGGTCCTCCTGCGAGGACATCATCTCCCTTCCTGTGCGGAGGAAGCACATTGACGATCAGCTCTTCAACTGAACGTCTTTCAATACAGAGCTCTCTCTGGTGATCTCCAAGCAGGCCTGCTTAAAGCAGCCTGTTATCCTCTCGTCAGAGGCGGTGACACAAGAGCCTGCCTATGGATCAACTATAAGGACTTAGGGCCAAGTTAGGTCCAACTGCTAACTTTGGGAGGAGGAACCTGAGTAAGAGACACCAGAAACACAGTCAGACAAGTACAGATTCTGAAACCAACAGACAGCACCTCAAAAGGACACTTCTTGCATCTTTCAAGGACTTGGAAACATAACTGGGCCCAGCAAAGTAGAACACAAATTGGCTAAACATAGACTGTTTAACCTTATGAAATAGTGTATTGTTCATATGTGTGTTAATATGATGCTTCCAGCTTTCAATTCTAGATGTGCATGCCACTAACCTCTCATCTAACCTGGCACCTCGTCCTACAAAAGTGACCTTAACAAAGAAACACAGCAGCCACGCGGTCGAGAAACGGCCATCTTTGACTCCACCATCTTGTTGTAGTTCCTTTGTCAACCGCCATCTTGATTTGTAGTCTCTCCACTTGATTCGGCCATTTGATCTGTACCCACAGACATGTTCTTCCATACACACATACACATACACACACACACACTGTATATAGTTACATTTAGTAGACATCTTTGATATCTCATTTTTTTTAAATAAATGTTTCTAAAACATACAGTCTGATCTGATTAATGTTGCACAAGTGTGAATATTGCCAACCTCTTCCCAGCAGAACTCCATTCCTTCAGTGCAAGCTAACTATTTTGTGGTATTGTCATTTATCAATTATTAATTGGTAATCAGTTGAATTCATGCGACTGAGTCAGTGAATTGGCTTTCTTTTCCCTTCTTTCGAAGGGTGGTTCCCAAACTCATCGATATAATAATCATTTTTATGTTAATGTTATGATTATAATCTTTGACAACCAATTACTGATACACGGCCCCACTTTATGGTGCCTCACTTGATAAACCATAACCTCCCCCAACACTATACTTTGCAGCTCTAGCTTCAGTCAGTCTCTGCTGCAGTTGCGAGTTCATGTCTCCATGTCTTTCCCTTTTCCCCACAATCTTTCCTGTAAAAAAAAAAAGGTCCAAAAAATTAAAATCATCCTTGAGTAAACTAGAATAAGCTAATTCAACAAATGGTATTAATCCTCTCATTTTACTGTAGACTGCACAATTATAGAGCTATTTTCTTAAATGACAAACTCTCTGTCAGTGACACATCGCCTCCAATGATTGACTGTAGCCCTCGTCGGGTGGTGTTTTCAGCCCCGTTGGCCCTTTCCAGTGTCAACAGTAACTATCTGATGATCACTGTGATTGGCTGTTAAGCTCCAGTCAATCAGAGGACAAGAGAGAGAGGACGAATGAAAATCTGACTGTTGGTTCGGTGTGTTTCAGGCCATTTAGACTTATTTAAAACTGTGAATAACTGCAACGCAACTGAGCTCACAGTCGGTTTACTATTATGACTAAGATTTACCGTCTCTGATCAAATGTCCTGTCAAATGTCATTGGCAGTGCAAAATGTTAAAGTTACTGGTGAATGGGATTTTTCTTTTTCCCCTAGTTTTGTTTCATTGAACTTGTACGTCCCACTGAGACTCGAAGCTTGTACTGGTCTTACAAAAAGGCGCTGAAGAATTTCAGATAATCTTCTTTAATATGTTTGCCTCAGCGCAGCAGCAGCAGCATGCTAAGAAGGCTTAATTGTCATTTTTTCTCCCTGTTCAGCTACAGTACAAAGAGCGTGTGCCCTTGTGGTGTTGCAGCACAGGGACTTGTCCAAACTGACTAACTTGATGACGGTGGATCACACTGTGTAGTTTTCTGCTTCATCCCCGTGCAACTGCTGAGTTTGATTTTAATCTTTTGTATGGCAGTGAGGGAAGTCTACCACAAAGAGCAGTCATGGTTGATTACTACTCAGGGGTCAGAACATGGTGAAATCTCAGCCAGACACCCAAATAGCTCTTAATTAAGTTCACATTTGATTACTCTGCTTTGCTTTTTTCCGTTCTGCCTCTTGATAACACAAAGGGCCCGTGCAGCCTGACTGAGTCCTACCTGTAAATCTAAGCAAACGCAGGGCGAGATTTTTCTGCCTGGCAGTTTTATTTGACTTGGCAGCTTTCACCAGACATGACCACATCCAGACGTTAATTCTTCTCGTTCAGCATTCTTAACAACTACATTTTTTTTTTATTTTAAAACAATATTTTTAGATAAAAACTGAGTCAATCTGCACTCATATGAACACATCTGATAACATACTGTTTATTACGTGACCGGTACAAAATGCCAGTGTAAAGGGGAAGAATTCTCTCCTCTGCAGACGTTTGCATCGTTTCCTTAAGTGCTGCTGACAAGTGATAAGGGTGAAAAGTAAGACTTTGGGCATCTGTGTTATCATTTTCAATGCAATGTTTTCAGAATTTCAGACGTATCCGAAGCAGAATCTATGCATTTTTTTATGACAGTGGAGTACTGTGGCCTTGATGTATGCTTAGACTGAAACTTCAAAAGAGTCCAATAAAACCAAGGCTGCTTTTTCTCTGTTTCATAACATGACAAACTGGA